>VZRF01006369.1:60127-289965 GCA_013396875.1 Vireo altiloquus
TTTTTTTGAGAGCTTGCCTAAATCAGTGGGCTGATAAGACACAGCACAATCTGTCTAAAATGCTCAGCATTTCTGTTGGTACTGTTGTATTACTTGTGTTGTGTCATCTTTGAATGTCAGTTAATAAATTTTCTTCAGAAGCAATGTAGCATTGTTCAAAATATTACCTCTGTAATTAAATCAAACTAAAACCTTGAAAAGGCTGTTATCCTTAGATTATTTTAATATCCAGTGTAAGAATATAAAAAATTATTTTCATGTTGAATATAAGCCTTATTTTGGTGAATAAAATGAACACAATAGCTGGAAGGGAAACATGGCCTTTCTTACATTCAATTTTTATCAAATGCAAAAAATTAAAAAGCTGTATTTTAGCAATATGGCCTTTCTCTGTCCTGGGAAATATGAAAAATATTGAAACAAGAAACATGGGAATAGTGTTTTGCAGATAATATCTAAGAAATATCACTAGATGATCCAACTCAAGCCATTTGATAAAAGCAGCTGTTACACACTTTATTCTTTTTAGGAACTTAAAATATGGAGGTGATAAGCATTTTTTGCAATCCTCATGTATTAAAGTCACCTAATAATATATATTTCTAGTCGTAACTTCACATATCTAAAATAAGAAATGTTGATTACAATATCAGAGATATGAGTTAAATTTCCCGATGACTGACCCTGCCCACATCAAAATATTCCATCCTCTAAGCAAAGGATACAATCAAGTACTTAAATTAGAGCCAACTTCCTGGAGCAGAATTTCAGAGAGGCTGTTGGCTCACCACGCCGTGGTTCATCCAGCTGGTAAAAACCTTACTTGCAGGGAGACATCATTTTCACTTACTCTGCAGTGACACAACTGGGTCTATGCTAATAGTAAAGAGTGAACTACAGAGATCTCCTCAGGACTCCTGAGAATTCTGCCCTGTGGCACTTCCCATTTAATTCTACATACTCACACCATGGAGAAGTTTTAAGAAAAAGACAGATGGTCCCTTGGGATAATCAGGCCTAAATTTACATTTTATAGAGGAAGTTTGATATGTTATCTGTGGGAAGGAAAAATGGGCTTTCATGGATCAAGACTCTGTGAGTTAATATTTAAGGACATATCACGAAGAAGAAAACAATGGATTGCAATTGATACTTTTCATCTGACCTCTTTCTCCCTCTCTCTCAATCACTGTTTCATACTAGAAGACATGAATTTATGAGAGCACTAATGAAAAATGCACTAGAACTTAACTGCATTTCAGAGCTGCTGGTGTCAAGGGGACAAGTAATGTCTGTGTCTGTTAGAATGTAAATTAAGCCGCTTCATATGATTCAGTCTGAAGATTCAGAAAAGGGCATGGCCAAAAAAATGGCATATTTGCCAAATCTGATGGTTCTAATTGTAATCAAATGTCGATCCCCGATTACACTGCTATTATGCTGCAGTAATTTGTAGCCAACTTGTTATAACTGATAGGTGATATTAACAAAGATCATTTTCTGAAGACCCTTTCAGCCTCAAAAATATTTGAAAGCATTATTTTTCTTTCCTAGGATTTTTCTCTGGACATAAGCATTCTTTAAAAACTAAATATAAGAAGCCTTAGGTCTTTATAACTGGAATGTTTTCAGTATCTCTATCATGGTGCAAAAATAACACCTGACAATTTCTAATGACAATGAATATTGCTGAGTGAAACTCATATTCAGGAGACAGACTGCTTCATTGGTAACTTATTCAGTAAAAATTTCCATATAATCAATTTGTGATAGAAGTCACAACATTTCCTGCCAAGCTCTCTCAGGACCAGCAGTTAGGCAATTGCAGCAGTAGTTCCATTTGTGCCCCTGTGTTGGTTTCCAGCTTGTCAGAATTCAGATCAAGCAGCTAAATGTTCATCCTGAGACAAGCAGGGTTAACACTGTGAGCAAAGCACTAAGTGGATGCCACGACCCCTGTGCTATTATGCAAGTCCATAAAATCCACTTGCTCTAAGGCAAGAGCCTCATCACAGGACTAGCTGGCAATAACAGAAGGAGAGGATTTTCTTGTATTTGAAAGTTTAGTGTGGTTTCTCCTTTCTGCAGTGATAGGATTTACCATTATTCAGTGTCTGAAAGATACTTAGCTATTGTTTAGCGGGGTGCTATTGATTAATGTTTAGGTAGCTGAGAGAAATAATGAGCTGGGAATGAACATGAAGAGCTGCTGCTATATTCCCAAGGAGAGGATGCAAGTGCTACTTGCTGCTTGCACCACCACATCTTGCATGAGCCCAGGGAGTAGCTTGATAGTCACCACTACACCACAAACACAGCTCACTAGGAAGAGCCCTTTCATTGCTGCTTTCAAGACATTGCTCTGTACTCTGGAAGTGCATGCATGATGTACAGAAACGTGCCCATATACAAGCTCATATAGAATAGCAGACACCCATACACACATCTGCACATCAACATCCCTTAGAGTATTACAGTTACACCAAATAACTCCCATTCTCAACTACTATACTCTAGGCCTGCTCAGTGTGCAGGTTTAAAGGACAGTTAAGACAGCTCAAAATATGTGAAATAGGCAAACAGCTTTCTCACTCCAAATACGATTCTTAACTCTTAAAATTGTTTAAGGTTGAAAACAGTAAGAGAAGGGAATTGAAGCCAGAGGTATTGACTGTACCTGCATAGGTACTCTGTGTGTGCTGCTGAAAACTGTTTCAATTTGCCTCCATGTCGATTTCTTAGCCATAGTATTAAGGCTAGTACTTTGAATATGAAGCAAAGGGCACAGTCCATTCTGAAATTGCAACTACAGCTAGATATACAATTTTTATAAAGCACTGCATGAGGTACATTTCCTAACAGCCATACAATTTTAGAAAGAACATTTTAAATAGCTTATCAAAATATGTTACATAAAAAATAAGATGAAGTTCAACAGAGACAACGATATCAACTATTATCCATTCTGCTGTTGATTCTGCAATCTTATTTATGCACACTGATGTTTTTTTCATGACAGATATGGGATATTGGACTCTGTAATCTGAAGATTGCCATATTGGTTATCTTGCAAGACATTCATTGAATAAAAGAGGTGGAAGAACATTAGGAGATATATTTGTACCTAACCTTGAGATAAAACTTAATTATCTGTCTCCTTATCACCAATCTCTGGCCCAGCTGGCAGCTTATTTATTTTTTATTTTAAATGCTTAGAATGCATTTGTACTCACTAGTTATCTTATTAAAAATGAAAGTAATCTGATTTTTTTTCTGTCTCTCTAGAAAGAAATGATTTTAACAGAATATCTTTCAGAAGTTATTTTCTGCTGGTCTGTACTTCTGTCTAATCTGTATGCGCACAGAGCATCACATGAAAAATGCATGCACATAGAAGGCAGAAAAACCAACACTACCTGTGCCTCAGCCTGGGCTGATAAGAAGTTTTGTACATTGCAGTAATAGCTGAATCTTGCATGCCCCTTTGCCTTTGCTGGCAAAATCTGCCTTCAGATGAGTCAGAAGCTAAACTCTGCCAGCTTTAACAAATGTCCACAGAGGATGAACAGACAGAATTATTTATTTCTATTAAGAATACCAGAGAGTATATTTTACAGGAAGTAATTTCATTATCTGTTGAAGTGCTAAGGTTCAGAATTTCAGTACACAAGACTCAATGATGCATTAATTTGATCCACCTCATTAGCATCCAGGCACATTTAGAGAAAAATGCCAAAATTGTTACAGTTGGTTTCAGTCATCAAAGTGATAGGCCCTGAGGGGTTTAACTGTAATTAGCAGATAATATATATTTCATTAATAATATTTGTAACAAAAAGTATGTAGTGTATAATGTACAGTGTACATAATGTATCATATAATGCATGATAACATATAAAAAGAGGCAATATTTAAAATCATATTGCCACTAAGTAAAATTAGACTGCAAAAGTGTTTCAAATTTGATCACTCTATCTAGAGGAGAGAAAACTTAAAGAGAACCACAGTTTTACATAACAGGATACTTATTGCTACAGCTCAGAGAAAAGTGTGAGAAAAAGATCAAATGCACCTCATTTGTCTTGCTTCTGCAAATGAATTTGCAAACAGCAGGCAGAGAAACTGAAGCAACTCTTACAAGCATACATCCTTTTCTACTAACAGGTAAAGTCTCCTTTTAGATATTCTGGGGGTTTTTTTGATATTTCAACTACTTTTTAGAATGGACCAAGCTTTGTGAAAAAAATGTGGTGAGACAATTTTTATAATTTCTTAGTAAATTCCACGTGATAGATTTATGTACTGATTTTTGGCAGTAGATCCCACTTACTGACTCACAAAAGATATCCTCACGTCTCATACAGCAAGTGCATATATAAGGAATACAAAAACACTCACATGTGGAGTGGAAACACCATCTACCAAATACAACTGTTACCAAAAAAGACTGAGGGACACAAGCCAAGTGTAGAGATTTTGCCAAACACATTCATATATCTGCATTCAACAAAACTAAGAATACAGAGAAGGATCACTGACAAACTACCTCTTGTTTAAAACTGTCTTGTAGACTGTGTTATATGTCTCCTATCACCAGCAGTCCGGACATCCATCTCCATTTGAATAAACCTTACCCTATTTAGCTATCTACTGGTGTCAAGTGGAGACAAATTAACATGCCCTCACCCAAACCCAGATGTCATCCCTTAAGTACCTGAGGAACAGTATGTAAAAAGGCTGGCATTGGCTTACAGACACAAGAACACTGACTAGTTAAAACATTTCTTATAAAAGATTGCATTGAAATGTAAGCATTTTAAATGGATTTTATGGAAATATTATGACAAAGAATAATTAAGACTTTAATTTTATTAAAACCAGGAAATGTAAAATGCCCCCCAAAATGATCATTATCATTCTAAAAGAACAAGCATCTACTAATTATGAGTTTAGCATTTTCTTGCTTACAGTGATTCTTAATTTTACATATACTATGCCTATTTTCTACATGAAGTGAAACTGATCCTTACTATTTTGATTCTATTGCTAACCATTGTAAAATTTTATTAGACATTTCAGTGCTTGTGTCTCTAGGATATATGGTGCCCTGTGTGAGAAAAATAACTTCGAGTAATTTTACTTAGCTATTAAACAATTATACTCATGTTCTCTTACAGCTAGAAGGTGGTTTATCATTTCTATTGCTAAACTTAAAATAGCTGCTATTTATTTTCACTGTCTGAGAACCTCAACATGACTGGTATAACAAAGATTCTAATTAGAGTAATATTTTCTGTAACCTGATTGTCTATTGTTCTCCAACTCAAACAAGATTTGAATTTGAAGAACATACACTGTGCTGGGCCTATGAAACTTGTAACAATTTTCTACCTTAATAGTCAGACTGCAGCATTTGAAAATTGGCAATTACTCATTTTGCCATGAGCTGGTAACTGAAGGAGTGAAATTCTCATCTCTGAAGAATGGTATAGTAAATCATGGATTAGCAAAGTCAGGCACTCTCAGTGAAAGAATATCCTCCTGCTTTCACCTAATAAAGCTAAGGATCAATATGGCACTCCTTCTCATCACAGTACACATTTTACGTTAACTTTAATCAATTTAATCTCTAGAAATAAAGTGTTTTAAAAAGAAGAAACAAGCTAGTTTTCTAACTAAAATCATGTTAGTAAAAATTTAGCTCTGCAGAATCAGACAGAAAAACTCAATTCATCTTCCTACAGACTTTTAACAAGTTGTGACAACATCACACAATCATCTATAAATGCTACTTCCTAAAAATTTTGTGTTTAAAATAAAATAAGCTACGTCTGTTTAAAAGAATATACTGTGGATTTTTCACAGAAAAAACATAGAAAGTAGAATACATGTTTCCTGACCTCCACTATAAAACTGAGGTCCTTAGGCTAAATTGACCATTCAGATTTTTCCAAGATCTGTGAGGGTGAGAGAGGCACCTCCCTAAGACAATTCATCCTGTCCTCACACAAACATCCAAGAGAGATGGGAGGAATTGTTCTCTGGAAGTTCCTTCTCTGTCTCCCTCCAAAATCTGTAGAGGGACAAGACACATCTTTGGGTAATACCTTAATTTTTGATAGCTAAGCTCAAAAACGATGAATTAATTCATGCCTTTGGCTGGAAATTCTGGTTTGTGGTAAGGTTTTGCTAGGTTTTTTTTTTCTTTTTTTTCCTTGTGCAGTCTGATTATTTTGGCCTGGAGTTTCAGCATCTCCCAGGCAGCTGGCAAGAACTCCTACAGTCTTACACCTGCGATGCTGTCAGAGACACGTTTGTGAGGCTGCTCCGGAGAGAGCTGATAGGGAGTGCAGACTTCCAGTCGCTCCTGTAATAGCATTAGAGCTCTGATGGGGAATGAGGAAGGTTGCTATCAGGTTATTAGGCTTTCAATACAAGTGTGGGCAAGAACTACAGCAGAAGAGATAAAGGTAAAAGAAGAGTCATTATAGTTTCAGATGATTAAATAAGGCTCGGAACCAAGCCAGTTTCTGGTTTGGGATTTTTTTTTCCCTCTGTAAGAAACCAACAGAAACATTTCAATTTTTCCTGTTCAGATAAAGGTATCTGAACTTAGCCAATACCAGTTCTGCATATTTCCATCTCCTGAGTAAACCATCAGCATACAATAAATATTCAGATTTTTGTATACACTGATGTGGTTCAATCCTTTATGGATGCTATTTATAGTCTATAAAACATAAAGATACAGGAATCAGAGAGTTTGTTTATAATTGATATGTTTTAGGAAGACATTTAAAAAATAGTATAACTAACATTCCATACCTGAGTAGTGGTTGCTTTGGATAAGAAGGTTGGTCACTGTTTTGGCATGGCTGAGGTTTTTTTGTGACTTGCTTATAAATATTCCTGGCAGTTACTCCGATCCATAGCATAGTAGAGAGTGTAGAATAATGCAGCACTATGCCAACCTAAATAAAAGAGTGGACAATTAAACAACTCAAAAAATGCATCAGTAAAACAAGGGTGTTAGAAGAATCCTACTGCGTAAGTGCACAAGAAACCAAATTTTTAAACTTAATTGATAAATGCATCTAACAGTTGCACTTAAAAATGGTTATTTAATCTACCATGGATTGCATTATCTGTAATACCAGATGCTATGTTAGGAAACTGAGACTGTAAAAACATTTTTTTTCTAAGAACCTGTTCAATGAAAACATTTTACACCTGGATTTAAAGTGATGTGAATCTTAAGTTTGTGTTGCACTCTTTGTTAGTTTATCATGACAGTGTAATTGTAAAATTAATGAAAGGCCAGCATTTTTGTTTTCTATTATGTTATTTCCTTTATTTTTTCAGGAGTATCCTGCTGTAGTTCCCTCTCTGCTACACACAGGCAAGGCTGACTTCCGGCAATGGCATCAGTGCTATTTGCCTAAAACCAGAATATTTTCAGACATATTCTAACAAACTTAAAACTTGGCCATAGAATCTTCAAAACTAAATGACAGCTCTTGGCATTCTCCCTTAAAAAGAATTATAAACTCTAATAGTGTGATTATCACTTTGTCGCCAAGAAACTGGTGTATTTATCATCAAAAGTAAAACAAAGTATAAACACCTCTAAAATGCTAACATCTTTGTTATGTTAGTAATTGTTATTCATTACTATGGAAGCAGTAATTGGAATTTTATCCAATCTCCAGTGCTTTATTACATCAGCTAAGTCTCCATCTGATTATATAAAATGAAGTTACCTTTGAAGCAATAACCTGACATTTTGCAGTGACAAGTAAAATATTGCTATAATTGGAAAGAACATAAATGTTTAAGGAATACAGAGAATTGCTGAACAAAGCTAACATAAATCTATTATAAGGATTTATTTGAACCAGTGTTCATTTTTGCTCCACTTAAAACAAAATAATTGACAAGTAAAGAAAAAAATTTCCATGCATTTTGTTTATATTTAGCATTGTAACTCAAAACTTGAAGATAGCAGCAAATATCATCAACAGAAAACCCTTTGTAATTTTCTCTGGGACTTGAGTGTCACATTAGACAAGTCATCACTGTTGTTGCTTGAGGTAAAAGAACCAGAAAGAAGAGAATGAGACAACTTTGTATTATGAGCTGGCAGATGTTGCCAGTTCAGGGACTGGAGCTGTCTGGACTTGGTTCACAGGCAGCATGCAGAGTTTCTGTAGGGACACTGAACAGGACCATGAGCAGGGAGGGGAGAGAGGGGGATGAGAAAGAGGGGAGAAAAGGGGGCAGAAAAAATCTAGATATTTATTTCCTAACATCTTCCTTACTTCAGCACAGCCCGGATGCTATATATTATTTTTTCCACACAAGTATGCGCATTAATAGGAACAGCAAGAATGAATTTCATGTGAAAAGGCACCTATATGTGAAATATTGACAACATAGATAACCATATAGAGGGAAATCATCAGCCACTCAAATGAATGTAAGATCTAAAAATAGTACAACAAAACTATTTTACTGAACTTTCAAGGAGGCAACTGAACCGACTGAAAACATCACTGTTATGCCACAGCCGAGTCACACTGCTGTTTTTCACAGTGTGCTCATGTTTCAGAAACTGAGTTACTTCTGATACATGGAAAAATTGAACAAACACAGAGGAGGCAAAAATGTTACCATCCTCTGTACTAACTCTTTAATGATATATGTATCTCTCTCAAAAAANTTATGACTAACATATTTGACATCACACAGCAAGGGTGTAGAATTTGGAAGGGTGCGCTGGGCTGTTACTATAATTTTTGCTATTCTTCATCCACTAATAATTAGTAAAGAACTGCTTGTCTCACTTCACATTGAAAACCCAGTGTTTCAAAGTGCAGGGTTTTGCTCTCTGCCTCTTCCTTCCCCTTGTCTCCACACTGACAACCAGTTATGTCACGGAGATGCATCTTCCTCACTCCTGTGCTTAGGGACTGTGACTGCATGTTCTGTCGTCCCCTCCAGTGGGATCACCTCTTTCTAACTCTCTCAAGCTAGGAAGAGATCTGAGCCCTGTGGTAGGAATACATGAGACAGCAGCTCCAGACGTGGGAGGGAAGGACAAGGCTCAACAGAAAGACCAAGGGGGCTTTGTTCAGTAAACTCTTTCTTTACTTTCTCAGCAAATGTAAACTTGAAGTTATGCATGAAAGGTCCAGGGTACAAATTTACCTGTGTGTATCTTGTTACTGGACTTCTGCCTCTGTGAAGCTCCAGAGGCCAAAAGATACATACAAATTAAATACCAAAGTGATAACTTAAAACTATTTTCACTATTAGCAGAATTTTAGCATTTCACATAAAGTTGTATGGAAAGGGTTGAGTTTTCCACACAGAATAAAGGATTATGATTGGAAATATTGAAATGATTTTTAAGAAGGTTTTCCACTGACAGGTCAAATGGTGCAGAAAAAACAGCCAGGATATATGCATTGAAAACAGCATTGTACCTAAAGCTCTGTAATAACCACAGTTATATGGTAAAAATTTTCTTGTTTTCTTGGATTCTTATTTTCCATGTCCCATATTCTCAGAACTCTTATCTTTGGGAATAAGCACCAGCCTTTTGAATAGAAGATTATACTTTTCTTCAGTAAGAATATGCTTTCTGTTTGTGCTCCTTCAATAAATTTCAGTACCCTAGAGATAACTTAAGTTCCACATGATGCAGTTACCATGGTAATGACCAGAATACACATTTATGCAAAGCATTTTGGCACAAAAGGTCTCTTGATCAGCTTTAACTTGCACACAAATTTCTTTGTTTTCCCCACATTTTTAATTTAATTTCCTTTTTTTTCTAATTGTAATCATATTTCAGATAAGATTGTACTCCTTAATCTAGTTCTATTTAAAGAAGGACACAGATATGCATTGACATTCTGATTAAACTATTAATCCTGCAATGAGAATGATTCTTTTCTGTGAGATGAAGGGATTCAGGAATTTCTCTGCAGTCTGTAACACCACTGGATGTGAATATTTCATGATCTTTAAACATTTAGCATTAGCAAAACCCCATGCTCCCTTCAGAGGTAGAAAATTTAGAGCAAGAAGCTGAACTTTCTCAGTTGAACTTGTAGGCTACTGGCTAGTATGGAACAGGCTTTGCCTTTCTTGTCGAAGGTTTGCTGCCTTACAGAAATGAATTCACAACCAGGTTCACATATGACATTCATCACAGAGAAGGAAGATCTGAGCCTTTCCAAAGTTTACACGGAAGCTTTTATTTTATAAACCATATAGGAGGTTCTTGGAGATGTGATTGGAGTGACCATGCCACTGCAATAAAAAAAATAAGATTCTGTCTCTCTCCATAACTTTTCTGCCTGCTGAATCTTGTGCCCAGAAGTCCATTCTTCATGCTTCAACATGTTTAATTGATGATTTCACCCCCTAGCATCCATAATCTCAGGGCTATCATGCTTTCCTGGAAAGTAGGAGCCATGAAACAGAAATCTTGGAGACTACAGAACTGATGCTTCCCACACATGGGGAGTGATCCAGCTACAACTGTGTCCCCTTCTCTCTCATTCTTTACATGAAAGGAGTGAGCCTCCTTCTGCCTTTGGAAGCAAACTAATCTGAAGCCCTAACTCTGGGGGATGGAAGGGCCTGCTGGCTGGCTCAAGCACCTTTCTGGTAGTGTACTGCCTCTGATTTATCCCCATCTGCTGCTCCTAAGACAACCTTTGACGTGCATGAAAGATTTTACCAGTAAAATGAAAAGTCTGGGTTCTGCAACAGCCAACATTCAGTGACACCCAGAATGAGATTCAAGGATAATCTAAAGAGTCTGTAGATTCATTCTCACAGGAAATGTGCAAAGATGCAATCAACTCTTCTAGACCAGCACTCTTACATCAGTTTTCTTTGTAAATCATAAAGATTGCAGAGCACATATGCAAGTGAAAGGTCTATACAAAATCCTCTCTGAAACAGATAAGCAAGTTTAAAAGGGAATTTTAGATTTTTAGATTCCATAAAAAAATAAGTATCTGAACATTTCTGAAAATACTTATTTTGTGTGACTATTTCACCTTCAAGGGGATTTGAAGGTTCTTCCAGCTATCATAGAAAAGGGGTCCATTTCCATAGTATTAATTCCCGATGTTTAAAACTAATCTGGAACTACTAATTTAGAGACAGAAGGGGATCCAAATGAAGTTAATTTAGAGCCACACTTTTTGCTTAAATTTGAAGGATAAAAGCTAAATTAGTCTATTATTTCACATTGGTAAGTATGCTGCAGTGAAATTTTTGTGGAATAGGGATAATTACAATAGCAAAGGATTTTTAGGGATAATTACAATAGTAAAGGTGGTGGTTGACTGGCTTTGATACAACATTTCAGTGATTAGGACAAAAAATACTTGCACTTGGAATCTTTCCCTATGCACTTGGGAAATAAAAAGTGAAAATTGCACTGCTGCAGGTAGAAGTTGTGTTTTGAATTTTAGCAGATTGAAGGACTCCTGTGGAATGGCGACTGATGGTGTTACACCTGTGGTATAAATAATAGTTTAGTGCTGCTTGAAGCGGTAACATTTTCACAAATATATTTTAAGCCCAATATCAGGGTTTGGCACCTTGGGTATTGAATCACAAAGTAATTGTCTCAGGTTTATCACAGGACACAGGCACTAGGACTCAGAATTTTGAAAACCTTGCTGTCAGAAAGCAAGAAGGAATCTGTGGCTGGGTACGATGTTTTCAAAGTGAACAGCTTTTCACCCTCTATTACCAGCTGTTGGAGCCTTGTCTGAGATAGTTTGGACTATTAAATCCATTAGCCCTGTCTAATTACATCAGACAATTTCTAGCAGGAAATAGAGGACAGTCTCTATTGTGTGACCTGTATCTTTCCTACACTGTAACTACTGATGATATTGTCTGTTGATGTAGCATATTGTCAGGTAAATAAATAACTTTATGAAACTGGCTAGCAGACATATATGAATGGTTCAATTCTGTTTCTCTAAGTGTGCTTGTTTCTCTCATTATCAGACAGATGCCACTGATAATGCATTTTATTAAGATACCCCTGTAGTTTATGAATTACTTATAAAAGGCTATTAATAACACATTTATCTCAATCAATTTTTCATTATAGATGTTAAGACCACATTGTTACCATGCAAGCTGCAAAGTAAATAACCAGACAATGACTGGAACAACAGATGGTCATTTGTGATCACACAATTACACGGCAATGGCTGCCCTACAAACTAAGCTGCTACTATCACTTGCAAAGACAATGGTAAGTGATATTTCAATTTGCTAGAACATACAAATTAATCATGACACAATACACTAGATACTGTGAGATATTTCTCTCAAAATAATCTAGTGCACAACGGTGTTATTTAAATAAGATCATGTAATGCACATAGGTAGACTTCACATGTACAACATCACAGTGCTTACAGACCCACAGGTGCTGTTTGCTGATGGTCATGCACAAGGATACACAAAAGGCTTCCAAAGCACCTTACTGAATACTAGAGTGATAACTCTTACACTAATTATGCAAATTTTGCACTGACTCTGCTGTGGGCTCCTGACTCTTGCTGTTTACACCCATTCAAGCCAATCAGAGGAACTGATTAGTGACATGCAACATACCTGGGACAACACTGGCTAAACTAAGTGCTTTACTACAGGTAAATACCAACAACATTCATGAGACCTGGTGCACTTCTACAAAATCTGAGAGGAAGAAATATTTAAGGTGAACAAATTGCAACAAGCCCTCATCAGGCATTACAGAAGATGACTGAAATGACTCTGTTTACACATTGTACAGACTCAGCCTTTACATTCAGAGCAGCTGAATCCAGCCCTGTTTTCCCACCTCATAACACTATTGCCCCAAAAATGCTGAGGGAAGAGATGTGGAACAGACCAGCAGTGCAAACAAGGGTCCATAAATCACAAGTATGCTGGTCTGTTTCGTCTTCTTAGAGGTCATCCAGTGAAGCCAGGGCCACCCTCAGGCAAACAGGGTATGTATTACAAAAATGAAGCACTAACTTTACATTCCCACACATTCCATCCAAAGTACAGGATGGACAGAAGCATTTTGTATTCACAGTTTTCAACATATCTTGTACAGTAGAGAAATACTAAGATTTTCAGGGCTTTTCATAAAAAAAACCCCACAACAGAAACAAAAAAAAGGCAATCTTAGCCTCAGAGAAGTTAATGCACTGATCACTCTCTTAGAGAAACTAATGTGACAACTAAACACTGAACACTCCCAGTGCTGGTCTTTAAAAGACACGCTGATAATGATATATTTTGAAAAACTTAATTTCTAGGAACAAAATAAGAAAAGAAGGAGAACTGTCAATATTGTGTTAAAAACTCATTTGCAAGTTTCAGTTCTACCAGTAAGAATTGCTAAGACAGATACTTACAGCTTGACATATAATTGGATATTTAATGCGATTGATTCCCCCAGCAAAAACAGCAAATGTGAGAGCAGTATGGAAACAAAAGTTGAGAAGCATGTGCCATCCTTTTCTGCTTATTCGGATTGTGCTGTTGAAAAAATCACACTTTAAAATTAAAAACCCAACATATTTATTATGAAAATTACTATTTGGAAAAAATACTTAATTTGATAGAATAAAATTCTCTGATTGTTGAATACCTATGTAACAATCTACCTCTAGGACAGAGTCTGACCTATACAGAATTGAAATAAATGATAAAAAGGTAAAATAAAAGGTAAAAATCATAGAAGTCTACTGATTTAAAGCTTCCTCCACCAAATTAAGCATTTAAAGTAGAGTACTAAAAGCAAAAGGCTTATTGCATAGCTTCACAAATGCAGAACTTTAACAAGACATCTCTAAAGGATTAAATGGAAGCTGAAGATCGGAAGACATTGCATTAACTTAATTAATATTTAGCAGCTTCTACAGTACAATAAATTCTTACTCTTATAAATTGCTAATGGTCTTTAACAAGAAGTATGTAGTTAAAATGGCATTTATATACATTTTTCATATAGAAGAAAACACAAGTTTTCTAAACCCAAAATTTAGAAGACAAAAAGTTTCTTTTATCCAGTGATAGTCACCAGTCTTCCAACCAAACTGGGTCTAAAAAGCCAATATAGCAAGTGTAGCTTACCAAAGGGCTAGTAGACTGGAAGCTGCCAGAAAGCAATTTGATAGTGTTCATGGTTTTATATTGAATTGTTGAGTTAAAAATCTTAGGAAAAGTGCGAAGAAAATTTAAACATACATTTCAGAAAAGCTCAGGAACAGCTGAGGTTGACATAAAATTTGTTTTGATTTCTCTGGTGTAAATCACAATGCTATCATTATTATCCAACAGTAATTCAGATCATTTTAACATATATTTACAATAAGGGTTATAAAAATTGAAGTGCCTCAGCATCGTGCTGACCATTTAACGTGTTTAAAATGGAATTCTTACCTGTGATGGACAATGTAGGTGATAATGGAAGCAAACAGGCACAACAACATAACTGCAGTACATGCATAAACCACAGGGTGCAGAAACTCCCCTGGGTACTGGGGGAAAGACAGCACTGTCTTAAAATCCTATGGAAAGAGCAAAATGATTTAACATCGTTAGGCATGTGTGAAACTGAGACTTCATTTCAATATGTCCTGTCATTTCTAGCTGCTCCCTTTCAAGGGCAGGAAGAAAAAAAAAATGAACTTTTAATGTAGATACAGTTCATGAATTTACAATAACAGACTGCTCCTTCCTCATCTGCATACACTTTGCTAGAGAGAAATTAACCTTTTTGTACAAGCAGACATATCCTAATTAAAAAAAAAAAAGTCTGAAAAAATACACAGCGTATTACATTTTCCCAGCACTAGAAATATCTGGTCCTTCTGATAACATGAACTTTATAAGTGTATTTTACTAAGATATTAAGCACAAAATATCAAATCACCATAAAGGTCTCTAAATGGCATAAATGTGGCTGTAGAAGAATCACTTAAAGAAAAAAAAAAACCATGAGCATACACCCAAATTATCGACTGACTCAAATATAATTTCCAGTTAATACAACTCCTGTAACCCAGTGACCTTCACACTTAGTTGCAAATACTCTACTCCCTATAGTAATTCAGAAGTGACTTGGACAGCTATATTAACATCAGAATAAAGATCCATGCTTTCCTTTTGGACGTGTTACTGCCTAGTGACGCAATTCTTCACGAAAACCATAATGAAAAACTATCAATATCTTTGCAAAATTAACTTTATCAAATTCCTATTCTAAATTACTCATTTAAGAGAGCTAAATGTGGAGGTGTGATGGACGGAAAGCAAAAGGATCCCATTACATAAAACAGAATGTCTTCAGACTATCTGTATTAAAGCAAACATCAGACATTCCTCGTAATGCCTCATTTGCTTGTGGCACTACATTTCTGCACACGGGCACCAAAAATTATACACAAAACCTATCGCCTGAGTGCAAACAAAGTGTTATCTACATGCCACTTCCCATGTACAGTGGCACTAACTCTGAGCATAGAAAAAGCTAAAATCTGAAATAGTACTGAATATGACAATCCAGCAAACTCTAACATTTAAAATATTGGCACACATTTAAAAGACTTTTTTCTTATTTGTCAGTTTTAGGCTCCCTTAGAAGAAGATTCAATACATAATTCAATACATTATTTTCCAGAGGTGAAATCTCCCTTTAGGAAAGTGGGATGAAATGCTAATACCTCTGTTTAATTGCATTTGCATGCAGCAAGCTGATTTCTAGCACCATTAGTTATGTATATGAACTTGTCCACGTACAAGCAGCTAATGTTCATGAGTATATGCAATTACTAAATTGGGAGAATTTAGTTTACCTTCTAAAATGGTCCTCACAAGTAACAGATGCCCTAATAGTTATTATTTCCCTTCATTACTAGCTTTAAAGTTTCTAAGATTGATTGTACCAGTTTCTCCAGATGTCTATGAATGTCACTACTAAACAGAGCAGCTCACAACATAAAGGACCATCAAAATGAAAAAACCACTTATGAACAAAAAATGCCAACTATATGTTATCACATCTCAATTCTCTTCAGGCACTTCCTCAGCTTGCATTTGTACCTCAGTTAAACCTGCCCTGTCATCCCTGTCTCTCACACAAGTTCTCTCTCAGCCCTGCCCAGTTCACCGAGACTCAGAGTGAGAGGTGGAGTCACTTCTCTTGGAGGAACTCAGCTTATGCTGTCTCATCTAGAGGTGTCAGTTCTTGCTACTCTTCCCTCAATTACAAAGAGAACACAGGAAGAAAAAAACTCTGTCTTTTGATGTTCTATTTTTACAAAGTGACAGACCTGTGTTCTTAAAGCCTTGTCATTTTTGCTTTTTTTCAGGGTGCATGAATAAACACTCAGGATACAATGAATTCACAAATTTCAAACAATTCTTTAAAAGTCTATTGGTTCAGAACTGTCTCTGAATGTACACTCAAACACCCTTTTTCTGATCATCTTTTTCTCCTAAGCTTCTATTTGCATCATCTCCCCATTAATTCTTTCACAGAGTGTCTTGAGGTAGATGAATGAGTATTTACCAAAAATGTTCAATAGCTCATATTATTAAAGTAGTAATGCAAACACTGGACAATTCAAACAGAAATACTCTGTTGAAAATAAAAGAACATTTGCTTCTAGCTCTTACTGATGGAATCATATTTTCATATACCAACAGTACACCCTGGCATAATTTTAGGTACACACTTCATTTCTCTGCATTCAGAAATGTGTTACTGTAACTATGCAGTAGTAACAGTAGAGTTATTTAAAGAAATAACTGGATATTTCTGAAAAAACACTCTGGAAAGTTAAAGTTGTGAAAAATGAAGCACAGTGAAGCTACACATTTATGTAGCAAGAAATGAAAGCAATTTTATTTGAGTACCATCACTGTGTACTAAAGAACCAGTTTTTAATAGTGTAAATGCAAGGTTCAACCTCTCTCTATGTTTGATCATCAGTATAAAAGCAAATGCCATGTGTCCTATGGGAATACAACCATTTTCCCTGCAGAAGAATGAATAACAATCAGTATCTTAAAGCTAATTCCATTTAAAAATACTGTTGTTTTTATTATTTTCTTTTATCTAATCTTTACAGAAAATAAATGGTGAAATTTTGAGTATGATAATGCATTAATGACAAAGTAGAATAGCCTTTTTAAGAGTTTTGTATATTGAAAAGTGATTTCATTATAGATATGTAACAGATGTATCTTGTCTGCTCTCTGATGATAATTAAACCTTATTGATCTATCAACTTCCCTTGAGTAGTCTGGTGAAGACAACAAGCAGAAAATAAGCATTTTTTTAATGCTGTATGCAAAGCAGCATAATTGTAGGTTACATGTTAAAAAGTTAGGTTTGATTTTATTTCCTAGAGGGGATTCAAATCATGATGATTTCGAAAAATCACAAGAATTATCCCAGGAAAACGAATACTTATAAGACTTTGACCATTACAAACTGGTGTCTAGAACTAAGGCTTGCTAAATGTTGTCTAATGAGAAATCGTCATTCATTCACCCTTTTAAGATGGTGTCAAACAAACCAAGACAGGGGTGAGCACTTGTGGCAAACGAGGTGAATTCTGTATTGGGCCATATTACCAAGACTGCACACAGCAGAGTGAGAGAAATTATTATTCCCTTCTATTCACCACTTGTGAGCCCAAATCTCAACTATTGTTTCCAGTTTTGGGCACTTCAGTACAAGAAAGACATTGCTGAATTGAAAGGAGCCCAATAGAGGCCAACAAGACAATAAAATGTCCTGAGGCCTGGATTACAGGTCTTTAATTAACATCTGTCTCCCAAGAGTTGGCCCGTTTTACTGAGCTTTACAATCTGAACCTGCTGGCTGAAGTTGCACCATGATGAATGCAAGATCCATTAAGTCAATAGAAAGGAAAAACAAACAGAAAGAGCTTGAGCCAAAGACTTGATTTTTGATAGAGTCATTGCACTTAGGAGACAAGCCTGGATTTTTGAGCCCAGTACCAAGCCAGTTGATGCTTTTTACAGAGCAAATAATACATATTATTAAATGTAATTTAATAAAATGTAGATGCAATCCACAGAAAAAGAAATAAAAAGCAGATCTTGCTCTCAAGAGTACTCTAATTCCAAGGCTTTGTGCAAAAGAATGGCACAGTCAGGAGTATTCTTTAAAAAGCAGCCTTTTCTGGGGGCCTGGACTCAATACTGTCCATATGGGATAAGGATGCTCTTATGAGACTGAGCATTACATGAGCAGCGAGCAGGACATGCCAGCTGAGGACTTAAGTGAAGAGCATGTGCCTCCTTGCAGGCTCTTCACACTGGGAAACATGTGCAGAGCAATCCAATTCCAGGGAATTTCGTAGTTCCCATTACACCAAATGTTAATTTTGCATGTAGCAGGTAAACTTTCTGGATCACTTTCACAATCTTTGGTGCATAAACTCTGCTAAGGTCTATCCTGTAGGTGTTTAAACATGGAAAAAGACTTGAAAGGCTTTTTCTTGAATCTCTCCTTATAAGCAGTCTGATTTTTCAAAGTACAGAACAATGTTTCCATAGCCTGTTATGAGAAATTCCTGTGTTCTCTATGGGGAAAATGTCAAATACCATAATTATGTCAACCTTCTAAATGACAACTCTGTAATACTTCCCCGACTCATGAATTAATTTCTCAAAAGGCTTAGACAGGTTGTTTAATTTGGAGAAGACCTGAAAGATGGAAGTTTATAAGACTTTTTAGAACTGAACTTCATGAACAGGCTTAAGAAATTCTGCGATTGTCTCCAGTAACAATGAAAATGTTGAAAAAGTAGCTTTTTTCGTACCAGATTGGAAACACCTAAAAGACTGGGGGAATGCTTGCAAAACAAGAAAAAAAAACGCTAATCCTTGCTGTGATCCATTCCTTGTATCCTGCCCCTCCTCAATGTCTCCTTCACATGGTTTTCCAGGGTTTGCTTCCAGAAGAGTTACAAATATGTTCTGGTTTTGTCAGCTCAGCCTCCTCAGCCCTAACTATCTCATATAAGCGTCCACTGAATGTGTGCTACTTTTGCAAATAATTTCTCCTTATGTACATAAACCAAACCCAAAAATCTAAAAAAACTCACACCTATGTTGGTTGGAATAATAAGACAAATAGTGACAAAACAGGAAAGGAGCTGCTTATGATTTTAAGTTGATTTAAACTACTTTTAGAATTACCATTAAAAGTGCCAAGAATATTTATTAATCCATTTTATGTTAATTGGGAAGTATCATACTTAGTTTTAAGAATTTTATTTGTGTTTATTTGGCAGATTTGAGGAAATTACTATTGACAAAGCAGTCTAAGGGGGGAAAGGAAATGTTGTATACAATTACAGTAATATCCATCACTATTGAATTTCTATTGTGTTCTAAGAAAAATGAAAGGAAGAACAGAGGATAATGTATGCCAAAACATATTTAGCAAATTTTGAAATTCATTGTTGCTATTGGATATTTTTGTCATCTCCTGAAGAGTTATTACTCAAATATAGAGGTCTCTGGATTGGTCATAGCATACACACATGATGCCCTGAAAAATTAAAATACTAATATACAGCTCTGTTCACTCAAGAGAATAAATACGTACTATTTAAGAAACAAATACTTATCATTAGACATAACAAAGCTTCAAAGTATATAAATTCATGATTTTACTCTAAAACAGAAAATCACATTGCAGAGTTCAGGACCCTAGAGGGCTTTGGACACCTCCAAAACAAGAAACAAGAATGTAAACAACTCTCTTCCTCTTATAGATAAGAAAAGACAAAGCAGAGGACTGGTCTAAACCCACAGTACACAAAGTAAAAGGCAAGAATAAATGTGGGAGTTAGTTCACAGTATTTTACTCTCACCTCTAGGACATACTTCTCAAAAGCTGATCAGAAAAAGATAATGCTCTACTATGTCTGACTCTTATTTGACTTCTGTAGGCCAGCCCAACCCAGAGCAAAGTGAGACCACGTGAGGGAAGGAGCTTGTACCTCCTTTCCAACCCAACCTCCAAACTACACTTTCTCTCTCACTGACATCACTTGAACAACTGTCACAGAGAGAAATCAAATGGCTCTACATGACTCCTCTCACTTGAAGTATGCTCATGCTTATTAATTATCAATCGTAGCTGACATATCCTTGATTGCTGCCTTTCTAAAAAAAGGACTTGAGAAAACCTTTATTTTAACCCTTTTACAGTACATAGGCATAAACAACTTTTATGAAAGCACCTGAGGAAACTTTGTCTTACTATTTAAAAAGGTGACAAATCAGAGCATGTGCTGTACTAACTATAAAATGGGCAGCTGGATTGACTGAGGCTTCTGTTTCAACTTATTTCAGAGCAGGATGTACACAATTCTGATGGTAACGTAAAGCTTTAGTGCTGCTTTTTAGTTTACACATGCTCCTTCAATTTTCTGCAGTTACCCCAAATCATAATAATCAATTATGAATTTTTGTTGTTTAACAGATTAGAGAATTACAGATTAATGACATGTATCATGATATTGTAGCTCATTTCATGGGCTACACACCATATGCCAGCTATTTTGATTTTTTTTTTAGTATTTTAAAATATATTAGGCATCTAGATATGAATTAATATGATAAACACAGGCACTTTATACTGTTTATTTTATATATTAAAAACTATGCAAAACAATGAAGTATTTTTCATTTCTGGTGTGAGAATTGAACTGCCCAGAAAAGGCTATTTTCTATCAAATAAAACAATCCTTGACTTTATACCACAAAACAGTGATTAAGAAATAATACCTAAATGAAAATGTTTGCACATAATGAAGCTACAAAAATTTTCCATTAACTGTTTAGAAAGACAATGGTTGGAAAATGTGTTTGTGTGTGTGCATACGTATATAAGTATATTTTAAAATTACCTGTCATCTTTTCTTCTTAAAAGTTACTGTGAAATATGAGCTAAGAAATGCATCCCATTGTTTGCTACCATAGCAATTGCAAAGCAAGGGTGAGTCTAAGATTCTACTTTCTAGTCTTGCACAGATAAAACTGGAAGATGCACACATGAAATAAAGCGAAGTTGAATTCTCATAACCAAGAAAACACAAGGCCTAAAGCAGAATTGCATACAAAATTGATACAAAAGCTCCACTAAATGTTGCCTCAGCTGCCTTACAGTTGTAGAAAAACTCATCTCCTACATCTTACCAGATGTACTTTACAAACCAGAAATTAACTTCAGCCCTTGTGTCAGTATTCAACTTTTCAAACAAAAAGAAACTATGGAATTGGTTGTTTGCAAACAGTTGATTAACATTTAGTAACTACTCAAAGTTTAAGAAGAACAGGCTGAACTCAAGCAGTTGAAGGAGGAGGAAGCCATTTTGGGTGTGGCACCTGCAAAGTCAACAGGTGCTTTCTTTAATGAATTTAGAAAAACATCCTCAAAGCAAAATTATGATTCACATTGTGGGAAACAAGCAGCTGGGAGAAAAAGGAAACTCACAGCTGCTGTGGAAAAGGAGGTGTATTTGATGTCATCAAATCTGAGGAACAGCTCTTAAATTCTGAACAATTCTACAATGGGTGAAAAAACATTCAACTAAGTCTCAGGGAAATCAGGTCTTAGGAAGTGGATGATAATAACTGCATTTAACTTCTGGGTACCACATCTTTGTGCTATGATTGGCTGCCATCTGGGCTCCATCTGACAGCAGCAGATTGGTATTCTATGCACACGTCCTTGCAATTCCTGTCGCCTGTGTTTGCTGTCCCTTACACATACACACAATACATTATTTACTCAACTATAAACATTTCTGTAACGTACACAAGCAGCATCTACAGAGCAACCGTGCATCAGCATTCAAGAGCAATCTAGTATTAATAGTACACACATGTCTAATCTTTTTACAACTGGTTTATAATAAATATTTTTAAGGGTGCAAACCTTTTTGTCACCTATAAAGCTTATAAATCTTTCCTTATTTTGTTCACTTTCCTTCAGTCCCTAAATCATAACAGTTCATTATTGTATACATAATATTTTTGGCTTTCATGAAGGTAACTTTCTGCTAAGCAGGTTAGTTAAATAACTGCAATGGGAACTGTAAGTGTGACTGAGAACAGAGCGAAGCAGCTGATGTGTTAGCACTGCACAGGAATATTTTTCTCCACAAACAGCAATTTTGTAAGTAGGCTAGCAGCATTGGTGCACAAACCACAACTCCTACAGAATCAACAAGGACAGGTTTGTCCTTACTTAAAAGAGCAGAAGATGTTACTCCTCTCCATTTATTAAATGATTCAACATTGCGGTATGCCTGCAACTAATTAGTATGATCAACACAGTGCAGGGCAGGAACAAAAGCAGACCAGCCTCTGAGATGTGCTGATGTAAAAGCACACAGGAGTATACATTTTTAAACCCTGTCCTATAATTTATAACCGTTACATACTAACTATTCCTTGATGGAACTTTCATTTATAAGACTGAATTTAATGTCATTTCTGATTAGGCCTGTCTCAGGATATTAAAACTGACCACTAGGTTTATTCACTTACTAGCAGTTAAATAACTTACTTTCTTTTAGACTGTTTTATACTAAACATTATAAAAACCCAGAAGGTCAGCTACTGGCAAGTAAGAACGAAACAGATGCACATAAAAAGAACATAAATGTATCAAAAAAGAGAGAGAGAGAGAGAAAAATATAGGTATATTTGCTAAGTCATATACTTACCATTAGCACTGCGAAGTTACTGAAGTGTGTACTCTGAATGGTGGTAATATTGCCTGCAGAACTAATTATGTGGCACCCTTCTCCCCACCAGCCCCCATGTCCATCTAGAAGGTCAAAATCCCAGAAGGCTGCAATGGGGTCTATACCCCGTGCAAAGTGCCTCAATCCTATAGTAAGAGGGCTGGTGAGGTTTCCAAAACTGCACCCATCTGCAAAAGGAACAAACTGAATCAGAGAGACGGAGTGGAAAACCCTTTGGTGATGAACGCTCTGCAAAGAGATCAGATATACTAAACTATGGGGAAAAAAGCCAGTGGACATAAAATCTTAACAGTCAAAATCAAAGGTACTGCTCACATCAGAGAAGTTTGCAATGGTATAAACAAATCTGAACATTTCAATCACATAATGTGTCCGAATGATCTAATCATCCCTAACAAAAGAGATCTTTTTTATTGTTTCAGATTGTTCAGTTACAACCAGTGTTACACTATTGCCCGTGTAACTGCAGAAACAGCTCAGTTTCACAGCATGATTAATAGCTGAGACAATTCTGCACTTTGAAAGTCACAATCAAACATTTAAAAATGTTAATAGAAATTAGAGGACTATTCAGTATCGGACAAAATTAGAAAAATTGCATGGGTGAGTAATTAATCAAAATAATGACTCCCTAGCACATACAATGTATCTTATTTAGAAAAAAGTCTTTAACAACACCTGTTTTACATCCATCGTATCAGAAAGTATACTGCTGAGTATTGATACATGCAACAGGGCACTACTCCCACTCCAAAAGCCTGATTTTTATCAGTGTCTAGGACGTTAACACTGCAATTGTAAAGAGTAAAACAAAGCTCCTTCCGATAGCTGTAAGAAGCAAGCATCTGTAACAACACAGTCAACAAACAGTAGCCCAGAATTTGCATTCTAATCGTAGTGCAAGGGCATTTCTTTATTTGCAGGACAATCAATAAAATCGTGCAGATAGGAACAACTGCAAACATAGTACTATAAGACAGATACTGCTTCCAGCCTCTCAGCACACTGCATCTACTCCTCTATTCTCTACACAGTCAAGCATACCGTAGCTTTTAGATTAAAGAAAATAATGCATAACAGCTTCTCACCTATTTTAGCAAAAACAGCTGGTGTGGCAACCGTCCTACGTTTCCCATCGTCTGCGAGATTTGATGAGTTTCCCGTGCTAGGAAAGAGTTTTCCATTCCGAAAGACAATAAACTGTAGCTTGCAAGTGGAGTTATCAACAGATTGCCAGGCTGAAGACTGAGAGAAGACAGACTGTGGCAAATGAACTGAAGCTACTGCTACAGCATTCTGTACAATGAGAAAAAAAAAGAAACATTTAAAATGCAAATCACAACAGGGTTGCTTTCATGATGTTTTAAACTCCTGTACAAGAAATGTATGCTGCCTTCCTTTTCCAACAGACTGGAAGCAACCAAAGAAGCACGGGCTGTAACCATGGGAATAGGATTGGTACAGTGCATATTAAAAGGGAAAACGTTTTGATTGAATGTGAGAGTCTATATGGTCAAGCTCCCTGCTGCAGAGGTGAGAATGGTTCTTACCGTGCCTGCTAGAGGGTCCATCAACACTGCAGATCTGATTTAAAGAGACAACCTCTACCAGGTTTTCTCCTTCACTTAAAATAGAATCAGACAACTCACATTAAAACATTTCTCCGAAAGGGTACTTAAAGAGTATAAAAATAATTTTATTATTAAAACAAATTACATCTGCAGAGAACTGCAAGTGCAGTAAACAACACAGTTTACCACGATGTTTTTCTTGCTTCATATAAGTATTATCAGTTAACTATGTTTTAGTCATACAGGATTAAAAAATATTACAAACACTAACGTAAAAGAAGAAAACAAGACAATGCTGGGAGAAAATGAATGGACTGTCAGATCACTATAATGGCTTTAATCCGTGTGTTATATACCCTTTTACAAGCAGATAATTCCCTTACAGCAGAGCTGTAAGATACACCAAACATTGTATTCTGAGCACTTCACTTACCAAGCATTGTTTTCCTGCCAAAGTAGCAAACTAATCATTAAAGACTGAGATATTTATGAGGAATAACAAATGATGAGCAATGGGAAAATAAACAGGGAGTCTGTCCTGAGCCTTGATGTGAAAAGGGTATGTATTTAAGAACAAACAAACTACAAAATGTTCTAATTTGCATTTCCCCCAAGGGCAGAGTATGGCTCTGTGCACATAATTTACATAGATTAACACAGTTTACTCATAGCACATGTGCACTACCTATTTCACAAGTAAAACAATGATCTTCACAACCATATAAACAAACATGACATTAATATAAGTCCATGTGCTGGGAGAAATACACATGTGAGAGATAAAAAGTGTAACAGGAATCAGCAAACTGAGTAGGAGAAGCATCTACTGACCACATAATAAATATGGAAGAAAAGCATGAGTAGTCTGTGATGTCATTTGTATGCTTAAATAAAGAGATAAAGACTTCTGTACACCATTTTCCTTATACCATGCATATTTTTGGAAGGTTTTCAGATTCTAACAATAAAAATGCAAAAACATCATTTTTAAAGTAAATATTCAATCTAGGTGATGCTGCTCATTAAAAGTGCTCAGGAAAAAAAGAGCATATAGCAACAGAACATTTCTACATTAGAATGTTGAATTATTATGAAGGCTTTAATTGGAATTAACTGAACTAAACATCAAGCACTCATTCTGAGATTGTTTCCACTGCCTAATTCACTAAAGCTGTTATAATTGGCTTTATCTCATGCTTCTGAAAAAGACATATTTTACTCTATGATATCCCAAGTATCTGCTTATGCTGAACCTCTGATGATACCATTTTGGCCTTAAAATTACTGTCAAAAAGTATGCACAGAGCATCTTACAAGTTTCATTTGTCAAACCCCAGGTCACTCTGGAGGACTTATCTGGAGATGTACAGAAGTGTACGAGAGGTTACAGTGTGATTAACTTTACATTTATACTGGATTTTTATTATTATTCTGTGCTGGGAAAAGCGACAATGATGACATATTAAATTACACTAATTACTCATTATACACAAAAGGAGAAAGCTAGAAGCATATGAATAAGCTTATGATAATGAAACCAACAGCTAAAGGCACTGGGTAAGCAACAATGTGCTATGACTTGACAGAAGCAGCCCTACACAAACGAGAGAAAACAACAGGTTTATTGCACTTCTGCTAAGAGGGGAAATCATCTCATTTATTGTGGCTCTCTAACTCCTTCTCCATTGGGACTTACTGATACTAATAGGAAGAAGTAATGGTGTAGACAGAGCTGGCCCGTGGGACTGGGGAGATGCAGAGCAGGAGCTGCTCCCACCTGAAGCTGGGGGAGCTGGCGAGCAGAGCTGATGGCAGCCACCGAGCTGGGCAGGACCAGGCTGCACCCACCCTCCTCCTCCTCACCAGCACCCACAGGGACCCTTCAGCACACAGCACGCAGGGAGGACACTGACCATGGTGCCCAGGTCGCACCCACAGATCACAGCTTCACATCACAGGGGCAAGGGCAAACGCAGGGAAGAAAAGTGCACACAGGCCACAGATGGAATTAGTGTGGACTCGTTGCACTGCTCGGGCTGACTGAGCACATCTCAAACATGCAGCAACATCAAATTATTTACTTGACAAAAAGACACATTTACAGAAAATTGATTTTCCTGGTCAGACTTCAGGAAAGTATTTTTCCCTTGTTGTCTGCTCAAAATAAATATGAATATCTATAACACAAACTATTTAATAAACATCACTAAATAATTGCCTAAAGTCACTTTCTGAAGTGCAATTTTAGTGTGAATACTGCCCACTTATACTACCTCTTCAATTTTTTTTTTTGGTAGTAGTGCAGGGCAAAGGGATAGGGCTATTCCTTAACTGGACTGATGCACATATAAAGTCAAATTACTTGCTGCACATCAAATATTTACTTAGGAATTCCTCAAAATTAAACATCTAACTGTCTGCTACAGCAACATGCCTGCCAACAAGATCCTGTGGTAGGATATTAATGAAAAATGCACATAATGACAAGACCGACACATTCACAATGCTGTTTAAAAATATGAATAAATATGTGAACAAATTTTTTCATCTAAGATGTGTGAGAATTTTCAATAGTGTCACTCATTATTCACAGGAGAGAATGATCTGAGCACTGAGGTAGTTCCTACTATTGTGGCAGAGGATGGAGGGAACCTGACTGAAGGTTCAGTCTTGTATTCTGCCAATCTTGTGTGAGGTGAAGTCAATTCCCCACTCTTGCCTCAGTTTCCCTCTCACTCACGAGAAATAAAAATAATGGCTTTTTTTTTCTCTGTAAGATGTTTCAGGGTTCAGAGATTAAATACAATATGGGAACAGATATTACTAAAGCCAATGATAGTAACATCAAGTTTTGAGTGAACGACTGTGCTTCAGATGCTTCAAAATTCACATAAATCATCTCATTTAATTTTTTTTTATTTCGGCACCACATCACATAGGAACCAAAATTTCTGAGCATGCTAGCAGCAAAAAGCTGCCTGCATCTCTGAGAGGAGAGAAAGAGCAATAGAAACAGACCCACCATAGGAGTCACAGCTTTAAAATGACAGGCCAGCACTGGCATCTCATATTTTTCCTGAAAAAGCTTAGAGTTTGTGTCAGCATTCACCAGTCAGGATTTAGACATTCTTGAGAGTGTTTTCAAAACACGACGTCAATAATCCCATCCAACTCCATTTCACTTTTAGTCCTATTAACTGGATTGTACTAGCATTGATTAGAAAAAGGAAATCCTGAACACAGTGCAGATTCTTCTAAGTAGCATTTTTCTGCCGAAAAATGCCAGTATTTTAAAATGAAAGTAAATGTTCACAGACATCCGCCCATTTACACATAAATATGACAGAAATGATGCAAATTTCAAACCCTCTCAAGTATCTTCCATGTCATCTGCCCAGATACCTGAAAATCTGCTGTGTGACCTGCAGCCAGGGAAAGAGGGCTTATCAGCTCTAAACCAGCTCTGAGGATTTTCCAGGAGGCCTTCTAGGACTCCTGGCTCCTAGGACTTCTCAGAACCTGGTCAACTTTCCAAAAAGTGAAATGAAAGGTTATTTTAAACACTCTGAACTGTAATTTGAATAGCACGGTTTTAAAAGTACTTTTGAAGTTCTGAGGTTTGTTTCCACTTTTGACCTATTTTTGTGTGTGTGTGTAATTTTTCAAAATATCTGAGGCACCAAAACAGAACTAATAAATCCAACTGGATCCTTAAAGTTTTAAATTTGAATGGAAAATGTTATTCTAAAGAGGAAATGGTCCTCAGGATATTGAGAGCTACGGACGCTTGGCGTCCTTGCAATTCATGCATGTGTGACCCTTATTAAAAATGTTTTAAGGGAAAAATAAAAGATTTAAAGTGAAGTTTTTCCCCAGGCAGTTTTATTCTGGTAGTTGTCCATTCCTTATAATCAATGCTTGCACTTACAAGGAGTTTTTAAGTGTTTAGGAAAGACAGCCTCTTGCCTTAGGTGGTTTTGTGATATGTTGGCCCTTCTAATTTCATGATTCCTTTAAAAGACCTACTCCCATTTACTCTTGAAGCATTATTTTCCCATTACAGTGTTCTACTTGTCTAAAATCTAGCATAATATTGAGAGACCATACTCATTATCAAGCAGTCATTATCAAGAAATATACTTGGTAACCACTGTGGAATGACGAAAATCAAACTATTTTCAGTAACTCTTCTTGTGTATGCTTTGGTACTAGATTGATTTTTGAGTTCAGGCACAGTATTTCTATATAAGATAAAAGATATTTCATAGGAAACTATCCGAGTCTGAGTCCTCAGAACAGTCATAAGGTATGTTTTTCCAGTCAGCATATGTCTTAACTTAAAAACCAGCACCTTAACAACAGGTCAGAGGAAGTCTGGAGGGAAAAAAAAAAACAAAGCCCAAACTAAATGAATTCACCTAAAACCTGGAGGAGAACTGGAAAAGCAGCTTCACTGTTTCCAGACTTCAAAGAATCTAATAAGGTGGTGTAGAGATTCAGATGCAAGACATCATATATTAAATTATTAAAGATACCAAGGGTGCTGCCAAAATAGGCACAAGCTATATAAAGTTACAGTAAAAAAAAGTAGAAACTAAACTCTATAGGTAATAGCTATATTATTAAATATGTACTGTGGTCATCATAATAAAATCAAGCAAATAATTTAAACATATATAATAGATTTTATTTAGTCCCTCAAATAAGACAGCAAATCCTTAGAAGCAACTGAAGATTTCAGTTTGTTTTTTATGTTAAAGGTTTAGGTGTTAACATAATAAAAAGAGGCAAAATAGGGTTTTTTAGCTGTCTCTCCTGGTAGGTATTTAAACAACACTCCTTCGGAAGTATCTCAGCACAAGATATATGAGATAAGGAGAGGCACTTGGCCCAGTGCTGTGAGGCTTTAAGTAGTCTGTACATGAGTTCTGATCTCTTTTTCTGGTACGAAAAGTATCAACAAAAAGCCCCCAAAAATTAGACCAGATGGGAAATTACTAAATAAAGGTTTTGTAAAAAGAATGAAAACAATGCCAGTTTGAATATGCTTATAAAAGGCAAGCAACTTGCCAGGTGGTGAAAGAAACAAGATTGTGCTTTTTATTTTTTTAATGGGATGACAGCAAGCAAGCAAACGTTAGTTAGTAGTTAACGTAAGTTAGCAGCCACGCTAACTTACCTACATAATTTGTTATAGTTTAACTGCACTTTTCAGAGTGCTGTTTAAACACAAGTCTGGAAAGGCTCAGGGATGACTAGCAAGTGAAAAGCAAAATTTACATAGACCCCCAAGATGAAATGAAGCAGTACCTCCAAAAATGCAACATAAAATCACCTGGCTACTGAAATGAAACTGCTCAGCATGTTGGGATTATTACATGATCAAGTCATTACACAGTAATGCTGCAGTCCACCTGCCTCTCAATATGTGGAAAACTAAGTACAGAGTCGAAGACCTCTTTGTTCTAGCCAGGTATAAAAGCTAGTATGATGCACAGTGAAAATGTGGAAACAGTAAGAAATGTGTGTAAATTGCATCAAAAGATACAAAACAATCTAAATGTTTGAAATTATCACTAATTAATAAAATGTTTTCTAGAGTCATGCTATAGAAACATTAGATTTAGCAAACAGTACTGAAATTTTAGAAAAGCGGATAATATAAAATAATCTGGAAATCTGATTGTCAGTAGCAATAAAAATTTTCCAATAAAAATATAAACCCAAAGTCTCTACATTAGGATTTTATATTTCATGTTTGAAAACCTGGCAAATTTCTTAAGAAAATGAAAATATTTGCAAATCTACAAGGAACAACTGACCTGCTAATGTGCTATTGTGTAGGAAAAAGTGACAAAAAAAAAAAGAAATCAAAGAAAAAGAACATGAAGGGAGCCAGGGTAGATTTACCAAAGGCAAATAATGCCTGACTCAAATGATAATTCTCCTCAATAACTATTTTTCCAGACAGGGAAATACAATTCACCTGATTTCTTTTGAGACATTAAGAATTAGTAGCAATTAGTTTCAGGTGAATATGGAACAAGCTACAATTGATAATACAATTATCTACTTTGAAAGGAGAAGACAGTCTGGAGTGAATATATCCAAAGTTTGTATGAAAATCAGCTTAAAGACTTCCAATTTTTATTGGATGACCTTGAAACAAATAGGAATGTCATCTAAGACAATGTTGTAATTATTTTGGTTTTAATTGAAACAGGCCACTTTGGAAAGTAAAGGATAAGGGCAGGGATGTGAAAGCACTGGTTGATCACAGGATGACTCAGAGCCACTATGATTTAACAATTAAAAAAAGACGACAAATGAAATCCAGAACATACAAGATGACTCATTTCCACGTAAACATTCTGATTTTAAAGGCCTAATCAGAAACATAATATACAATTTTGATCAACTAGGCTGAGGAAAAGCCAGTCCAGAACAGAATGGATGTAGAGGATGGTTATTAGGATCATCCTCAGAACTAACAGTTTCTTTCACAAGTGGAGAATAAAGGAGCTTAGCTTTGTTAGCCTGGCAGAATGAAAGTCATGTAAGCAAATAGCCAGCACGAGTACAAGGACAAATAGGACATTAAGCAAGAGCAAACATGGAGACTCAAAATATACAAATTTTTCCTAGCCTTCTTAACAGAGAGGGTGGAATACTTTTCAGGCATTATGGACACACAAAAAATTACCTACTCTTGAGACAGTATTCGAAAGCTCTATTATATAATGCAGTCATAATGCAGTCAGACAAGGTTTGATTTATTTCTCCATTTTACAAGAAGTATTTAAAATTCCTCTTAAGGACTCATGAATTTCCTGATTAAAGGAATTTTTCAACTTTCTACTTGCATCCCCAGTATACAGCTAATAGGGCTCATAAAAATCTCACTAAGAAGTAGAAGAGTTAAACTAACTATACAGTCATGGTAGATTTAAGTGCAATAAAAAAGAGTGTGAAAATTATATTATTATTATTATTATTATTTTGGTAAAGAAGTTTTTTGAAAACATGCTGAACACATTTAAGAGCTGCAGGCAACAAACTTTTTCAGGCAGCATTACATGACTGCTTCAATTCAGAGTCCACAACTGACTTGCCATGATGCAAAAATTATGTCAGATAATGCATAAAATTCGTCTTCCCGGGAATCTAAGAGTTCTTTAGGGTGGCCTCTGGTTTTCAACTAGAATTTATTGGGGTTTTGGGGAAGATCACTGAAGTCTTAAAGGATTTTAGACACACTCCAAAATGCACACGACGAGCTGTGGACCTACAGAGACTCACTGCAGCTTCATTTTTAAAAAGGATGGCTTCTGGCAGTGCACTGTACAGGAAAACTCACCCTGTCAGGAGTTTGGTTCACTGGGCCCTTCAGAGACGCATGAGCTCCTAGAAATGCTGCATTTTCCTCTCAACAGCCTGTGATGAAGAACTACTTTTTCTTTTTATTTAGAAGCTCAATTAATCTTCAGGCACTAAATATACAATTTTTTTCTGGAAAGTTAATAAGAATATTCACGTTTATTGCATTGATACTGAGGGTTTAGTTGTTGCAGATGCACTCAGAAGATGGGGTAGACTTCTAAACGGCTAGAATTTTAAAATATAAAGACAATAAAAAAAAAAATCTCATGAGCTGTCTATGTGGAACCTTCAGCCACATAATTGCAAAGCTATCACCATGGATCTTATGAGGGACATCGTAATTATACAGAACACCTAACTAACCAAATACCTTCTACAGCTCATTGACCACCAAATTCAATTACACATAAATATTACTAGTTTAGAAAAAGGAATCATGAATTCTGACTTGAGTTAACTGGCATACATGAGGTTTTTTGCCATGGTAACTTTTAATTTATTTTTTGAACTAGGTGAATGTGGTTAATGTAGGTCTCACAATGTAGGCCTTCTGCATAGCTTAGTAATTATCGTGTATAATAAAATATTATGAATGAGAACAAAGATAATATTTCCCAACAGTCAGACTTAAAAGTGTTACCAAAGTTGGAACACCAAAAGTGTTACTAAAGTTGCAGAAGCACAACTTGATTAAAAGGAGACGTGCTACATGAATGAGAAAATTCACTTGGTACTAAACAAAATTCATATGCATTTTAATAGAGTGTAGTATATACAATTACAGATATTATGATTTTTCTACAGACTTAGGTAATTTGTATATATACATTTACGAGTAGAGAGTGATACAACCATTTGGTAATACAGTAATTCAAAATGACTGAATATTGCAATTATTTAATCATACAAGATGATAGGATTTCTGATTTCACTGATGTGGTATTCACACTTAACTAAGATATATATATAAAGTTCATCTAGTAGCATAAGTGGGAATGTAGTGAAAAAGAGTAAATCAGAAATTTTTAATAAACTATTTTGATGTAATTTTTCTGAGGCAAGGTGAGCTTCTACATTGCCTATAATGTACAGAAGTCCAAGTGTTTTTCTGATGCTGCCTTTTCATAAAGATGACTGCAATGAAATGCTGACATTGCTGCTTGATGACTACTGAAACACTGTCCCTCTCTGATATTGGAGGAAAGCTGAAACTGCTGAAAATAATTTTAGAATAATTTTAGAAGACACACTCCACTACTGCCAGTGCCTGAATTTATCAGCAGCTGCTACTCCCCAAAGCTCCCATGCAAAATCCTGTACCCTGCTCTGTAAGTCTCTCACATCTTCAGGATTCTGACGTGTCCAGTGTGGGCACAAAACACAAGATATTGAGCTCAGTATGACAATGAAATGTTAGTCAAATTTTCACCTCTGAAGTTCAGTTCTGGCCAAATACCACGCATGCTGATGCATCCATAGGCACTTTGTATCTGTAGTTCACGTGAAAATCTGTGGTGCAGTCCTTTAGCTCAGCCAGAAAACATTCAGAGCCAAAGAGAACACTTTTACCTCCAGCTAAATCACGAGTACTGTCATTGTTCTCATCCCAGATCACTGGTTTATCTGGACATACTTCTGTTCTACTAAGAGCTTAGGGACTATCTGCCTTGATTGGTTCTACTAAGTTTTTCTAAGAGTTTTGTCACAGAATTTTGGGAAAATTAAAAATATTGGCTTAGTATTATCCACAGTAAAATCCAAACCCAATCCCAATGGAAGTGAATTCTGAGCGAACCTTCCATCAGATTGCATCTCCACCAACCAACTTTACACAGTCCTGTTAGGTCAAGAAGGTTGGAAGAAACCTCTTGCTTATTAATATTTTACAGATGCTAGGAAACCATTTAGGCATGTGTACAATTTTTTTGTTTGCTACCACAAGAACAATCACTTGACATGTTCTATGCAATTTTATTTCTAAAAGCTGACTGAATTAAAATCTTAATTCTCTACTCAAATCAAGTTTTGTAGCTCAGCTGCTTGTGAAATAGTGATGATGTTCTCCTGATTAAGACTTTAAAATATTGCACACATTATCAAGTACCTGTCATCTCTCATCACTTGAAAAATCCTAGTTTAAATTGGGTGAGGATGGTGTTATATCTCTGGGACAGTATGCACTCTATCACTCTCACTCAAGTGAGTCCCTTGGAGCTCAGACACCAAAGGTCACTTGATACTTCTTATACAGTGATACTTCTTATATACTGGCTTATATCTGAATCCAGATGAGGTCTGAACTAAGCCCAGGAGGAGAATCTCCTCATTCCCATTCAGCGACTGTTGAGAATGAGGATTCCTAATATAATGCAAGAGATCTGTGATATATTGAATTCCTTTAAATACTCAGATAGCTTCTAGACTACCTAAAGTTATATGGGATGAGTACAGTAATAACTAAGAACTCAGCTCAGTCTTCTCTCCCCATTTCTTAGATAAAACAAAAGAGAAAAATAACTACCTTAATTCTTCCAAATATAAAGCTGCTTTCAGTTTTCAGTGTGCTACAGGACTGAATGGGAAAATATAGCCTTTTTGTCTTGCTCATGGCTTTGGAATTAATAGAAGTTTTCAAGTATTAGTGCTGCAGGGCCTGCATACTGAAAAAGCAACAGCAACATGTTCATTAAAAATAGCGGTCTATATTCCATGAAGTGTTCACTTTTAAAGTCTTGTAAATTATTCATATAAATAGCAAATTTGCAATTTAATTAGTAAAAAAATGAATTGTTTTACAGTGTTCTGTTGCAAACATTCACAACAGTTTGAATATTCTTGGTCTTTCCCTCTTGCTCTACTGATTTTCTAATCTTTTTCCATAAAGGTCAATTCTTCTGGCATCAGTATATTTAATGTGTTCAAAATTTTGTATCAGAGGCCTTTATTTTAAAGGGCTTTATTTTACCAGTCAGGCACATCAACAGTGTGTATAATGCAGAGATCCTCAAGGACTTCCACTGCCACATTTGACAGACTTTTTTTTTTTTTGTGTGCTATCATTCTTGCTGAATCACTTCCAGTCTCCTATTAATCTGATATGCCTTTATTTTGGACAGTAGCAGTGTTCATTTTCTAACATAAAAACTTAATATGCTCACCATTTCATTACCTTTTCCTTCTGGACTTCCCAGTTTTACTTTCTGCATTAAAAGGGATGGGAGTACTTTGGTGAATCCTGCACATACACTTCTGGACTTTTACTACTGCTATACCAGATGCTGACAGGAGTACCTGGGAGTATGAATTAATTATTTAGAACAAGGATCTGAAAGAAATGTGCTCAAGTAGGAAAAGGGAAAAGAAAAAATCAATACAGAAAAAACCTGAGTCTCTTATGCTAAGTGAAGGAACAACATCGTGTACAAAATTAATAACTAACATTATTAGCTGAAAGACAGTTATGTTTTTAAAACTGGCAGAGTCCCAAATTGTCTATCTCAGCAATGAGAAATACTTTTATCATCAGGAGTCCTGGAAGCTCTATATATCCACAATGATATGGAAACACTGCTGCCAAGGGCACAGACTCTACTCAAAATTGTATTCTCATTCTTCTCTAATACAAAGGAGAAGTGTTTTAATAGTAAGTATGAGGGTCTTGCTTTGAATAATTAGCAAACTAATTAATGGATTTTGATCCTATTTCCCCAACTACACCTCGAGTTATTGTCTTTTGCTTCTTTCACATAGGACACATTACCTGAAAGGTCTTCTGTTAAGCACAGCATTAAGTGAATGTCTCGGTTTTAACAAAATGAAATAACTTCAGTTAATGTCCTATTTTCTCCCACACATAAAAACAAAAATAAAAATTGATTGGCTACTTTGTGCTCTTCTGCCATCCTAAATTTTTATATTCCTGCATTTCTTCAATTGATGTACATTAAAAATGCAGTGACAAATAGTCATAACAAAACAAAACCATATTCCCTGGTTATAGGTATCTTACTGTCTCTTAATTTTATCACCTTGTTGGGGCTCTTTGAGGGCCACACCAAAAGCAGATTCTCCACATAGTTTTGATATCCTCCAGCTTTATAGATACACTTTTTTAATGTCTTTGTTGAAAAGCAATAAGCCAAAAATGATGCAGTATTTATAGCTGAACAAGGCATTTTCTTACTCTGTAAAACCGACACGGAGAATTCAAGATACTTGTACTTGCTAAGCCATGGTCTATTCAGCAACATTGTGTTAGCATTACTCACCAAGTGGAATTAAAAACTGCACTACAGTTACCATGACAACCAGCTGTCTCCCACATACAGCATCAGTTTGAATTTGTGCAGACCATTTCTAACAATGATTTAAGTCAACAAATTCAGCATTACCCTAAGGTAAAAATCTGGTTTAAGAACAAATAAATATTTTCAGTTTCATAATATTACTTAGCTCAATACATTGATTCCAAGTAGGACTTGGGAGATTTTCAGTGAGCTGCAGTGACTCTTCTTAGAAATTAAAGGTGAATAGTAATCTTCTGCTCAATACAAAGTTGAGGACCACTAAAATTCCTAATCCCCTGAACATGCAGGAAGCATATGGAAAAGAGACACTATAATATTCATAAAAGAGCTTGTGAAGAAAATGTATTTGAATATTTATTTAATCATTTTCTAAAATTTACATTTGAATGATGCTGTTGATTACCTTGGGTGATACCACTAACATCAGTGTATGCTCGCTATACAGATTCTTACTAGAAAAGAAAGCTTAATCCACATTCATCAAAAGTACCATCCAGAAATCCTCCACTGGGAAAACAACCTGAAACTTGGAATATAATTTCTGTGCTGGGGAATTCTAAAATTAATTCCTTTTCTAGTAAACTACTGAATTTGATGGGTTTTGTTTGGTTGGTTGGTTTTGCTTTTATCTTCAATAATCAATTTACATGGAAAGAGAAGCCCCGGTTTTGAAACAGCCAAGCAGTATGAGGTAACAGGAATACATCACATTTACAGTGTCTGGTGAAACATCATACAATTGCATGTCTGGTCATCAGCATGAAGCAGCTACCTGGCAACTTCAGACCCTTTTGATCAGCAAGCATTCTTTCAGTAAATGGTCAGCTTTGACAGTGGTTGTTTAGCCTGGCAAAAAGGGGGCTCTGGGGGAACTTACTGCTTTCTACAGCTACCTGAAAGGAGCTTGGCTGAAGAAGGGTGGTCTCTTCTCCCAAGCAATAAGAAAGAGGATGAGGTAAAATGGCATCAAGTTGCACCAGGGGAGGTTTATATTGGATATCAGAAAAAATATCTTCACTGAAAGGGCTGTCAAGCATTGGAACAAGCTGCCCAGGGAAGTGGTTGAGTCACCATCCCTGGAGGTATTTAAAAGACATGTCAGGTGTGGCAATTAGAGATATAGTTTAGTAGTGGAATTGGCAGTGCCAGGTTCATGGCTAGACTCGATGATTTTAGAGGTCTTATCCAACCTAATTATTCTGTACTTCCATGATTGTCATTGGATAAACACATAATGGCAAGGCTGAACAGATCTGCTTCAGAAGAGCAAGAATCTCCACAACAACCTAAGACACATCCATCCACTGTCCATTTGTACACTGAGAATGGGGACAGAGAGGAATGTGAATGCTGAAAAAAAGATAGCTAAACTATTAAAAATGTAATGTACAGTCAAACTAAAAGTAACAAATTAATGTTACTTTTTATGTAAGCAACTAAAAAAAATCAAAGGCAGAAAAAGTAGTCAGTATTTACTAAAGGTACTGCAAATATTGCATACTGAACTAAGCACATATTAATGACACATTCTACACTCACTAATTTCTCTGGGAGGAAGTGCCGCAACTAAACATTACTGCAGATTTCCCATTTGGTATATGATACAGCACTTGTTGCATTACAGACTTTAAAAATACATCAGGAAAGAAAACCAATCAAGTAAGTGTAATGCATTTAAAATCAAAACATCTAGGGGCTATAAGGAATCCGATGCTATTAAAAATATTTTTAATCTGTGATTGAGGATTTTTGAATTCTAAACCTGAGGAAAATATATAACAATAAAAAGTTTTAGCTTTAATATAATGCTTTTTGTTTTAAATAACTTCATTTATGGGAGAATGCTGGTCAGAGGAAAAAGAAAAATAACTATAATCATAGAATAAATCTAAGAGATCGAGGAAGAAAGTAGCACAGAAATTCATTCAGCTCTGGATCACTGTGGACACATTTGTTATCAGTGACAGGCAATGTGAAATCAAGCACACACTGAAATCAAACCCTTCTTTAAGGTTACACTAAACTGAACTGACAGGAACACTACATGCAAGAAAGAAAGAGAAATGGATTTTCTGTATAGCACTTCGATCTTCAACAATGGGAGAGCATAACGTTTAAATGTTAAAACAGAAGAATTCAAGAAAGAAAAGAGGTAGAAAGCAAGAGAAGGAATAAAATATTACCTGGGGCTCCAAAGCCACAAACTCAGACAGGAAATTTTTTTTTTTTGCCAGCAAAAAGGCTGCACAGTCACAGGTAAATGACATTGGGAAAACAAAGAGGATTGTTACTGGAATTGAATAGATTTGTAATAATCCATTAACTCCTAAATTAAGATGTAGTGTAATATCATAAAATACAATAAAATTAAAAGTAAATCAAGATGATAAAATAGGCAGATGTTAATTATTTTGCCCTGAAGCTGCATCTATACACTTGTGTCAAAGATGCCTTAATAGGGTTCAGTTAGTGTTGCTAACATTAATGCATATTTTCTTGTTACATTTCAAAAAAGTGTTTACAGTGCAGTTAAAAAAAATACGGTTCTATGGCTATAAACTCAGGCAAAAGGTCTTTCAGATAGCAATTTAATAATAGAAAACATTATTCAGTCTCGCCACTGCATTCCTCTAAAATAGGTGCCACCAAAATGCTTGAATAAACTTGTCAGAGATATGCTTCCCGAATACAGTAGACTTACGGGTGTGTCAGTATTAACATTTTAGTTTAGATTCGGAAAACTAGTCTGATACTCTGATATTATTTTCATCCTATCACATTCATATCTGAATGCCAATTTTCCAATTTTCTGATGAGATCTCTACTGCCATGATTCCACAAAGCCCTGTCACAGTGCACAATGTGGATTCCATTCCAATGAAACAGTCACAAAATGTAACTGAAGAGTTACATGGGACCAGACAAGAGCTAATCTGAAACAACTTCAAATACACGATGTTGCTGTTGGATTCTCAGTTGTACTCACAGATTTGGACCTATTGCATTGCACTGCTTATTGAAGTGGGATTAAACAGTTCTCATTTTTTACAAATTCCTCCCTCTCTTCTGTGAGTCAGGCCTCTCCTGGTTCTCCTTCTCTTAAGAGTGATTGTTATCTGTCTATTCCTAAGTCTCTAAACTAAAATAGAGCTCTTCCCTATGCTCTAACCCTCCTTTTCTCCTTCTTTCTAAAACTGTGGGTAGCTCTGCAATAGCTGCAATCATTTCAATCTGCACACACAGCAACTGGGCTGTGGTCTAATCACTGTAGCTTGTAACAGGTAACCTCACTTCTTGCCTCACTGAAGGACAGCCAGCTCAACCAGAATTGAATGGCTTTTCAAATCAAAGGCAGTCCATAAACCTAAAGTGAGATGAAAATCTTCATCTCTAGACATTAATTGCTACCAGTAAATCTCCTGAAACAGATGTCAATCAGGTAATCAAAACCTAACGAAAAAGACAGGGGAAAGAAACAGGGAGAAACAGGAAACAAGGAACCTGCGGTCCCCCAGATGATACAGGGACAGCTGATCTGATCTGACCTTGCAAATGATTTTGTTAGAATAATGGCATACTGGCACAAAGTCTTGTACCTTACATAATCAGGTGACTAACACAACACTAGCTCGTTTAAGAAAACTGCCCCCATTTGTGGGGTCCTGAAATGTGCTGTAGCTGCTGCGTTTACCCACAGGTGGAAGAGCTCACGTGGGGGAAGGGAAACCAAGCTCACCACTCTCCAGGAGTAACATCGTGGTCCTGCTTTAAGGTATCTGCAGCATAGCATTTGAAAAGGCCAGGTTAAAAGCCAGAGCAAAACACAAAAAGCAGCTTCACTCCGTAACTCCTGACTCAGGTCTGGAAAAAGCCAGAATACACAGCTCAACAAGAGGGAAATACTGTTAGTTTATTTGCTTGATAAGGACAGGAAAGCTAATGACTGTCATGCCAGTATTTTTTCACCTTGTGGGAAAGTTCTAGGATTTGTTTCTGAGACCTAAGTGCACTTCAGCAACCCTTTTTTAACCCAAAAGCTGAAGAGACTTGGGATGACTTGAGGTTTTGTCTTCACTCTATTTCCATCCTTATTTTTATAGCAGTTTTGGTGAGCAGATATTTGGATTACGCTCTTTTATCTAGAGAGGCTGGCATTTCCTCTTTGAATACAAATATTCTGACAAAAATATGTTGCTATTCCCATTGCTGATTAACTGCTGAAGGTAGATGGAGCAACTCAATTTTACTATCAGTCCCATATTCCTTAGAAACACCAGCCTTTTTAATGTTTTAAAGTATGTATTTATTTGGTCACATTTTAAACTGATCCTGAAACATATTTTCCTCTGAAGCAAGGGAAAGGCAGTAATTTAAAAATGAACATTTTGAAAGACACTGTGATGTCTGACTAGTTAGTGGATTGAATCAATGAACTGAAAAAATAAAAATGATTATTTTCTTCTGAACAGTTAACCTCTTTTCAGATATACATAAAGGAATTGATAGAATTTCAAATGGCATTTCCAGTCATACAGTGAAAATAAGATTTTCTGTTATGGAGATAATCAAATAGCATATTTTTAAGATGTGGATGACTGAAGCAATTAAGCCAATTCAAAGGTTGTGTTTTAGATAGGTGAGTATATAATGAACTGAGAGATCCTGAGAGAAGTCCATAATTATGTAAGGTGGGGAGAAATGGACAATAAAATTGAGTCTGCAGGCAAGAATTGTTGTAGGTACTAATTTGAATATCTGAAGCAAAATTTTTGAATTTATTATTTTTGAGAATTTCACAGATGGTTTAGACCAGAAGATTATAAAGGTACAAGGGGTTTTAAAAAGTGCTTGATTTTTTTTCCCTGCTTAGGCTTCTATATCCTTTTTTCATTCATGATTTTAAGAAAAGATACCAGAATTTAAAAGATGATGTATATATAAGGTATGTGCAATATATATTTTGCAGTAACTTATAGCCTGCTGAAAATGTATTATAAGCTTTAGTCCAATAATAAAGTTGAATTTGCTCTGGCAGAGTCCGATTCAAAAAAACCATTTAATTTTGTAGTTTGTTGTATAGCACACATCCTTTTTCTTGGGTGTATAGGAGAGTTTGCAATTTCACACCATGGACATTAATTATCACTTGCGGAACATACCTTGTAGAAACAAACCCATCTAACAAAATGAACAGAATGAGGGCAAGTCAATATCTGCCCATTTTTCTACAGAAAGAGGGAACATGTGCTCTTCATACAGGAAATATTGATAAATGGCACCTAAATAATATCAGCAATTCAAGAAAGAATGCAGCAGATCATCAGCCTCTCAACTCTACACTGCTCTGCTAATTTACAGCAGTTCAGGGTGTGCTGCAGTCTTTTCTCTGCATCTCAGTGAACGAACTCAGGGAGTTCGTAAAAATACTCCGTGATTTCAAATCCAGACTCTGGGTTTTCACTTGTTGTAATTATCAGCAACAAAGCAGGATTGCTTATCCTAAACATTGAAGGTCCTTCCTGGCTAATCAATGAAAAACTTAACACGGGTATTGAAAGAGGCAGAAGCACTGAGTGTAGGCCAAAGTTTGTCTAAAATAGAATCATTTATTGTCGAAAACCAAATTTCTTCACTTTGACAAAGCAGTGATGGAGAGGATGTCTACATAGAGCATGACAGGCTAGAGAATAGATTTATTATATTTGTTTCAATCCAGAAGAACCTCCAGTATGTGTCCTTTCACTCACATGGTAAATGACCAATTGATTTTCTTGTCTCTGTTGAGCAGTAAATAACCTCAAACATGGCAAGGTAAGGGCAGACATCCAGAAACTCCCAGTTTTGTGCAGCTATTTGTGTCTACCAGGTATCAGAGGCACACCATGGGAAGCTGAAACAAATCAGGAGTGCAGGCTCCCTTTCATTACTGCACTGGGGTACAAAATGTCTCTAATACGATGTAACTTGCCTTTGAAATTGTTTTTCCACAGATCTGAAAGGGTCATTTTCATGTAACTACACTCTGTTGAATTTGATACACACATTAACTCTGCAAACCTCTTCTCTGGCATTACATGAGTTCATTGCAGGTCACACCAAGGTATGTCCAGTGCCACAGAGTAACAGACCCTTTTGTAAATTCCTAATCCTGCCATCCTTTAGCTCCACAAGTCCAACAACTGAAATTCATCAAGAAACCCTCACACACTCTAAATTTAAGTAGAAAATTCAAACCCACAAATTTCAAAGCTCTTTCTTAAAACCTATGATCCTGATAACAAACTACAGTTCACCAACTCTTTAACAGTGCACCAGATAAAAGGGAAAACTGCTTCTATACTTTTATGTTGTCTCACAATACTCTGATTTTCTGAAAACACTGATCCAAAGGCTAACCACTGTCATAGGAATAAACAACATTGAAGTCCAAAACAATGGGGTAGATGTCAGAGAAAAATTTTTCCCTCTGCTCTTTTAGAGTATTTAATGTGTTGCATGGAGAATTATGTGACAAGAGATAAAAGAGAGATCATCTCTATGGAAACAGTGTGGTCTACATCATCGGTAATGGATAGCACAGAAATGAGCTATCCAAATGTTACAAGGCAGTCCAGTAGTGTAATTATTTGAACTAGTGCCTACATAACCATAATGGAACTATAAAATGGTTCACACATATTGCCTGAGAGATTTTACCAGCCTTAACCACTAGAGATGTGATTAAACCTTTAATTGTTTTGGCCTTGCAGTGCAGAAAGTCCTTGAAGTTCCTTTGCTATACTATCTGTTTCAAGAATTAGAAGTAAACTGCTATATCATAATTTTTCAGATTGATTTTATAAATTTAGTAGTCTTAGTAACTGACCAGCTATGTTCAGCTTTAAACTCTGAGTTAAAGAACTCAAAAAAACCTCAAACCAAAATGGACGATGCTAAAATGGCATTGTTATAATTGGCAGCTGGAATCTTAATCATGTTTATTCATGATGCAATTTCTTTGTTTGGTACCATTATTTCTGATTTTTCCTTTTCTTCAGCCCAGATACAACAGAGCAAGAGACAAACTGACTTCTGCTTCTCCTTGTGTATTACCAGACTTGTACAATAGTGTCCAGTCAGTCCAAACTACAACAAACCCATTTAAAACAGCAACGTCAGAAGTGGCCTAATCTATGCTCTTACAAAAATTTGGTTTTGATTTAAATATACAAACTCAAATATACACTATAACTGGTAAGGGCTTAATTCAGAAAAAAACCCTTTTCATTGGTACAGATTCAAAATGCTGCACAAGAACACATTAACTGGTTCTTATTTTTATAAGGAATTGGTAATATACCTGAAAATTGGGACAAGTTAAAACAACAGAACTGGAAAAAGGAAATACAGCAGATGGAAGTTGGACTAAGCAAATTCACAGAGAAAATAAGAGCTGAGAATAGACAAAGTATATTCAATTACATTCTCTGGCTGAATTAATTTTGGTCTTGTCCCCGTATCTCTTCTATCTGTCTGCTGCATTCAGTGCTGGGTTCTATAACTGATATACTGCATAATGTTTCTATAGCCCCCAGCACAGATGCTGATCACAGTGAGCACAAGTATCTTAAATCTCAAATCCAAAATTTAGCATGACTAAATTTTACTTTAAATGTTAACTACATTATTGTCTTTCTGTTTAGCTGCACCAAGCATTTTTACAGGTCTGCAGCTTTGGGATAATGCTACTTTGGCACACTGAACATTATAGCTTCTACCCTTTCTCATATTTGTGTGGCGCATTTGAAGTCTAATGAATTTATCCATTGACAGATTTTATTATAAGAAACAAAAGAAGAAATCCTGACTACACTGAAGTGCTCATGAATTTTACTTTGACTTCACTAAGACTAGTATTTCATCCATTCTCCATTTCTCGAGGTTTAAGAATAGTATTGCATAGTTATCTTTCTTCTAATGTGAGTTCAAAACACATTGTTCATGTTCCAAAACTAGTTCTCAGAGAGAAACATCTCTTGTGTTCAGTGATGAGTTGATATGAAGTCACTGGGAAATTTTTTCTTTGTACGTAAAATAATTACTTTTATTCTCAGAAAAAGTCCAAATACCTCTGTTTATATTGAAAGTCTGCTAGAAAACGTAAGCTATATGCACTTCAATTATGTTTCAGTCTCTTACTATTTATTCCAGACTACACAGGAGTTTTAGGTCTGATATGCACATGACAGAACTGATTTTTTGGGAACCTGCAGGTAAGTATACTGTCCATTGGGGAAAATTATCCTCCCAGTACAACTGAAAATTTTCTTCTCAAATTAATAGCTTAAGTGTTTCCTTTCTAGGAATTTATGAGGTATTAAAAAGCATTTTATGAAATACGCAACATTCAGGACAAAGGAAACAGTAACAGTGGGAAAAATCATGTTCAAATCTTCCACCAAACCTAGTAATGAGGCCCATGAAATAAATATGGCATTTCTTTAAAAAAGTAATAAAGCTGACTCAAACCATCACTAAGAGAAATATTTTCTACTACACTTCTGATAAGCACTTGGTATCCAAGAGTTCTTAACTATACTGAAAAACCAAAACTCTTGAGCTGCAGCTGCATACCTTGTTTTGAGAACATCTAAATTGACACCCACACAGATTTCTGGTGCTTAAAAATACAAAACTCTATTAAAAAAAAAATCTATTTAAGGCCCACATGAAACACAGTTTGACTTCACATAAGTTTGCCCATCACATTTACATCGTGCCAAATCAGTGGACACAGACTGGATTCAAAGCTTTGCAGATGCAGATTTAGAACTATTTATGCTGTGATCTGAATTTATCCAATAGGCTGCATAAAATAAACAGTAAGTTGTGTTGGGTACTGGTGCTTTCTAAGGGTACTAAATTTATGACATCTGGGTCAGAAAGAATCATCTTTGTGTCTGAGGTCTTTCTCTATGTGGTGTTTTTTTCAAGAGTTGCTTTTTTGGGAATTTTAATATGAAAACTGGATGCTATCAAACATTTTTGCTTCTATTAGTTTTGCTGTTATTTACATGATTTTAAAAATTTTTATTGCAGTTTCCATGTATGTACCTACGTGTTACTTGCACGTATAACCAGTCTATGCACACTCTGTGTTTTTCATGAAGCAGCATAACTAAAGGAGTCCCAATCGTTTAAGAGACAAGAGTTACAGCACCTACATTTTATTTTAGTTAGGCAGGATACCAGACAGTCTGCTATGTGCTTGACCAGTTATCCACTACCTGTGCCCACCCTAAGGCAGAGGATCTGATTTCTGATTGAATCTCCATACCATGTAGCCTGCACAGCTCTGCCATTCAACACTGCTAGCACTTCTGCAGGTGAAAGCAAGCTAGAGGCCTTAAAATCTATGCAGGATAAATAGTGATCTCAAACTTTTCCAGGCTTAAGAAAAGATGGAGGCATTCATACTTTGGAAAAAATTCACATACCATATATGTATACCCTTAAAAGAACAACAACTGATTTTATAAAACTATTCTAGCTTATTTGTGCCAAAAATGTGACACTGACTTCAGTTATCATTTGTTAAGCAAAGACCTACTCCAACATCCACTGTGTGCAAGCTATGGATCAGGAGGAATTTAAGATGAACTGGATTTTGTAGATAGTTAAATCATCAGTACCCAAACCTGCCTTGAAGCATATAAAATCAAATTATTTTCATTCCCGAGCAGTCAAAATGTATGTATTTAAAATGGGCTTCAGTGCACAGACCTGATAATAATGGTGGTGTTTGTTGAATAAATGTGTTGCATTACCAACACCTCAAAACATCACTAGCACACTTCCACCAAGAGATTATCTTATTTGCTTATGTTATATTTAAATTATGAATATAATTTTTACTTCCCTGTTTGTAGTTCAGATGTCACTTTGAGGAATAAATACTTTATATAATAAATTTATAACCAAATTAAAGAATGTTTCATCACAAATATAATTACCAATATTCAGCCATCATTCAGCAAACATTAGCTGCGATAAACAAATTCAGCAAACATAGATTTTTAAAAAGTAATTTTCCACTCTGCACAGTACCAATAATTGGAATTTCTCATCTTAGTTTCTTAGGTCCTACTAACAGCCAGCTGCATCCAGAGGCATTAGTGTTAAAACCACCTTTTTATTTGATATGTGACTGGCAGATAAAATCCTAATTGAACATACTGACATGTCTTTTGCTTCATGCAGCATGACTTTGTGAAAAAGCATAGCATATAAACTACTGTGGCTTTCAACATTCAAATGCTCCAGTAGCATTTCACACACTATTTTAGTCAAGTGATGAGCTGTAATTTATGCAAACCAACTGCAGGTATTTTTCATCTGCTATTTGGATCATTATGATAGTCACTAATAAATACAAGCAATGAATAAAAGAAAAACAAGCCTGACTTGGTTGGGGATTTTTTCATATCTTATGAATAAGATGAGAAGTATTCCATTAGTTTGTTTGGTCAGGTCGTTATTTTGCTGACCATGATGGTGAATAACAGTTTTCAAGATTGGGATCGCGTGGTATTGGATATATAAAAATACTCAAATACCTTAAGAATAGGTCTATGACTGAAGAAAAGAACCATGTTACCAGAAACAAAATACAAATCAATCATATAATCAATTTGAATCACCATGCAATAACATAAAGAATGAAAAAAAGACACAGTAGGATTATGGCAGAAATTCTTTCTCCTTTGAGATATATATATATACACACACATTTAAACAATGCTTTGAACTGAGTTTTAACTCAGAACTGCAAACTAGCTTAGACTCATATATGATACAGTTTTGGAAAATACATTATATGTAGGAAAGAAAATTACTTCAGTTTAAAGCTGATTTACCAGACCTTTCTCAACAACCCAGTGAAACTCAGTAACCCACTGAAACTCAGTAAAAGGTGAAAAGACATAGCTGTAAGTTCAGATATAAGGATTCAGGAATTACTTTCTGCTCCACAAAAACACAAACTGTTTTTTTTTTGCAGATGAATCCTCAAGATGAGAGGACAACAACACACTCCGGGAATATGCCAAGTCTGATATTTTGTAAGCTCATGTGCTTCATGCCAAAGAATATGGTTTTGCCAATTTGTTTGCATATTATGCTGAGTTTTTGCATGGTTAGGTTGATGTACCTAATTACTCCCACAGAAACAACAAAAACATCTTTAGTAATTAATCTCATTAGAAGTAGCTGTATTCATATACTACAGATAACGTCACAATCGCAGAATTATGCTTTTTAAAAATGTTAATAGAGAACAGAAATGACAGGTGAACTAAGCGATGTGCTTGGCCAGCAATGCTGGCCTTCGCATATTGGCAAAGGGAAAATCAGAGATCAAAGTATCAGTTTCAAGCTGTGAATTTTGCTGTGCTCTCTTTACTAGCGGGAAACAAAGCCACTTAAATTTTTGAAGTTCTACTTACTGGATATTTTGGCATTTCAAAAATTATCTGTCATAGGAGTCATGTTTTTTTTCCTTTGTTAGGGATCATCCAAATGAAACAGTGGTTGGAGCAGCTAAGATTCAGTACAAGATGCAGAAAAAGCACTGATGAAATGGTTGCTCAAGTGGGAACAAATGTATGGTTCAAATGTGGAGTCAACAGAAATGATCTGTTTGTGAGGAGACAGAAAGCCAGTCTACAAATGAATCTTTATGGCAGCAGTTTTAATCCTGTTCCTTATCTTCTGTGCTCGCATGGAGGAGCTGTTAAAGAAATACATGAAGCACTTCATGACGAAATCTCCCAAACAATTCTGGAAGCATAGAGGGAGAAGACAGAAGCCAAACTTCAGAATTTACATCATTGTGTTACATCACCTCACAGCTACAAGAGAACTAAGTGTCCAACATTTCCTGGGGGCAGGAAATCAATAATTTTTCTTCCATCTTCTAACAAAACTTAAACCCCCCTCACTTCTATTGCTCAAAGGTTGAACAACTATTATGAAATTAGAATGCTGACAAAAGGAATTGAATTTATGTAGAAGACTCAGAGTAACTGAGCTAACTAGTTAATTAGAACCCCCACAACTTCTATACATAAATAAGGGAAATTAAGAACACAATTTTTTTTCCAAGGACATGATATAGTGCTTTCATGGGAACTAGCAGTGTATATATTCTAATACATGAAGAGCTTATGCATCTGATTTCCAGGGTACCTTAAAGCAATTTAGGACCCATTTACAAGGTATCACACTTGCACAAAGGTAAGCGTAGCTTAAATGTGATTTCAAGATGCCAGATCTACAGTACTGTGCGGAAGTAGCCATGAGGCTGGATTTCAGAATGAATTCAAAGTTTGCCTACACCATTTACTCATTAGAGCATTTTTGAGGCAAGCATCACAGGGAGACTCAGACAAGCTTCTGGGCATTTGGCCAGGCAATGTGCCTACCTGCCTGATGATATTCCTACTGTCTTTTTGCTTCCATTCTGAGAGTAATGTCACAGACAGTAATTCTGCATTGGCAGTCAGAGCAGATACAGTTAGAATAACACTGCTTTTACAAACACAGGATTAGGAAATCTGTACTTAATACCAGACTTCTGTTGATACTTCAAGCAGAAATATCCCCCAAATATGTCTTGATATTCAATACACAAACCCATAGGTTTAGAAAAAGCAAAAAATAATGCTAAAGGTCAAGACCACAAACTCTTTGTGGGATTCAGACAGAGAAGGATGTATACACTCTGAAGCATGAATCTGCAGAGGAAATCCTATAGTGACTATAGAATAATAGTAATAGTAGTACTTTGCTGAGTGAGGCTTATAATTTTTTAGTGCAAACTTTTGACTGGAGAGAAACTGCAATCTCATATTTAACTAAAGTCATGCGAAGTAATTCACACCCCTATATATTTTTATCTAAAGAAAACCAATAGCAACAGCATTTATGCAAAAGAAAAAAGAAATCATCCAAATTTGGCTCAGGAAAAACTTACTTTAATGTTCGTATACTCTGGAAACAGGAGTAGCATCAATATACACAGAAAACATTTCCTCGTCTGAAAAAAAAAGTGATCAAGTAGGAATGCAAAATTTCTGTTACAGAACTTCTACATGCCTAATAGAATGGTTTCCCTTGAAATCCTGCATTTGTCAGAGAGCATAAGTTTATGCAATTATTTGAATTACTGCAGTTGTTCTTACAGCAACAATTAGAAAGTTTGTGTTACACATTCTGAAGTTAAATTATTTACATAGTTTTACAAAGTTTTGCCAGATTAGCAAGCGTGACTATGTAAATTGCTCTATAGAAATATTTATGTCATGAATTCACAGATTTGTTTAGCTTCTCATTTAATTAATTTACAATCAAATGCAACAAGAACTGAATATTGCAGTAAATTTCAGCAAAAGAAAGATCTATTGTTAATAAAAGAACACTTTTAACCCCTATAGCATTTTCTATTCAAATATTTGAAAGCGCTTCATTAACATTTTATAAAAACATACAAGATAGTAATTAATTGCTCAGATTGTAGAACTGAGTCTCAGAGAAATCAGATAATTTAAGTGAGAGTCATCATGCATAAAGTGGTGTGCAGGCAAAAATACCACCCAGCTCACTTGTGTCCTAGTCTGAAGCCTTATGCAAAGGATCACATTTGTATTTATCTTGTGCCTTCTCTTAACTAAACATCTCAGGTTCCAAAAAACACCAACCCCAAAGCTCTCCTTAGGTACCACTAGAACTGCTCCACTATCACTCCATATATTTTCTACCTCCAGTCTCTGATCCACCTTTGTGGCCCTTTGCTGACTCGCAACGTCCATGCTGCTCTTGTGCTGGAGAGTTGGAGCTGGGAACAGAATTCCAGCTGTGTTCTCCCCAGTCCTGGGCAGCTGCAGGAGGCAGACAGCCTGCAGTACCAAGCTGGGGCATTTGTGATCTCTCATACAGTCTAATGATCCTGGTCCTGCTGGAGAGTGGAGCCCACTAAGTCCTTTACAAGCCTCTTTGGGGTGCTGACTGACTAGACAACGGAAAATTGAAAAGGCAAAGGCAAATAGTGTTATGAAATAGCCACAGTATTCATATAAACATCACCTTTCTCACAGAATAGCACAGAATGGGCCGCAAGGCTGTTTCTATTCGAAAGGCTGCAAACTCCTACCCTCTTGATTATGCTGTCATAGTAGGATTCAGTGGTATTTCTGTCATTGATCTTTTAAATGAACATAGATCACCATACTCTGGAAGCTTGGAATGCTGCAAGAACTATGAAATATGCACTCAGATCTGAAGAAAAATGTATGATTATGTATATACTGTATACAGGCTTTCACTCAGTTCCAGAAGGTTGGGAACACATACTCTCTTATTCCTTTGCTGTCTACCCACAGTTCAGTGTAATTCATTAGTGTTGCACAAACAATGTTAAAATGTTATGAAATGACAGCTGCACAATGAAAAGAAGTCATAACATATGAGATAGAAAAATATCTAAATATTTACTAGATATAGATATTTAATCCACAGATATTTTGTTAATTCTGACATACATTTTAATAATTTTTTGTATCCTATTACTTTTTTCCCCAAAAGGCTTTAAAATGCCCAAAGAAAGGCAAAATTTATCTGAAACACTGGTATGGAAGTCTATGTTTTGATTCAACAACTACCTTTATAAATGTAGAAGTAAATATGAAGACTCCTACTGAAGGTGGTATGGATTTGTAATGGCAGGATGGCCTCTAATGCAAACAAAATAACATAAAATTCCACAGGATTCGAAATTATTTTTACTAAGTCCGTGTAGATGAAAAACCAAGGAGGTGGAGAATGGTAGCAATAAGGACATTCAAGTTCCCTATAAAATTGAAGCATGTGCTTTATATTTACTATCCAAAGAAAGCATAGGAACCAAAAAATCTAGATAGCTTCTCATCTGATGAGATGCACTAGATATTTATTATGTGATGCAGCATATATGGTATTATTCTTGAATAATATATTTCGTGCTGAGAGAATTTCACAGACTAAGTAACAATATAAAGTAGTATACCTGTTATTATGTAACAAGCCCCCAAACCCTCATTGCTAGGGAGTCCTGTAATTCTTAGGAAACACTTCAAGAAAAAAGTAATGAAGGCAGTAAAAAGTCAGTCTCTACACCACAGTAAAACCATACGTATTGGTTTCAGAGAGATTAAATAAAACCATACATAAACTATAAAAATGTCCCTTTATGACCTTATAAAACAGATGTTTACACTCCACAGACTATTTTTGGAAAGCAACAACTACTGATATAACCAAATAAATAATTTTGAATGGTTACAACAAATGCACGATACGCACATGACCAAGTAAAAGTTTTGAATTAATTTTCTGTTGAGAAATTTCATTTTCAAGTAAGTATTTAGAAACAATCTCTACAGAGCCTTGCAATGAAAAGTAAATTAGCTCTACATACTGGAGAGTAAAAGGAGAGAGGAAATTCCTCCCCTAGGCTTCTCAGCACCAGAGCAGCTATTCTGCAATCATTGCTGCAGTCCACGGGCAGGAGCAGCCACAGCTGTTGTACATTACCCTAAACAGGAACCTTGGACAGGAGAGTCCTGTGATCAAAGATTTAATAGGCATCTTCCCTCCCCCTTGAACTCATTAACTCCTTCTCCTCGCTGTTATGGGGCAGGGAGAACACTTGGCACAAAAAATTTCTTGTGGGCAAGAAATGCAGAATTCCTTGTATGCTAAGCAAAGGCATTTTCCTTAGCAAAATATTCAGCATGTACTGTCATGTGCACACAGAGGAAATTTGCTTTTCAAGCAGTATCTTTAGTTCTCATCATCTTCATTTTCCCTTTATTTTTCTGCTTGAGTTAAAATAGTTTTCAGTGTCTACATACTTCTTTTTCCTATATTCTGGTCATGTAGTTGAAATGTGCTCTCAATAAATGGAATATTTAGCTAATCTTATTGCTAATCTGCACAAGCATTTCATATCCAACCCTATTCAAAATTTTTGTCAAAAAAGCAATTTTCTTTCAGATTTCAATCCTATTTTTCAGTTATTCATTATAAGAGTTTCCAATAATTTTGTACTCTATACTCAAACTTGTTAGACTTTTTGTAGCTGATGTTATAAGTTCTAAGCAGTATCTGGGTACATTTTCAGCTGACACCCTTTTATCAGTATTGGACATGCCCTTAGAAGAATAATGTTCTCTTTTCTCCTTCAGGCTTCTATACTTTTTCTTCCTCCTGTCACAAATTCTGTACTCAATACATTGATCATGACATACTTCCCAGCCACTTAGCGCAGTTCACTCAAGTCACTAGATTTAGTTTATGAGCTCAGAATTTATTCTTTTAAATAAAATGTATTATCAATTCACCATTATGTATAGTACTGTGATAGAGCATCCTCTTCTCAAGCTATAAAACACTACTTAAGAAAGGACATACAAGTAAAAAATGGAGGCAGGGATGCAGCTGTGATGAATATATTTTCCTGCTGTTCTAGAACAGGTGAGAGTAAGACCTAACAGAGAGCATTACCCTTGGAAAAGGATAAAACCAAAGAAAGTCTGAACCAATGTCACAATGGGAATCAGTGATATATCAAATGCAGTCAGAAGGTGAATGACTCTTTTCCCGAGCAATTAGCAAAAGCAATCAAAGGATACGAGGTGGGGATGATGGCAAACCGACTACCCTAATGCTGTTACATAAGCAATGGAGGATGTAGGTTGTTCAACAAGTTCTTCTGGAAATAGCTTCAGACAGCTAAACAAGTGGGTAAATACTGGCAAGGAGTGCTGTTTCGGTTCCTAGTTATACAGAGAATTTGGTCCAGAGTCACGAGTTTGAGTGAACATTGCCTTAAAATAGAGTTCTCAAATACTACAAAAGGAAGGAATTGACACAGTGCTTTAAGAACAATGACATTCCAAAACCAGACTTTAACAAATTGAGGAAACAAAAGATAAGATCTCTCGAGGAAAATATTCAAAGTTTTGTTTTGTTCCTTAAAAAACCTCAAAACCGAAACCTAGTTCCAGAGGCAGAAAAAGAACTCATTTCAAACAGAAAGATAAAATGAAGTGCAAGAAGGGACTTAAGAGTCTAAATTGAGATCTCATGAATGACTGACATTTAAAAAAGAATTGTACCAAGAGTGTAAACAATATTACCTATAAAGGAATAGCACCAATTTCTGGTTATCAGGGAGGTGGTAAGTAATGACAAGTAAGGTGCATTAAGCCAATCAAGAAAATGTTAAAAGCTGCAAGCAAAAGAAGCACAAAAGGGTCTTTCATTAACACAAGAAAGTGGAATCACTGATAACAGAGAAGTCTGAAACAATTTGGAAATTCTTCCTTTTGACTTTAGAAAGCAACTACTTGTGACCAAGCACTGAGGATAATTTTAATAAAATGGACATCAGAGCAGACAGAAAAAAAAGAGTGAAAGGGAAAGAATAAAACCATGTTTAGTCCTGCCTTTCAGAAGGACTTAGCAATCTAACAGAATTGTCATCAACAGAAACAAGATTTTAGCTGTTAGGCCTGACAACATGTGGAAAAGGGGGCGGGTTAGAATTAAGGCAGGTAAAACAAGTACTTCTTCTTTTTTCCTCTCCTTTTTATATGTAACCTGGGATTCACAGAATAGTTGACTAAACTGGGATATCTGAAAATTTACTAAAACAAATTATTCAAAAATCAATTTCCAAGCACCTGGGGATAACATGATAATAAACAGACAACACAGATTTGCCAAGAAGAAATCATATTAAACCATCCTAATTTAATTTTTTTTGGTCAGAGTAATTAGACTAGTGGATAAGAATGAAGAAATATTTGCAATGTATCTTAACCTAAGCACGTAAGAAAAATACAATTTTGCTGAAAGTGCTAAAAGATGAGCTCACATGAGCTCAAAATAAGGAATGCAAAAAGCAGATTTTGACAGATTTCACCAGAGAAGATTTCTGCTCGGATTCCAGAAGGCTTGTTTGGGTCAGGCATCATTACATATTGTCATCAATGATTAAGACATAAAAGATGCTGATATTCTAAATAATTTAAGAGTAGCTTATTCTAAAAATATATAAAATTATTTTGATAAGTTCTGGAACAACAAGTGTGAAATTTTAGGAAAGAAAACACTATAAGACTTTAACAGAAAACATTCAAACATGAAAGTGAGATGTGTGAAAGAGGTGAATTCAACAGAAACAGAAAACTGTAAAATTTTGAATAAAGCATATGTCTGAAATTTAAAGAAATTGAACTGTTGTTAAAATATTTGAAGGTCTTTGTTTAAGAAATTGCAGAGGGCCTGTATCAGACAAACATTAAAAAGTCTACAATTGCATTTAGGCTTAGTAGATAATTTGATGGAGACCTCAGCATTTTCACCCAAAGTTCTTGTAGGTCTTCATTAAAAGTGTTTAACATTATTAAGTGTTAACTTTTGAAAATTATCTCCAATTCTGAACATAAATAGGCCTACCATTTTATAGCCATCCCTCTACTGCATGACTAAGCACTGTGTTAATTATCAAGACAAGGTCTTTATCTTACAGTTCTTACCAGTGAACTATCTGTGTTCTGACCATAAAATATTCCATCCACTCAAAAAATAAATTCAATTTATCCCAGTTGTAGTGTAGGCGTTTACAAATTTGTGGCAGCTTGTGCACAAGTCTGCTCTAGAACAGAAAAACTAACACAAGCAGAAGCAAAGATTATATATGTTACAGAGTTTGTTTCAATATTTCGATACATTAGTTACAGCTCCAAAAAATATCATAATGTTTTAAGAGGCATGTTCCACATAATGTTGTATAGCCTGGACATGGGAAAATGGTTTGTACAACATAGTTACTTTGCAAAAAAAAAAAGGAAAATACGGACAATTCTAATGAAGACCTTTTACTCACAGCAGCTTTATGTATTTCCTGGCTACATTTTATAATCTTACAGGTCCATCTTTCAAATGGTTACTTAGCACAAATTAGTCTATGCCTCACTTTCTGAGAACACATTGCTCAGGAAAGAGGTAACAGGAAGAGGAACATTATTACTACAAGGTAATAACACCCCAATAATAACAACCATTTCTGCACAGCTATATAATACACTTTTTTTCAGAAGCTTTATAATTCTTTTATTGCAAACTTCATGTTTATCAAAAGCCAAAAGACTAGCCTTTACGAGAATTATATATATATATATATAGTTTTAATTCAAGGAAGCAGCATTATTTAACATATGGTATTCTAAAAAAGGATCTTTGTCGATTCTTGAAAAAATATCTTCACAGGATTAGCTGTGCACTAGCTACATTTTGAGTTCTTAAGCAGCATAAAGTGCTGCTTGGCTCTTTGATTAGAAAGGTGGATTTGATTACATTCCTGGCAGGAATCATCTTATAAGCATTCTGAGTTGTCCAAAGGCACCTCCTTGCCTCACTGGGTTGCGACTACAGAAAAAGTTTTTTCAGCCAAAAAAACCTCCATATTTTTTTCCACTGGCTCCTTTTGACACGATATTTAGTTTTGGTGTTAATTTTTTCAATGTTTATTTATGTATTAAAATGAAAACTGTGCTTGTATATCTCTGTTTAATAATTATAACAGAGAAGGAGCAAAAAATTCTTCTGAAGGCATAGATCCCTGTGAAAAATGCAGCATGAGACCTAGACCTTGCTAAAACATAATGTCTCTGTGCCAGCTCACAAACATGTCTGTGGGATTAAGGAGAGCTCCATTGGACAGACTGAAATTCACTTATTACCAAAAAAGGCAATGGAACACAGAAATAAAAGTTCCTTAACTTGAGATAACAAGTAAGCAAAAGATAATTGAGAAGAAACTCTGCAACATCAACAGAATTTGGCAGTTGGGGTACATTTTAACAAATCTTGAACTCAACCAATGTTCCCATCATACCATATGGGTCTCATAGCTGGAAATGCACCAGCAGTGCCAACAGATGTCAAAAAGCTTTCAAAGTAAGAGAGTTAGAAAAGATTATATGTATTAACTTAAATCACTGTATAAACACGCCAACATTTCTGACTTCATCAGCTTTCTCTCTTCTCCCTGCACTTGCCCTAAAGATCAAGAAAATATTCCGAGGTTCACATGAAAAATGAAGCCTGAGTATTTTCCACTGCAGGGCAGGAAAATGAAGATGCAAACATGTTAAATAAAAACCTCTCCAAATCAGAGTTCTTAGAATAGAAAAAAAAGAAGTAGATTTAGCAACATCATTAAAAATACAACACAAAATCAACAGTAGAGCAGTGGCATAACCTTAGTTCCATAAGCTGTATTTGAGTCTGTGGGAAAGATTAAATGGAATAAAAATGTTGCACAAACACTAACATTGTATTAGGGGAATCTGAACTTTTCAACCTTTCCAACAAATCGTTCTGAAGAGGGGTGTGTTCAGGAAAAAAAAGCTGATTTCTCCCTTTTTTGGCAAACATCCAGGAATGTTCCTCTTCATTCTCTATGAATGTTCCCTCCCACCCATGCCATGCAGACAGAAAAGATTCTGACCAGTTTAGTGGCCTCAGATGGAGGGGAATGGATTTAATACCATGTGAGAGAAGATAGAAACAGTCCATCTCTCCAATCTGTTCATTAAAATGTGGCTTGTTGGCTCATGCTATGAGAAAACATGGCAAGTTTGCCTGAAATATTAAGTATTTCTAAATACAGTATTTTTATTTACTGCATAAATTATGTGAGAGTAAAATGTAACAGATACAGTGAAAAATCTAAAGTCATTAATTCTTCAGCATTTCTCTTTAGAAAGAAACAGATGGTAACAAAAATTTACCTGTCAAAGTAAAATACAATGAAGGAAATAAATGCCTACACAAAAAATCAACACAGAGGTCATTGCAGTGCTTTTATTTTTCCCTTCTTCTGTGGAATGATTATGCTATCTTCTCAAGCAAATGACACAAACACCAATACTGTCAGGGGAATTTTTATTTACAACAAATGGATGTCTTTTGTTAGCAGTCTTCTCTGTATGGGACACTTGAGGCTTAGAATCTGTCAGTATTACAGAGTGGAAGACAACAAGGTCAGTAAGTACATTCTTCCAGTACCAAAAATCTACATTTTCCTCAAATAACTTAAGTACTTTTAATTAAATAATTAATGATATAGAATGAAGCAATTGTGATTTTTCTTTTTTCCTTTTAGATACAATTTAGAGGATTCAGTAGATGACTGTTGGAGAAGATTAAGGCTCTACTGCTACATGAAGCACAATTTTTAGTAACAATTTCTGGGTAAGAGTTTTATATATTGTTTACTGGGACACTTTTCCTTGATACAAAAGACCACTGTCAGGGTATTCTAACCACATATACACAACTTATGGCCTACCAGAGTGAAACACAGTATTTTGCACTTGCTTGTAAAATGAATTTGTCACAAGTTATAGAAGAACTTAGTCCATTTTTATAGAATAGCAATTGTGTTTTACAAAATGATGAAGCATTGAGGTATTTGATACAAAACACATCACTTTTATAAAAGGTAAGTTAGAGAACTAAAAGCACTCCACCTTTATAAAAGCGATATTAGTGCTGCATCAAGAGAAATAAAATATGAAAGGAGTTAATTTTGCCTCTTCTCTCTGGGACTGCTACACAGGTAAAAAGCCAATAAGCTAAGTTTCATCATCTGGCTAACTGATGAATTAAGTCAACACTATTTAGTCAACAGATTTCAACACATGGATTATAGAACCCTGAGAATATGTGGACTGATTTTAAGAGGTCTATAAAAAAGTGTTAAGAAAAAGCTAATCACAGATACTGTACATGATCAATGAAAATTTCTAATTTGGTCTACATCACCAATGAAATGTCCCAGGAACAACAGGTGAACAATCATTGGTAATTGAACCTGAAGGATCACATAGGATTGTATAGTGATGCTTCTACATTGTGTTAAAATTAATATCTGAATTAAAGAGTAATGTTAAAGTTAGCCTTTGTTTTCCATTTTCTGATTTACTGAAGGAGAGCTGTAATGCACTCTTAAAGTATCTTTAACACGTTACCCAAATAAAAACACATAGATTATCCAAAAGATTAGGACTTCAGCTGCAAACAAATCATAATTAAATATCATTTGAGTAAGCAATAACTCTTACCTACAACAGACCATGACAGCAATGTTCCCTACACCACAAAGCTATTCAGGAAGATATTCAGCAATAGTCAAGTCTAAGCATAGATTTTTATACTTTTCCTGTCATCTTATATACAGGTAGATATTTAAGCGTGTATATATCTGTGGTTTATACATAAATATATATACACACATATATATACATTTTAAAAGATCTTCAAACTTCTCAGGGAGAGTTACACAAAAGCAAAATAATTTCTACAGAACTCAGGAAACAGTGTATCACAGAATCTTTACCATATATTATATAAGAGTAAGCGTAGCAACTTCAAAGCCAGTGTAGCTATTTTGCAGAATTTGAAAGATTATTTTTAGCTACTCCTGTTATTTATAACTAAATTTTATTTTTATTTATAATTTATTTTACAATTATTTATGATTTAATATTTTACTGATATTATTAATTTCTCACACAGGATCACTAAAAGCTTCCTTTAATTCCTAAAATAAGGAAAAACGAAGTATGTATGAGAGGCAGGTCCTTTGACATGCCTGTAAATAATCATGACAGAACTAAGGTAGTGCATATCATGCCTTTCAGTCAAGTACATCAGATCACAAAAGATGCTGAATATCAGATCTTAAGTATACTATTTTGGCAGAATATGCACTACGCAATACTGAAAGTGCTGTAATTTTCATTAGCAACACTAAGACTTTCAGAAATCTCCTAATTTTCTATTCAGGGAAAGTTTCTCAGCTGTCATTTACTACAGCTCATTTGGCATCTGAATTTCACAGAAGTCCAGTGTTCTACTGTATTTTCTAGTTGAGCTGTTATTAGTACAAAAAAGCACAGTGCTATGCCTGGCAGTTGCAGATCAAATTCATGGTTCACCTGAGGTTTAAAGTTTTATTTAAGTTATAATTCTGCCTTTCTCTTTAAGAAGAAAACCCCTAACAACAACTCATTATAAGGTGTTCCCCCAGTTAAGACTGCACTAGAAAGCCCAGAGCTGCACACTGGTGGAGGCTGGAGGAAGTTCTGGGACACTTTCTCTTCAGGCCAGCCCTGATCAGACACCCTTCCCAAAGCCTTTGATTTTAGCCCCTGCCAAAGACTACACAACAAATTGATTAGTCTTTAGTCTGTATGTTCCTCATCCTTCACTGATGTGTCCTAGGCTCAGCATCATTTAGTTAAGGATGAGATTCATACAGCTGAAATGCTGTATCTTTACAGAGGCCTTGGAAATTCATGGGCAAAAGCCTACATGAAGAAATGAGAACAGGACACTTAAAAGATCTATCTCCTCCCACAGTATATGCACAGGTTATGGTTCTCAAGACATTCAGGAGGATATTCTGTCATGAATATGAGCTGGGGCTGTTTTCACTCCAGGCTGTTCTGTATTCACTGTCAGCCCTGTGCAGTGAAGAAAAACATGCCCAGACCATGGCTGTGACACTCAGGCATGTTTCCAGTTGACAGGCATCATTATAGTGCTCTGGACTGCATGTGAGGAAGGATGTAGATATAAGCACAGTATCTGTTATATAATTTCTGAGGGAAATGTGGATATGGAAATCAGATGCAAAAATTGCAAAGAAGATAGGAGGTAAATTTAATTTTTTGGAAGAAAATTAGTGTTGGTATATTTAGACTATGACATTAAACTTACTTTTTTGCTTTTGTTTTTATTGACAACCTGTTACTGCTTTTATTGCTATTTCCTTCTCTAGGCATAGGAACACATGCTCCAGTCAGCCATATTTTTACATAGGTGCCTGAAGTCCAGGAAAAACCTCAGCTTCTAGCTACATTTAAAGTGTGTATATGCCTTCACTTGACTTTCTCAGCATTGACTTTTGCAGCTCTTTCTTTTGAAGACTTGATCAGTCTGAACCTTCAGGTAAATATAGTATGCATTTAAGTTCCTAACCACTCAAATATGTGACTGAAGGTCAAGCCTATTAGACTTGCTTCAACTCACATCAATTATCCTCCCCATTGAAGGTGATGTAACTGTGATTCCAGCTAATTAAGTCTGTAATATTGAGATAGAGTGCTTAATAAGGCTCAACACAGGCAAATCAAGTTAACTCTGTCAATCTTCCTTGCTATAATGCATTTTGTTATATAAACATTCCAGCAGCCTAAGATTTGTAGATTTGCATTTGTGGGCCTTTTTTTTTCAATAGACATAGGCAAATTTGCTCCTCTTGTGGTAAAATATCCTTCAGTGGCATTCAATGGCATTGAACTAAATATATCCTAATATTGAAAAAGGCAAAGCCTATTTTACATTCTAGAGATAATTTATCACCTGTAAATGAGAAAACCAGAGAAATATCCTCCAAGCAGCATCTGGTTGATAACTGTAAACAGAGAAGTATCTATCCAGTCATTCTTAGCAATCAGTGTTAATTTTTACTGTTTCTGCCTAGCTGTAGATAATCACATTCCTGTTAATTTACAGCTATGTTCTAATCTTTAATTTAAAACTCTACTGAGATTTTTATTTTAGTACCTGAACAATCATTTGACAATGTGTGAAGTGGTAGAAGAATAGTAGTAAACCTGAGACCTAGGTTTTCTCCAAGGTTGAATATTCAAAGCAGAAAAGCAAGGAAAATTCCTATCTAAAGGGGCATCCAAACAATGAGTCCATTGAAGGGTGGCTGGTCACAACTTAGCCTCTTGTCATGCAATCCTCCTCCATCTTCCTGGTCTCACATCATCTGAAAGGATGCAGATGCTGGAATTTGGAAAAGATGGGAATGCTTTTTCTTCCTTTCTGGGAACAATTACAAAAATTTCCTTACTTTTTCTCTGTTTCAAAGCACAGAAATGAGCTAAGGAGACTTACTGAGGTAACTACAAGCAGCCTCAGCTCTGCTTGAAATACACAATAGAGGTGAGGTGGACCACAACACAAATCTGTGTCTCATACACCTGCCAGAGCTTTGAAACTGAATTAGGAAACAAATTCAAAGTAAATCTCTATCTAATATTCTGTGTAAACAGAGAGATGGCAGTTTTAATCACTGCAGACGGATCCTCCACTAGAATAAATTGATATATATTTGATATTAATGTATTGATATAATTGATATTAATATCAGTATATATTGGCAGTATATAGTTATAACTATGTAACTGGTAGAGTTAGAGTTGTGATTCTAAAAATCTACAATGAACCTATATCTTACACTGGAAATTCTCTTCACCTAAAAAGTTTAAATTTAAACACGGCTAGGACAAGTGACAGAATTTTCATGTATTTTCATGATGTCTGTATTAATGTTAAATATTACTAATCTGGTGATTTCTAATTGACAAGACAGGACTCCATGCTGTCTTACCCATTAGGGATGTTATTTAGCTAATGTTAAAGATGAAATATTAATAATTATACCTTCTAAACATAAATGCACTGCTACAGTGGCCTCAGTTAAAGTACAAGGAGTGCAAAACCCTTCTATCAAGCTTTCTATGACAAATTAGCATCCAACACTCACTACTAGGACAGTGCCATTAATTATTCTTGGACAGCACAACAAAGACAACAGGAAGGTCATACAAAAGGCTTCACCTGGAACTAAGAAGCAATAGCCACGATAATGCAAGGCACTATACAGTCTGAAGAATGCATTTCTTGAAAATTACTGATGGTTCTAAAGAAAGGAAAATTAGCCAATGTCCCCAAGAGTATCTTGGACTTTTAGATTAAACGCAGTAGTAAGAAAAATACAAGCAAAGAAGTGCCAAGCTGATCCAGCTCCAGGAAATGAAGTATTACCGATATCTCAACTTTGTCTTCTTTAACTGGCTTTAAATACAGTTTTATGTACACAAGACAGTCTTAAACTAAAGGAGAATGCCTCCTTGATTTCCTCAGTAGTAAGACTAGCTAATGACAGCACCAACTACTACTGGGCTGCTAAAATCCTAACAGTACATCAATTTCTGAGCATAAAAAAAGAAAAAAAAAAAAGAGCAAAGACAGATTATCTTAAAAAACTTTAAAAATCTCTCCTCCCTTATATACAAAATAACATTTACAATTGTGTCTGCTGCCCTCCTCCAGGCAAACCACTTCTTAAATCATTAATATTGAAGTGTGAAGTTCAGTTGAACTGATATCAGCAGACAACTCTTTCTAAAAGTAAAATACTCTTGTCCTAGTTTAGATGAGTTTCTTAGTCTTAACAAAAGCATTATACCTTTCTTCAAGGCCCCTGGGACTCCTGAAATGGGAGAGCCACCAAAAAGAAATGCAAGTATATCATGTGGCAAAGCACAGATATCCTTACAAAAGGAGCCCTTATTAAGATCTGGTAAACCCTTCGTCATTTGGAATCTTGATCATTCTGTGAATTAATGTGATTCAGGTCACAGCAAAGGAAATCAAAAGAGCTGTGATGGTAGAAATGGAGCAATATAGACTTGAAGAGTAAATTATGTGATTTCCAAGATTCACATTATGTGGTAGCATTTTCCTTAATTACTTTCTCTTGTGGTACAATCCCACTTTTTAAGAGAATAATATTTAAGGTTCTTGTACTTTCAAACAAGAACACAAGCACAGCAGCAACTCCTAGACATTTCTGTGATCTATCTACTGCACTATTTAAGTTCTTGCACTGGGCATTTAAAATAACCACAAAAAAGCCATGATCAATATAATATATGTTTCTATCTTTCATGTCTCTATCAATATTAAACTTCTGGTTTTATGCAGTGATAATGATTCCCAAAGTATTCTTTTTTAGTGAACTATTAAGATATTCTTTAAAAATCCATAAGAATACTCATACAATATATATATCACAAAAGATCCATAAAAAGATTTCACTCTCTTTTACTGGAATAGTAAATGGTAACTCGTTCTCTCAGTAGAGTAAAAGATGTGTAAGTTTAACTGAATGTATATTAAATACTCAATTCCTGTAGAAGAGATGTGAAAGATATCACCAGTATTTATGAATCAGTGTCTGTACATCTTGTCAATTAAAAAAACCCCAAGGATAAATAACCTTTATTAGCATCCCAGAGGTATTTTGAGACTAGGTGGTTAACCCTTAGAGAATGTGTTAATAATTAATGGACTTTTATGTGTTCACTTAGCATATATAATCACCACATACATTAGAGGAGGTTTTTCCATGGGAAAAATAGAATTACTTCTATATTTAATGGAAGGTTACAGGAAACTAAGCAAATGCATAAGCACCTATTCCATGAACGAAAATCTGAAGTAACTCCATAAAGATTTGGATTGCAAGTCAGCGATTCCCCCTATTTATTTCATTTTAATCCCCTTTTAAAGCATATTCTACAAGAAAGGAAGTTCTTACTCCTGTGGGAGATAAGTGTAAGAGCAAAAATGGAACAGATCCTGGAAACATTAAAATTAATGATGTCTGAGAAATCATTATGGTTATAAACCTTGAGCCTGACAGTTTTAATTCAAAGCTCACAAAAACTGAGAAACAGTTAAATAAACTGAAGGACCAGATGGTCTCAGCCTTTAGGGAATTCACTACACATAGATAAATTGGGAAACAAGAGTCAACAGTCAGAAACTAAAGATATTCTGAAGTGTTTTGAAGGGTCTGATTTCTGAAGAAAAACTTAGGAAGATAATTTTTCTTAGAGAAAAGCTAAAAATAAACAGTATTCCTGAAGACTGTTTTTCTAAGAGATTTTTCAACACTTACATTCCAGAAGGTTCAGATTGTGTATCTCTACGCCCAAATTAAGATCGCTGAAATTAAGTATTTCCTAAGAACAGACATCAATACCTACATTTAGAATAACAGAACGGTTAAGGGTTAGAAAGAAACATTTCTGTTATATCTCTTGCATTTATATGATAATTCTTAAAATTCTTTCATATTTATAAAGCAGGAATTAAAAAAAAATCCAAATCCCTTCATCTTTGCCTTAGTACCATGGACCGAGGAGGGAAGGGAAAAGAGGAAGAGTGCTTTCAGTCTTGACTGGAAGCAACTTGATGATCTTAGAGATCATCACGTTCCAACCCCTTTGTCATGGTCAGGGATGCAATTTGTCAAAGGAGAAAGAAAATTTCCTCCCTCTTTGGTTGGACTTGTAACTTTAAGTTGTTTGATAAATAACTTTAAGTGATAAGTGATCAGAGAGACAAGCAAAATGATTGAAAGACTGAAGATTTAAATTAATTGCAGTGAATTTTCATTAAGTTCTGTAGTTACAGTGAAGGACAAGCACAGGAATTAATTACCCCATTTTCTTGGTTTCCACAAGAGAAAAGAATTTCTTTCCATATTTGTCTGCTAGAAATGTAGCCTTTCAGGAATTCTCATGTTTATACTACCAGACTGAATTTAGCTGTAAAAGTAGTAGTCAAACATCTTAATTACCCAACCTTTCAATCAGTGTTTAACATAAAATTACTGACCTGTTTTTGTTTAGTTCTTACCGTTCCTTTTTACACACAAACAATACAATATCACAATTGGATCTGGAAACCATATTGCCCCTCTTGACAGAAAAAAAAAAAAACAAAAATGCAAAGGATATGAAAATGGAATTGCCATATCAGTCTTTTGGGGTCTCTCTTTAGGTCAAAATTTTATATATTCAGACAGATAATAATTGCTGGTTCCTTCTTCTCTTATCCCAGTATCTTTCTCAAGAGTTCTATATACATTATGGGAAATGCTGAAGCATTTATTTCAGGCTTTTGAAAAAATCAAGGAATTAATCTACACATGTGGAAGAAAGAGTAGCAGTAAAATTTCCTGCTCTGAGTTGCTAGCTACTTGCCATGTGAAAGAAGGTAGGGCATATTTTTATTAGTATTATTAATTTTTCAAATCAAATCTATGCCAACTATGACAGTAAAGAAATTATTCACATTAAACTTAAGATAAATATTAAGGCTTTTTTTCCTGGGAACAGACTTCAATTTTATTTGCAACTCAATTATACCTTTCAAAACTAACACTTTTGATGCATCATTTATAGGCTAACAATTGCAAGCATATTTTTAAGTTTCACCTCCTATTTTCTGTTATTGTAGACTAATTTTCTGTAAGTAGGCTTGAAAACAGCCACCTGAAATCAGACAGGTCTAGGCCATGAACAGAAATATTCCATTTCACAGTAACAGACCTGCTCACACCCGAGTCCATCGACTCTTAATATGGAAAGGCAGCCTTTTCTAGAGACAAACAGCAGTGATACATACCTCACTTATAACTGCAGCTATCAAAAGCACTGATTCATTTCTCTGATAAGAATTAGTAATACTGAGGCTTTAAGAGAGGTTGATTTTTACTTTATATGGTTTTGTCCATCATTTGGCCTTACTCACAGGTCAACATGGAACACATCAGTCACACCAAGTAAATAATTATTTATTTCAGCTTCCCCATCTAAATTTAGTCTAGTGAACATTTCTGAAGAAGAAGAAAAATTCAGACTACATCTAACGAGAATAATGATGCTGCAGACCTCTATTTTCTACAACCTGCAGAAGTAAGAAAAGCAGAAAGCACCTGCATTGAGCTACTGCTTGCTCTTCCTGCCAACACCAACAGAGCAAAGGTGGGCACACCTTCCTTAATCACAGTCCTTTCCAGAAAAGGACCTGTGCTCTATAGTCCTGGTAACACATACTTTACATTTCCTACCACCTATCACCACACTGTCAGTAATCAGGAAAATAAAAGTTTCTCTTTGGCTGACTCACATGACAATTTGAGAATTGAAAGTTATTAGTCTGATACAAACTAATCTTTGCCAAAAGTGAAGAATTATGCAAGTGCTGATTAATATAGTTTACCACAATTAGATTGAATTGTTGCAAATAATCAGAGATCAAAGGTACTACAAAAGGACATTCGATTACAAACCAGTAATGAAAAAGGACTTTTCTATTGTTTAAATATACGACTCTGGGAGACATGACTGTCAGAATGACTGAACAGGTACTTTCCAATAGGAGTGCAGTATGTGAATCTTTGTGCTCGGATGATCAGTTCTTGTTAGTGACTCTGGAGTGCTTTTATGATTATTTTCCAGTAAACTATGCACAATGACTGCACTGTGAATGTGCACATCTTTTATCCTATTTTATTACAATCACACATCTCATTTGATTAATTTGTATACTTAGGACTGAAACATGTTATTAAAAACTGAAATATAATGAGTAATGTTTTATCCAGCTTCTCTAAACTTATGTCGGTAGTAGTAGTTGTTATTTTAATTTAGTTATTTATAAAAGTTCATTAGCAATTACCAAGCTATTTTTATATTATTGCACGTATTTAAGTAACAGAAAAACTTCGCCAAGTTAAAAGATTCTATAGCAAATTAACAATATAAAGAACCTCTGGCTCAATGTGTACTATGTATCACTTTTTTCCAATTATCTAATCTAGTTGTTTTCTAATTATCTATCTAGCTCTTACAAGGATGGTCTCCAAGGAGTTTGTCTAATGATCATTCACAGAATTTCTTTAATTTGAAGGAAAATAATTAGTGCTTTCACAACAAAAACATCAGTGATGTAAAGGCAAACAGGTGAATACTAAATACATGAATTTGTCCATGTTGTACATAGAGTAATATTTTGACTGGTTTTCCAAGTTTGCTGCAAAAATTTCAGTAAAATCGGAAGAATTTCCTACACCTGTGAAGTCTGAAGGTCTTACCTCCACATTTTTATCTTGGCTGAATTGTTACAAGGTCATGGAAAAAAGCAAACAAACAAGGCTTCCCCAGAAGCAAACTAATTTTATTTAATTTTAATTTTTTTTTTTTTAATTACTTTGCATATGGCTCTTACCTCTCAAATTCTCTCAGAACATGTGGAAATAATACTTTCTATCTCTTGAAGTCCTTCCCAAGAACTCCTGGTAAGGTGTATAACTGGTAAACATCCACAATCATTGTTTCCCATTATGCTATGCCTGAATATTATGAATTTTAATTTCTCATAATACTGAGGCCACAAGTAACAACACTAAGGCCACTATTTCCATAAAATTTCGAGAGTAGTATTAGTAGGTTACACTCTTAACTAATTTGCTAGGAGATTGTACTATTCCTCTCCCAAACTTCTAAAATCTGAATGACATCCTATTTCCCTGAAAATAGTGAAAATTCTTGCTTTTCATTAGAAGGCAGCTTTTAGCCTAAAACTTTATTTTAACAGATATTGTTAAATAATGGTTAATTCTTTGACAGAGCACTATGCAGTAGCGTAGGCAACTAATAAAATCCTCCTCCCTTTTTCACAAGGTCGTGTTACTTATTAAAAAAAAAAAACTAAGCTGCATCTCCATTACTCCAAGTTTATGAGAGATTTACCAGAGTAAAATGGACCCATCCCCTTGAGGCAAAATACTTCCCTTGAGTCCTTCAAGCAAATTTTTATCTGAGCATCAATCTGTTTTGAATTCACTCGACAAAACCACTTTTCTCTATTTTACATGCATTATACAGTGTGTGTACAATTTTAAAAGCATACATACCTTTCTGAGTAGAATACTAATAAAGATATTGCTGTGTTCAGACCTCATTTGATTATTTTTCAAAGCTACTGGTCATTTAATGTAATACTTGACCCTGTACACTTTCAACATTTTAGTAACATTTTCAGTGGTAAATTGATCTTTGTCAATGTCCTCTATTGGGCCACCTTTGTAAGGCAACTCGTGACAAGAATTTGTCCCTAGCAATGTTAGGTTTTCATTGTATTTACAAAAGAAGAAGAATAACAGTATCAATACTAAGTATGATGCTTCCCCAATTCCTGTTCTTTGAAAACTGAGATCAGAGATAGTGCAACATATTTTGCCACTTGAAAAACTTTTGTTGGCTCCTTTGAAGTAAAAGAAAAACATGGAAATGTTAACCAATAAACCTGTCTAAAAAACTTTCCCCAACTTGTTTGCTTATAGTTTCATCAAGCAGGTGCACAGACTGCCATTATTATTGCTGTGACAAATGTAATTTGGAATATTTGTACAAAATCTTATTCAAAGTGAGGAATGTAAGCATCACCGTCAATATTCCTAAGGTTTAAAATTATAGGTATATCTAGGTGAAGAGTCCCAGAGAGAAGTCCCATCCATCAGTTTTCTCCATTAAGTCCTCCTGAGTTTCACTGTACTGGAGAGCAGTTGCAAGAGCAGTGACCATATGAAACCACTGGGTCTAAGTACCAAAACTTTCCCAGTTCATTTTACACACATTTTATTATACAAATTACATTTTCTGTGTGCACTGAGAGCTAAGTAAATATCCAAAAGAAAAAAATCAAACTGCCTTCTTTTTCTCCAGCAAACAGACATCTTTTTAAATTTATCAAATACAATCATGACATACAGTCTGCCTACTATTTTGTATGGCATTATATTTCTACTATATTTTGCTCAGAGAATCATGGGAAGACTATTCAAACAATTAAAGCTTACTGGAACAATTCAGTAAAAAATTTAATATTTATCATGTCTAAAATTCATTGTATTTTTTTTAGATTTTAATTGAAGAATCTAACATTCAAAATAATTTTAACTTTAGGCAATCAAAATTCTAATTTTAACAGTTACTGAAAATAAAATTCCTCTACCATTCAGTCTATATTACCAAAAACATCCAAAAAAGCCCCTAAAACAGACCATTCAAACCCTTCTCCACCTAAGAGAGCAGCAGAACACTCAATAGATGACATTCTGCTTTTATATGATAATAAACTACCAATTTCTGCACTGCAAAAGGGGTTCTGCATATTCAGCCCCTACCCAGACCCCCTCTATAGTGAGTTTTTCTGCCTCTTACAGAATGGCAGTCACCTTATCTGCAGAGCCCAAGCAGAAGCAGCCAAAGGGCAAGATGTGCCTTACAGCTTCTTTTGCCAAGAGAAGAGAAAGGAAAAAATTCAAAAATAGCCCAAAAGAGCTAAATACCAGCTGGAGTGATAAGGAGTGCATTAGTATGTTATTGGAAAAAGAAACAAATTACCTGATTAGTTTCTCATGTACTGCCTTCCTCTAGAGGAATCAGAATCAATGGAAAAACTAAATCCTAAAAAAAAGACACAAAGAGCACCACAGTAAAGGAAAGGGAAATAAAAATGTGATGGAAGAAACTGAAAAATTAGTGGAAGAGAAATAGGTGAAAACAGATCTGATTATCTTAATTTGTAGTGATTATTCAAGACTTGCTCAAAGAATAAGCAAATTCTTCATGGCAAGGTTTTAGAAGGTCTGACTGAAGTTCTAAGGAATTCTTAGGCAAGGAGTTATAAAAAAAACCAAAACAAACAGATTATTTTCTTAAAAAACTAAATTTTCAAAGATGATGTAGCATTTAGAAAACAAAGAGGATGGCATTGTGACAATGTCAGAGCACATGAAATTCATAGATTAGCTGATCTTAAAACAAATTGTAACTCCTTCATAGAGGATTCTTTTAGTAGGGATCTGTGTGCACTGAGAAGTCAATCAGAAAGAAAACTGTCATGGCAATAATCACAGCAGCAGGATTTACTCCTGTGATGTTCCCGTGCTCTGCCGTGGATTGGGTAAGAGGTACAGTTGTGATGGATTCACCAACCCCTCCTACTCCACAAGCCTCACAACCTGTTGGAATACAGGAAATTACAAGTTTGTCTCAACACAGGTATTATGAACCTGAAAATGCAGACACTTCTTTGAAAGGGCATGAGATTTATGTGTCTTTACAAAACATTCACAGAGCTAGCTAAGCTTCCTGTGATTAGGCAGGAAGCAGCAGGATTTACTCCAACAAATAGTCTAACTGAATCAGCTCTAAGCATTTATCTTGCTGCTTAAGGGTTATAATGTGCTCATACTACAAAGTAAGTACTTAGGAGCCAATACTATAGGAAAATATAAACAGATATAAGATGACAAAAGCAGCTGACTGTGTTGACATGCTCTGAAAATGTTATGTACCCGAGGCTCCTCACTGAGAAGTTCTCCTTCATCAAGGATTTACATGCTTGTTTACTTTATGGAGATAAAATCTGAGGAATTAATATTTATATTTACTAAATTTTACACTGTGCTTTGCCTGCATTGCCTGCATGACCCTGTTATGTAATATAACTCCAGTAAATTTATATTTACTGCAATGTCATTTTGGCCATTTATAGCTCATAAAAAATCAACCCCAGAATAACTTCTTTCATCCTTTCATTGTATTTCTTCAAAATAATTTTTATACAAGGAAGTAAGGGATTGTAGATTAGCTGCTAAGACAGCTACTATTGCATAACAGTATGAAAATGTTGATAATGACAACTCAAAAATGTTCCTGTCAAGCAAATCACCCTGAGCATGTGTTTAGGCTCTGAAGCCTCACCAGGAATTTTTGAACACTGCATTTTGCAAATGTCCATTTCAGGCTGTTACACAGCTTTTTGAGCTATAGTGATGCCATGAGAAGAAAAGCATACAGCACTTTTCAGCACATAGTTCAACAGTGAAAACTGACTACATACTAATTTCTTACTGGGACAATGACAGGTCAGTCAGTCCTTCCTGCATGGTTTAACAGAGGAAAACACTCGACCAGAATGAAATGACAAGGTGAAATGGAGAAAGAGGGAAAGGAAATATATGTTTTCAAGATTGATTAAGCAAAGAAAGATGAAGTTGTCCTATGTGGCAAAAGCAGAATAGAATGAGCCTCTGACACTCCACAGGAAAATCTTTGGGAAAATCTGGAGAGGGTACCTGCGTTAAGAATATATGTCAGTAACGATCAAGAAAAGTTAGAACAAGTTATTAAAAGTCTTAAAGTAAGTTAATAAGCTGTACTTAGACATTTCTGTTGATACCTTCTTTCATAACTAAGTAGCCTTAATTCAATTTAGCTGAATTCATTTCTAAATTAATTCCATTCAGTTGAACTGAGTCAAAAGTACTTTGATTCTGGATAAGGGTGTCTATTTAGAGTTTCACTTAAACACTTTCAAAATTCATTCAGATTAATTTTCCTCTGTGTCTGCATGTAGGTAAAACCCTTAAACTGATTACAAAGGGAACTGAAGAAATGATGCATGGAGTGCCACTAGAAACTTATTTCCAAGATAATATCTTCAGTGGCTCAGAACTTATTACTTTTTAACACATTTTTAAGAGTTATATCAATTTTGATGCGTTATTTCAATAAATACATGTTGACACCTACAAAGGAGAGAGGCTTGTGCTCTTTCAAATCCTTTCAACGCTAAGTAAAATGGAGTTTGTATCATTATTTCTTGGCAAATCAGCATGGTATGCTTTCACAGCAGCACAAAAGAACCTACTAGCAAAGCTAATAACAACAAGAGAAGAACAGTTCTAGTACCCTAGAAGAGTTTTCCTACACTTTCTTCTTCATAGTTGCATGAAGACATCACCATAGCTGTATGTGAAAGCTGTAGCCTGCTCCTTTCTGGCACTGATGATGTTTAATTTAGTGTCCTAAAGTTTTGAATCTCACTCCAGTACTTGTTCACTGAGCTGAATAAGCATCTCCTCCCTAACTCTTCAGGTTATGTAACAACTTCACATGACACATCTGCACATTTTGCCTACAGAAGGTATATTTCATTTTTGATTCTCCTACCCGTTTCCCAGTTGCAGAACACCCATTTCATTTTAAAGGAACCTTATTCTCAGATCCTAATAATTACTAAAAACTTCCATTATCCATTGGACTGAAATATAAGGCTGAAATAAAACCAGTTTCACTCTTGTACCATTTTCAAGGATACTGTGAAATCAGCAAATACATGGTAGCTCTTACTGACTGTACAAATGACCTGAAAACAGAAGGCATATTGGAAAAAAAAAAAATCAGCATCATCCATGTATCTTATTCTTCCTAGTGGCAATAGTGTTTTAGAACAATTGCCAGAGCATTTCTACTACGTAGACCAACTGGTACTAGCATAAATCTGAATATGATGCCTTGATCTTCTAGCATGGATTAGAAGATAACTACAAAAAGCAACTGGTTACCAGTTCATGCTTATAGTGTCTGAATTATCCTATTTTTGCTGGTTTGATTTATATTAAAGTATCCCTGAGCTTAATGCTAAATGGAAAAGATAAGCTATTAGAGTTTTTAAAATGAAAATAGAAGATAGTGCCCTAGTCACTTTAAGTTTGCCTTTTTTTCTTTTTAAGTGCTAACAATCTGGATAAGATATTTTCAGGAATACACATATTGTTAGCCAAAATAAATAAAGACTTCAGTGCAGTGATTTCATTGGGATTATACAATGGTAAATCAGGCCCAAACAGTACAGCAGTAGGTCTTCTGAGTGTTTACTGCAGTTAGTTATCAATAGATTCTAACATTCACTGCTACTTTTCAACTATGTCTAGAGTGATGTTCCACACATTAATGAATTCCCAAGAACCAAGACACTGAGAAGCACTGTAGCAAAAGGTACCCAGTGAGTCTGATTCTCTTTGAAAGTTCCTTGCTTACAGAAATTCAAGCAGTTGCACTGGGGAGGAAAACTTAATGCTGAAGCTTGATGCCACCATTTGATTTTACTTGTTACTTGACAGAATTAAACTAAACTCTAAGGGTCAGATGCACTTTATTTAACTACACTACATACATTCTGACACATACTCCCGTTAGACATTTGCTTATTACAGACTTCATTAAAATCAGACATGAAATTCCTGAAAAGTAAGGATTAAACAATGAGTCGAGTACTCTGAAAGTCCAGAAGACTGAAAACCATAGTTCTTGTGAACAGGAGCTATTACAATAGTTTGGAATACGTATTTAATTCTATTCTATGTGGAAATTAGGAATTTACACATTTAAATGATCAGTACCACTTAAATGGCATATTTGATATTCTGTGGCATTTCTGTAGATGACTGCTATCATCAGAAGTGCAGCAATAAAGGCTGAAGAAACACAACATAGCTGTAAATAACTCTTCAGTTCAATGACTCTGATAATTATATGCAACTTTGCTAGACTATATTTAGTAAGAGTTTTGAATCTGTTAAGACACTTTATACAGTACTGATCAAAAGGAGTTTATGAAATAGAGGGCACTTTCTGCTAATAAAATGTCACAGAAATGCAATTTTTTTTCTTTAAGTGTCAAGTCCTAAGATTACTTTTTTTTCTTTTAAAGTAGTAGCATATGCTGGTCAGTGAAGCATACACTACACAGCTGTTACATCTACTGTATGACCTGTACATAGCGAATTAGACATTGTGTTTTTCAATTCTGGTTCATCACAGTTCTGGTCTAAAGGGCTTTAACCTACATTTAGGAGAATACAATTCAGTATTATCTATCCAAATTCATAGCCTACAGCCTGTTTTCATCTAAAACAATTGGCCAGTTTATTTTTCCTCTTGTTTTCCTTCTTAGCAGTAATGCAGTGTGTATGAGAAAAATTCAGCACAAGGATTAATGGCAGAAAAGCTCCAGGACTGTAGTTTGATATTGTATAAATATGTATTCCCATGCACACAGGGACGATGTGGACTTTTGAACAACCACCATCACTCCTGTTCTCAGGTTTGTACATTTGCATCTTTGGTACACGAAGGAAAAGAACTATTTCTACATATAATAACAAATACAATATAGCTTAGTGAATACATAAATCCAAGTGTGGTACTCTAAGACCTAAAGACCATTAAGATGTCTCAAAAGTTCAGGTAATTTTTTTTCCAAAAAAATTGAACCAATCTCCTGCACTGACCACCTTCTGGATGCAGTCGTTGTTGAGGAAATCTGTAAGGCATAGAAGGTGTGTATATGAGAGAGGTACTACTGCATTTCCAATTATATATATTTCTCTCCCAAAGCTTCTAGCCTATTAGACACCTACCAGAGGTAGGAAACAAGTCAAAATAGAACTCTGGACTGACCCCTTGCAGCTTTTCTTACATCCCTAAATTCAATACTTTGCACTAGCATTTGAAACAACATTAGATTCAAGATTCTTACTGAAGTACTGAATATTTCTAACTATTTTAAGTAAAACTGTAACTTCTGTTTAATTTTGTTTTAAATTAAGTTTTAGTCACTCACTGATGCCAAGAGGAGAAAGCAGCAAAAGGCCTGGATGAGGATTCATTTAAACCCCTTTGTTTTTCTCACATTCATTAAGGAAATCCCTCTTTATTTCATCATGAGGTTTTCTCAGAAACTAAAGAAATCTGTGTATGAGTTTCATTCACTAAACAAGATTATGAAGCCAATTAACTTCACAAAGAATGGCTGTCCATGTATGAAGTCAAACAATGAATATCTGTGTGGAACTCCTTTCCTTGTAAAGCAGAGCTTAAGTGCTTCATTACAAACTAATCTGGCATTAAAAATAGTAAGTCCCTTCACTGATGATCTGGAAACTCAATTAAAACCTGTAAGTTCCTTCACTTTCTGGGACATTATGGGAGCACAATAACAATAATTTAGAATAATGAAGTAACTCTTATGTAGAACTACGAAGTTTAAAAATGGGATTCTTGTAACTCACAGTCAGGAAATTATTGTATGATCCATCTGTACTATATTCAATTACAGTTCAAAAAATTTGCAAGCTTTCCTTGATATATTTGATATATATTATGCCAACCATACATAAATCAGTAACGCAGAAAGAGCTCACAGCATAAACACACATCAGCATACCAATATTAATTTAGCTAAAAAATAAATTCTTCATTGAGATGGGTTCAAGAAATACTACACACATCTTTGTGAGATGCCCACTGGGACAGTAGTCATGCACTTTTACATCCTATTTTCAAAGTGTAGCACATGACATTGTCTAAAATGACAGACAAGAATGAATCATTACAGTCACAGTCAACTCTCCTAGTATCACAAGCCTTGTCAAAGTTTTTTGTGTTAAAAAAGCCCAAGTAAACAACTCTCTCCTCCTCCCCTCACTACCAAAATCTCTCCCTCTTCCCACACACTCCAACACTAGATGTTAGAGCAGAGAATGATCATAAGAACTGTAAACTCAGGAAACTGATTCTACAAAGTTCGCTATCTTCCCCCCCCCACCTCGCCTCACTCTCTTCTACTTAATTTTCCCTCTGTATTATTTTTAGGAGACATTTCCAAAGTTCAGTAAATAGATTAAAAAAATAGCTTATAGGCACCATAAACACATACTATTACGTGTCCATATGCACTATCCTTCCAGAACAACTGTTGCTAACCCCATATCCACAGAACACACGATTCCAGTCCTCAAAACCATGAAACTTAGAAACACAGAAGTGTTAAGTTTGGAAAAGGCCTCTAAAGTCACCAAGTCCAACAGTTAACCCAGCACTGCCATGTTCACTGCTAAACCATTTCCCCAATGTCATGTCCCTAGGCCTACACCATGAATAAAACACAGATGTAACATATCCACTTCCCGGACTGAACACTTGCACTCCACTGCTGACTTCCACCACACACTCAGTAATGATTATCTATCTGGAGACAAACACACACACACACATATATATATATATATATTCTTTGGAAAGTTCTTACAACATAGCAATTATAGTGCCCTAACTGCTGCATGGAAAATCACACAGATTAATTCCTTTATGTACATAAAACCAAAACCCACACAAAAATCTTTGCTACATGACCTCATATACTGCTGCATTTTCCTGAAGAGAAGGACCAGCCAATATGGTCACTTTCATAAGGAGAAAGGCTCTACCCTTTCCACGTGTAGGGTTTTCACGTGAGTGTGAGGAAAGGCTCTACCCACCACGTGTAGGGTTTGCCTCCCCCAAAGCACCTCCTCCTCACCTCTGTGCTATTGACCATTTCCTCAGATTATCACGTACAGCTGGAGACTAAAAGGTCAGGAAACAATCAAGAATTTCTAGGAGAAGAACCCATGTTCAGAAAAAAAATCCAGCCATATCACCTTCTAATGATCAAAGAAATCTATTTTCATGAATTCTCTGTTACCACCAGTCTATTTGGGGTCCAACATAAGCCAACAGACCAAACTGAAAAAAGAAAAAAGAAAAAAAAAAAAAGAAGATAGAAGAAAGAAAGAAGAAAGAAGAAAAAAACCTAAAAACTTCTAAACACACTTCCACAGTTACTAAAATTATTGATTTAGAAATTGGAAATGCCTTCTCTAAAATAGGCAACAATCAATTACCTAAGCAACCATGTACTGAAAAAGATTTTGAGAAACAAACTGTAATTATTTATTGGATACTGATGTATGCTCTGGAATGCGGCATTGATCATTCTCTGAGAAAATTATAAACATTAAAAAGTTTAGAAAAAAAATAGTTGAATATATTTAATTTACACAGGGAATTCTATAAAAATGTTAAACGTTTATTGTTTCTACCAGAAGAAAATTATAGGTATTTTATATAATGAGAAAATTGGGGTTTAAGTCCTCAAAAGCCAATGTGTAACTGAGAAGTGCACTTGTCCTCAGTATTGTAGTTGGTCATAATTACCTTTGTACCATCAAGTTAACTTAAAATACGTTCCAACACCTGATGTTCTGTGTTATTCATTGTTATGGTGTCAATGGGTTTTTGTTATGCGGTTTATCTTAATTAGTGTACAAACTATTATTTAACAGCAGACTGCACATGAAGGAGTCTGATAGTTCATAACAAGGAAACTAATCTTATAATGCCCTTTGGGAAATCCCAAAGAGAACTTTTCTGTAACAAGAGCAATGGTGCTGAAAATCAGAGGACTGTTTTTACTCAGCCATTGTGGACTAGAGTGTGGCAGCAGATCTCTCAGATATATATTGGCAGCATATATAAAATCATGTGTATGTATGATTCGTGTGTTCAGGAACAGAAGTTTATTTTTCAGGAAAGCAGAAGTGAGTTCAAATAATGGAATTTTACAACAAATAAAAGTTGCTAATTCTCCCAGTCCCTTTGTCCTTGCAGTAGAATAAATGCAAAAGGATAGAGCAGGTAAAATATAACAAACTTTAAAAAAGCCTATATCACGTTAAGAGACGTCTTTGTGACAGTACCCACCTGCTCACAGAAAATGGAGAAACAGTCCAAAATTAGTTACTATAAAATCAATTTATAAATTTACACCCAAGTAAACTTTCTTGTAAGCTACTAGGAAAAATTATCAAATAATATCATTATCCAGGAGAGGAAGAGCAAAACGCCTTGGGCACTAAGACATGGAAAGAAAATTGAGAAAAGAGAAAAATGGGAAAAAAAATTTCCCAAAGGAAAAGGAACAGAAAAAATTCTGATGTGTAACGTGACATGCCTTGATCTGGATATTTAATCTTGACATGTTTGTAAAATATTTTGAAACAAAATAGGCTTTTCTATTATGTTGTCCAGCCTTACATTTCTCTGTAATATGTCATAAATATAAAACTGAGAAACTAATTTTTGTTTGCTGGTGTCCTGCTTACGTGGCAATATTTTCTTTCTTGTATGTTTTCTGCAGTTGTAAAAATCACAGAATGAGAAAAAAAGAAAAATTATAATCTTGTACTAACATGTATGACACAGACATACTCAAAGTTCATCAGAGGTGATGAGGAAAGTGCTGCAATACTCTCTAAGAAGCAATGTGTGCTGGGAAATCAGAGGCAATCACGATGTAAATGATGATGCCAACATAATTCATGCTACATTTATGATGTCTATCAACCTAGTAGTTATTAAATAATACAAAAAATTACAAAATTCAGCAATATACTGTGATATACTGGAGTATAACAGTATTTTGTTGACTGTTGGATAGTATTTTCTTAATATGATGCATGTGGTTATTGAATATTTCAACATAAATGTTCTCAACAGAAGATTGACAATTATTTGCTTTTAATGTAGTATGGAATAAAAGAATATCTGGAGTGGGGAACATTTAGTCTGATAGACTGAACCAGAAAAATTAATAATAGCTACTTTCTGTGCAAGGATATTAATTTTGTATTACATTTTCCACAAATTCTGTACATTATTTGAATTCTCAATTTCTTGAGTTCATCTTTATGTATTGAAAAAATTCTGTAATCATGCATCCTGAAACTGGGAAAATGTATCCTAAAATGGATGAGCAACCTAACGATATTGGCAACAATAATTTTTGCCTTAACAATACCTCTTTGGATTTTTAATTCTCTGCTTTACCCTCCTCTCTTGTCACTTGCTGGAAATCTTGAAGTTCTTTTCTCCATTCCTGGTAACTTTTACCTATGAATTTAATCATTATGTATGCATTACATCTATGGTCTGACAATCAAAATTTATTTTATGCAAGAAAAAACCTTTTCTTGCACAGATTGTACATTTCCCAGTATGTATCTGAGACAAGAATATTTCTAAAATTGTGTAATATCTAAACATGGTATATGCAAGTAATCATAGGATTTTGTCAAAGCACTCTAGAATTTGTTTTTGTGGCTAGCATGGTACCCATTTAACTTTTAACATTTTATCACAAGGACACTACCTGTAATACAACCTGACAAATCAAAAGGTCAGTCTGGCTCAGGGCATAGAGGAAATACATAGAACTGAAAAGTTGAATGGAATGCATGGAGAATATTATGAGGAATTCAGAAGTCAGGGATTACATGTGAAATGCAAATAACTTACAAATTTCAAAACCTCACTTCCAATTCATTTGTGTGTCAGGAGAATAATTAAAGATAGGAATAGACTTCTCATTCGAGAAGCGTTTTCAAGGAAGCTGAAATTATAAATTATGTTAAGAAAATACTTTCTTTAAAGTTGCAGGACAAATACTTACAGTCCCCTATGAACTGCACATTTTGTTACCATAATACAGGCAGTTTGAAGGTTCATTCTATACTGAAGGAATTTTACTGAGTCAGAGGTGGGTTAACTGTCTAAGTGATTATCTTTGCGCACTGGAGATATTTTGCAGAATCAGATTGGACCAGAGATTACATTCCAAGTATGCTTCAGGTCTGACATCAAATGAGAACCAGGCACTGGATTCACACTGAACAGCACTAAAATTTCATAAACTATTCCTACATTGTCCAAGTTCAAATGCTACAACAGTCTGGTTGGTGTGTGATTATCACATCCTTATCGTGATATCCTTAGACCACAGACAGTTCATGGGACAGAATTGTGCCTCAGGAGCATTCCTGTGATAGGATCTCAGTCTGCAGACACAGGGTGGGAGGACCCCATTAAAGCTACTTAGAGAGGAAAACCATCAGTGTGTCAAAATACTGAATCAAAAACTGAATATATATCTGAGCCTTTTTTTTTCTCACCCAGGAGAGTGCAGTCAGGCAGCAAAAGCCCCCTATTAACAGCAAAAATGGGATCTAAGACAAGGCATTTTTGTCTAAGTCCTACCAGCAAAACTTCTGATCTGCAACAATGATAAAATATTCTTTTCAAACTTGCAGCTGGCTAGAGAGTCAAAATTAAAGATAAAAACTTCTGTATCAAACTGCAGTATTTCAATCTCAGGTATATGAAAACACTGCAAGTTAGTCTATAAAAGACCTACAACATAGTTGTACCCTAAATGCATACAGTTATATTTTGACAGCTATCTCCCAAACTTCTCTGAATGGTAGACCTCTTTCAGTGTCTTTTAAATTATTTAATTTTCAAAATATATTATTTTTTAACTGATTGTTACTTATTTATTTAAATTTTGATATTTCTTAAACTTTTTGGGGCTTTTTATCCCATAATAACCAGATCAGGCTAAATCATGTACAGAAAACCACTGTCCAAATATGTATCAATTTCCTACCACTGACAGGAAATGTCACTATGGATAGCTACAAAAGCTTTGATTGTATTCACAAGAAAGCTTATGCTCAACTATTTCAGCCTCCTCCCCTCAACGGCCCACACTTTTCTTTGTGAGTATTCACTTTTTTAATTGATTCGTGCAATTTCCTAAAAACAGACAACATAAACAGTTATTTTCCTTAGACAGATGATTTACAATATTATAATTTGAAGAGGGCTACACTTTCTAGCACAAAACCATATAAACATTCCCTTTTACTAAGTTTCTAAAGCAATTTTTCACATTTTTATTAGAAGTAAATTAAATTTGTGATTACCACTTCTACTGAGTGATTTTAATTAGATGTTTTTTCTTCTTAATTATTAACCCTATGATAAATAGAGGAAGATTCTAAGAAAAATGTCAGCATCTAAGATGAAGTTCTAAAGGTCAGATAAAATAAAAGAAACAATTCTGACCTCTATCAAAAATTCTCTCTTTTTCTAAACTTTGCATAGCACAATCAATTAGGTTTATCTCCAATGAGCAAATATAGAAAGAATTTTGCTAGTGAATGATGATAAAGAATCCCATTTTCTGTTATCAGTTACAATTCTATCATTCTCTTCAACTGTGAAGAAATGTAACCAATTTCAGAATGAATTGAGGGATTACTTAGCCTAAAACTTTCAGAGAGCAGTGAATGAAAACTTCTTGCTTTTTAGGATTAAGTTAAAGGAATATATCCAGTCTGCTTATTCACATACTGCATTTAAAGCCTAAGTACACCTTGGTGTTAAAACCTAAAGCCATGTAACTAGCATTTAGCTGAGTCTATAATCTCCTGTATCATGCTGTTACAATCTTTACAAATTCATACATAGGTGAAAGCAGAGATCCACCTAATAAAGTCACTTCTGTCAGAATATGCATTACATAAACAAAATGGCTTTGCATGATGATAAGCTTTCTCCTGGCTTCTTCGTATAATCAGTTGCATTTCTCTTTATTGTATAAAGTCAGGTAGGTTCAAAGTATACAAGGAAAGATTATACTGAGATGATTATGATTATTTTGACATTCTGACAAAATTTTAGAAAGGGGCTTCAAATAACTGGTCTAACTTTACATACTTGACACATGCATGCTGATATAAGAGACAAAAAATTTGCATTACGATAGGATTTTTATAACAGTAGAGATACACCAGTGCTTGACCATTCAACTACAAAGAGATTAATCTACTAAAAAAGTTGGTACTCAGTTTCTAAAGAAGTACAAAATATATTGGTGGAGCTAATAAAGAAACCTTCCCCATTCCTGTAATCGCATATATATTTCTATATCAATAATAGTATTCCAAACATTTCAGTGTTCCAGAGTTGCTTCTTGAAGAAATCTTGTATCTTTTAGATCTCTGACACTTGTTTTTCACCTTATGGATGGCAAACTCATTCCTTTTCAGAGACACCTTTCTTTTTCGTATAGATAAGATGTGTTCACAGAAAAAAATGAACTCCATTAAAGGAAACAAATTTAACCTCTTCTTCCATTATTAAGATTACTCCTTTTAGCAGAACATTCTGGAAGCACGAAGCACCATATCATTGACTGCACAGCTCATACAGAGTAAAATGCACAAACTTCAATCAAAATACTTTCTAGTTTAATAAACTAGTAATATTGTCCAGAAAAGCATCATTTTGTCATAGTAAATATTTCAAGAAATAAGCCTATTAAAATGAGATTCAGTTGAAGGATAACAAAAATTCAACACTAATACTTAAATTTAATAACATGCTCAGCCAAATACAAAATTCTATTTCCTGCTAGATCAAAATTCAGTTGTTCCACTTCATTATTTGATAACAACAGTGTATTCTATTAAAAGGCTTATTTACTATTTTTTTCATCTACTACTCAAAAATCCAGCAAAACATTCTCCCTCAGCATAAAGTCCAGAAGACAGTGTACTCTTATTTACTGAAGAAATTTCCCTAAAAAATACACCTCTGCAATGTAAAGACTCCTGAGAGTGCCTCACTAAAACAAATATCTCCAAATTAATTCAAAGAGATTGTTTACACATAGAAAAGTTTGCAGAACTGGACTCAGAGACAGAAAGAACAAGACATTCACTCATTTCTATTCACATCCTGCATTTTGCCTGATTATATTAATGGAATATTCATTAGCACAACAAAATATGCTACACCCATTAAACTCACAAAGTGAGTTTAAGCTCACTTACATGGTGAAATTATTAACCAGTTTACAGTGCTAACACATAAAATACGCATTTTACAAATCAGTATTCTGCCTAGAGGTTCTACTGAAAACACTAAATAAATAAAATAGATAACTTATATTTATAATCATACTGACTTACCCTGGTAGAAGAATTGACCAAAGAACCATCCAGATTGCCAGTGTTGCACTTGAAATTCAAATATAGATCAGGATTGTGATTTGCTTCCCATCTTCCCAAATCAGGAGTCACTGACTTGTCTGAGTTTGCAGATATTTTCTGGTAGGCAGTGCAAGTCATTCCTGTGAAACTGGATGGCTTGATCATGAAGGCTTCCAGAGCAATATTACGAGATACCTGTGAAAATATTGAGAATGCTCATGTCACAAACTCATTAACCATACTTGCAATATTGTTATGTGCATTGTGTACTTACTGCATATACTTTATAAAGGATTGTGCATGTATACACTGACATACATTCTTCGGGTGAGAAAGAAAGCAGAACTTATTTAAAAATACAATACAGGATTCTACAACAGCACAGTGGGTTTGCTTCCGTCTTTCTTTCTGACACATAAATAGATATAAACAGATATACATCTGTTTCTATCAGCTACATTAGTCATTATTTTATCAGTCTTGCAATTTCATCATTATCAGCTTCAATGGAATCTGGAATTAAAGCAATAGAGTTATAAAGTGAACCAGCAACACCAGCCTTGGGAACGATTTAAAAAACACATAAGGATGTGCTTTGTACCTCAGAATGAAACAGAAACCCTTGTAGCTATTTAGTGGCTGAGTCTTTTCACAGATTCTGTTCCATGAGAATATTGAACATAACTACATGGTTCAATGCAACACCACGTTACAGGTACATTTATGCATACCCTTCAGCAAAGTGAAGGGTACAGAGATGAAGATTGTAGCAGAGTGCAGAGATGCATCTCTACACTTAAACTACCATTTTTATTTCATCACAGGCCTGTGCATGAGATAAACAGCTCGTGTTGCAACAGGTAGACTACCTTAGACGGGTACCACACTGATAGGACTATATGGTTTCTGCTTTCAGGCACAGATTGTTTAGTCATCTGTGGACTTGGCTGGATTAATGGATGGACTCAATTATCTTAAAGGTCTTTCACCACCTAAATGGTTCTGTGATTTAATGTTGTATGGCTGACACAGTTTATTATGGAGTTTCTCTTTTTTTTACTTTGGAATTGTACTAGAAGCTATTGGCTACCTACGCTGTGGGTGTTTTATTTGCTGTTTTCTAAAATAAAGAAAGCAGATGCAATTTCTGTGAGACAGTTTCCTGGCTGGCCTCCCAAAGGAGCAGACATGTTTGGTATAGCATAAGATGACACCAGAAATACTCCACAGCTTTTGTTTATTTACAAATTGCACTCAACAGTAAACTACTTCTCTAACAGAAAACCATAAAAAGCTAAAAGATAAAGCATGGCAAAGCAGTTAGTGACACATATCTGAGTACACAGAATTACTCTTTTCAGTAATGTCAACATCTTCCTGAACCAGAGATGGCGAAAAAACTTGACCTTTGTCACTTGACATTTAAAAGAAAAGCAAGTATAAAACAACAGAGCCCTCCTAGCTGTCAAAATACCTCATTGCAAAATACCTCTAAAAGTCACATTATTGTCACTACATATTTAATATAAGTACTTTTAGCAAATTTGATTCTTTCATGTAAATAAGAATTAAATAAAATCCTCCTTTAGAAACCAGTCCAGTATATTTTTGTCTTTGTTTGAAAGACAGGTTTTCTAAAAACACAATGAACGAAGTAAGGCTGTTATGCTATTTGGCTTCCTCTCCAATTCAGCCTATAATTTCTTTTTTTTTGGAGTTGCTTTTATTTTTATACATTACTGCTCTGATTGAAACTGTACCTGAATTCACATTTAAATAGCAGTTTTGTGTAAATGCAGTGGACAATTGAGAAAAGAATAAAGGTTGTTTAAAGGCAAGCAAGCAAACAAACTAATCCAAGGAAAGATAGGGCTTTAAAGTGTTTATGTATATTAAAATTCTAAAAGGATAACTTTCAAGCTTCCAATTTAGGGATATTCCTGCTCTTTAGATGTTGGAACTGGAAAGAAGACAAAGCCTTAGCCTCCAAATGACAACCTCTTGGTATCCAAGTGACACATTTGTGTAGGTGGAGGACAAGGAGTAAAAAAGTAATATTTATAATAGGTACAGTTTGCTTCTAAAAACTCAAAAGTAACTCCAAATTAGTAATATAGGACACGACAAACTTTTTTTTGATAATCTTCTAAATACTTTAAGCAGCAATTTTCTAGAATCCTCTTGGGAAGGCATATTAAAATCTTCAAACTACAAGGGATCATGTTGTCTTTAATTAAAAATCTCAACCACTCACTCAATTTGGACCTTTCAAAATAAAGCCATACACTATAGTGGCTTTAAAAGTAGAAACTGAGTGAATAGTAAGAACACTAGAAATATAGTGTTGTGAAGACTGTATTGTAACAATAAATACAACTGATCAAAGAAAACCACTTTTTATACCATTGGTGATATTTAAAAAATATTTTGGTCATGCAGATAGAATTCAAGAGGAAAAAAATCTTACAAAACATTTTTTAATTTTTTGAAATACCTTTGATATAACTTGTGTCTTGCTGGTCAGCATTTGACTTGCAATCTGTTCCACACATCGTACAATCCTGGTGCAGGCTTTGTCTTCCTTTTGAGCCATCCACAACACGTGGTCATCCACCAACATTATATTGCTGGCAATTTCAATAAGAGCATCCCCAATCTGGAAGAGAAAAAAAAAACAAACAAAAAAAGATATTGTCTGTAAAACTCACTAAGTAAGAAAAGAGTATGAATGAAGACAGGCACCTTACGTCTCTTGGTAATCGTCATTGAAAGACAGCTTTGATGTTATAAAAAATGAAAATGGACTGAAAAAGAAAATCTAAGAAAGGAGAAGTGCAACTCACATCAAGGAAGAGCTTTTTAATTCACAACTTTAAAGCTTATCTTCTAGATAAACCACACAAATTGAGTCTCTCATCTGGCAATAAACAGAATTCCAGAATTATCACACTCTTTCTTAAACTAATTAAAATTGGCCATGCCCTTCTAAAGAACCTCTTCATGTTCAATCAAAGGACATTGAGGAGGAAGGGTGGGGGGAAGGAAAAAAAAAAAGAAGGAAAATATATTTGAAAGACATCTTTGTTACAGACATAGTGGAGTAAATTCGAGCTGTAACTCAGGTGCTGGCACAAACTTAGATCACCTCGTTTGCCACAGCTTTGGTAGTTGAATTAATGCTTGTGCCTAATCCAAAGTAACAGATCTTGTTTCACCAGATGATATTTTGCAGATTTTCGTTAAGATAACTATGTGTTTAAAATGCTATTAGAAGTTACATTTAGAAAGAATAAATATCACTGTGAATATTTTTTGTAATTATTTTGAGCTAAAATAAAAATATTTACTTCTTAAAATTCAGAAATTTAATTTGACTAAAATTTCAAAATCAACACGACCACGTTACCAATAGTTTTGAAGGCAAAGATATGGAAGAGATATACCCAGTCATCACAACTAAACCTGAATGAAAAGGTATATAGAAGAGAAAAACAACTGAGAAATATTGCTAAAGAAAGGTTCAAGAAGCCAAAAAGTCACACTAATAGAAACAGAGAAATAAGGCAAATACACAGATAATACACTGGAAAAGAAAATAGAAATTCAGCAATGGTGAAAAAATTTAAAAGATGGTTGAGGTTTAGAAGTCAGTTCTGCATTTTCAAAAAAAACCACATAAATTTCACATGCATTGCAAAGGAAACAAATAATGAGATTATATGTGAAATTTTCTCTGACTGTTCCTGAAATATTTAATCTATTTTTGAGAACATAATTACTAGATAATTCTAGATGGCTTTTGACAATGTGACAGAGTTATTGATAAAATGAATAATAATGAATCACATTAAGAGTCTGGAGTGACTTATGAGAAACTATAAAAGCAAACACCAATCAGCTAGGCAGTAACTTACTGAGGGCAGAACAATAGTCTATAAATATACAAAAGGAGAGAAATAAGAAAAGGAAGTAATTTATACTATAATTAAATGCAATAATGAAAAGTAAAGGCATGTCATGAAAAATACAAAAAATTGGGCTAATATGTCTATATCTTCCTGACAGAAATTGTAGTGTTGTTGCAAATATGTCCCTTGTGCAGCTATTGAACTGCTCCTCTGGGAGAGGTGAACCACCAGATGGGACAAAGTACCTTTAGCTTGTGTAAAAATGAACAGTCCTATGTGGAATGGGACATACATCCAAGGGAAGAGGTACAGAAACTGTACTAGCTTAGCAAGAGTGTTTTTGAAAGTATTTTGAAAAATTGCATTTTAATTGATTTCTAATGGATTTATGTAATTGTAGTTTCAGCTGCTAGTCAATTCCAAACTAACTGCCTTGTATTAAATAAAGTTCAGTCCTATTTGTAATTATGGGTGCAGCCTCATGCACGAAGCTATTGACACTTAAATTTTACAGGTACTTTTGTACCTTGCGGGTGAGAGTTAAGAAATGGGTGCTAGTAAAGAGTTCAGTGAATGAGGACCCAATTTAGTAAACTTGAGAGAGAGAAGAAAGTGCAAAGGGAAAGAGAGAAAAATTAGGAGAAATGTTATAAATTAAGAAAATAATATGGGACTGCTAAATTAGATATGTAGAGATAAGTGATGGAGATAGAGATGTTTCGATATGGAAAACCCAGAAACTAAAACCTATTTGAAAGGCAGAAGAAGCCAATTAAAAGATTAGAGATGCTGCTCAGTTTTAATGGAAAGTGCATCAGCTGCTAGAAAAATAGAGGCTTTATAGCAAATCTAGCTGTTTCTTTTCAATGTCAAATTTTTATTTTGTCAGAAAGCAGTAAGATCTTATCAGGATTTTGAGCTGAAATAAAGTTGCAGCTTTGAAACATGATTCTTGGAGAGCACTTAATAATATACTTTAGATCTAGTGTTTAATGGTGAAATTGAAGTTGGAGACTTTCTCAAATTGGCACTAAAATGTTAACTGTTACAATTCTCAGAGCCAGAATGGAATGAACATTGCCAAACTGAAAGAAAACATCACGTGCCCAAAAATTACAGTTTATGAAATCTTTATCTGGGTAGTCACTCTGAAAATTAACAGTAAAAGAAAAATGATGAACATTTCTGTCCCTGTAAAATCCTATTTTTCCCATAGGGTTTGCATAGTTCTGATTATTTTCCTGAAAAAAATGGCATACATAATGCTAAAAGTTTCTGTAAAAAGTTGCACATAAAGACATATAATCTTTTCTTTACATGATGTGTTACCTTCTTTCAAAATTCAATGAAAACCTCCTAATGAAATGGAGAAAACAAGAGAAGCATGTGTATCTCCAGTGGCCAGAGTCCATTCTAACACATTAGACACGGTAGAAATTAAAATTAAAAAGAAAATTATATAAGTGGCTCATTAAAAAACAGGTTTTATTCCTAAGCAGCAATGCCCTTGTCATCAGAGAAGAAGATGTTAGTTGTCCTTTTTGGCACAAAGAGAGACATCACAGTTTATGCAGAACATTTGCAATCAGCAATCAGTTTCAGAAGCTACTCTTCAGTGTGTGCCCGCATACATTAAGAACAGGGCCATATGTGAAGACTTCACTTCTAAGTGATACTTTTTTTCAGTATAGAGAAGGTATCTTACATCTTCAACTTCATCCACGAAGACAATTAACTTTTCCATTATATAAGCCAAATATATTACATCCATTTTGTCCGAAAAGAGGGAAGCACCTCTTGTGTAGGCTGTCAGCTGGTGGGAAAATTCAACCACAGTTGTCAAATTGATGTGCATCTGAAAATACAATAGAATAGTTAGGCTTAATAAATAGCTTCATTCACTTTAAAAACTGGAGATCACATCCACTGGTATAACATCTGCCATAATTTCTCATGGATTTCTGTGCATCAGTATGCCATGGATATACACTTCAGAGGCATATAAATGTATCTTCAGTCTTACGTCTTAGATTTCATTGTTATCTGAAGACACCACAACAACAGGCCAACAATTTCTGAAGATTTTTGTCTACTTTTTCTAGACTGTAATTATCTGGCCTCATAAAATAGACCAAGCTGCTAACCTTGCCTTGCCTCTATCTTTAGATCCTCACGAAAACAACAGTGCCAGCAATGGTTCCCATACACAGCAGTACATGGCTGGAGAACAAGGTAAGTTCAGACTGGTTGTGAAGAAAATCTTTCCTGCCTTAAGAGCAGACAGGCATTTGAACAGGTTGCCCCCAGAAGTTGTGCAGCCTCCATCCTCAGAGGTTGTTAAGACCTGAGTGTCTAAAGCCCTGAGAAACCAGATCTCATCTCATTGCTTACAGGAGGACTGAATTCTAGACACCTTTCTCATAATTTTATTACCCTGTAATTGCAATGGCTCTCTAAGTATATTAATTACTCTTATTTATGAACTCATTTGAAAACAATCTTTCTGTGGTCTTATCTAGCACTACTGATACTATTAGGGAAGAAATGAACAAGGCAACCGCAGGTTGTAAAATCAGTGTGGCAGTTACACATCTGGGCCATCCACAGCATTTCCTGTTAGGCTCTTTTTTCCCCACTAATTTCTCTCCATCTACTTTTTCATCTCATTCCTTTACTTATACATAAGAAACAATTTAAGCAGTGGTTTTTTTGAAGACATCAAAAAGGCATTCTAAAGAGGAAAGGCACTTCAGCTGATGAAACTCTGATAGGGGACTTGGCGAGAAATTAACATCTTTCTGGAAAAACACATGAGGGGAAGACAAAGAAGGAAAGTGAAGCACTGATCACTCTGTCAACATTACTCATAACCATCTAGACTCTAAGCACTCTAATGCAAAAATACATTAAGATAAATGTAATAAATGCTGGGCACTTGTTCCTACTACAACTTCCAATTACCAGAGAAACAAATAGTTATCTTTCAAGTAAAGCATTTTGTTAAAAGTCCATCTATCCCAAATTTGTGCCTGAACTGACATTTCTTGCAAGCTATTCAACAAGATCAGTACCAGAGAAGGGGAGTCTTGGATTTCACAACGTTACCTGACTAAAAGCATGAAGAACTTGAGTTATTTCTTGTGAGTAAGGACATTCAGAATAGTTTTCTTCATCCCAGCGTCCAGTTCGATTACATTTACGCCAAGCCTTAGCCTCTTCTGCACCATTGTGAAATGCAACGGAGTTAAAAGAATAGTGAAGACAGGGATGGTAAGCAGTTATCCCAGCCAAAGTTTTGGGCCACCTATAAACAGCATGATAGTAAAAATTAAAATGTGAAAGGCAACATACAATATAGATATATATAACAATATACAACAACATACAGGGATATATGAGAAAAAATGGCTATTTTAACTTTTACTCCATAATATTTTATAATGAATTACTTTATTTCCTTGGAAAATGTCATAATTATACAGGTTCAAGTCTAGCTTGATCACACATTCATTCTGCATGAATTGCAGGAAGGTGTTTAGTGTTAAGGAAAAAGATACGGTTGGTGGTTTTACTACATTCATGTTTGCAGACTGCAAAAAGCAGAGCAGCAAGTCTGTGAGACAAAAAAAACCCAACCTAAAACCCTGTTACTAAATTCTCTTAAAAGTAAGTGCTCAAAATGTACCTGACAATCTCTGCTTTGCATTTTGTTCCACCAATAAAAAGCACTGAAAAACAAAAATCCCCGAATGTCTCAGAAAACAATAAACAAGATTTCAGAAGAGATCACGTGTCATGGAGGAGGAAGAGACTAGCCCTCAAAAATTAGCTATTTAGGTATACATGATTTATGTAGTGTGAGTTCAAAACAGTCTTCGAAACCACACTAGATAAGGAGGAGCCAGAATTCTTCTATTTAGCTGATTGGTCTGTTACAAAATACACTTTTTCTGTGTATTTGCTGCATTCTCTAGAATGGCACAACTGGATCTATTTCTATAGATAACAAATCTATTGTCATTTACAGCCTAGTACAGACATAGCAGGATCAGGTAGTTGGGAGAAATCAAAGAAAACCATAAGCATATCATCAGTGAATCAGCAGGTGTGGGAAAGAGATGGTTCTTTAATTGCACTGATGTAATGACTGAACCCAATAAATCACAAAAATATTCTGCCTTTCAATGAAAGCACAGCTTGGCAATCAACCTTTCCTCAAACATATGTATTAGCTCCTCTTAATTATATAATGCACATTCCATTGTACATTGTTACATAATATACTTAAAAGTTTTGGGCTATAGAAGTTTTCTTCATTTCAGAGAAATGCTTAGAAGAAAAATATTTCTATTTTTCACAGCTGTCACTGAAATAATTCAATTTGTGATGTAAAGACAGCTGATAAAAAATGAATCATGAAAGAAGCTTCCCCAAAAAATCAAAATATGTAGAGTAGTATATATTATATAGTATATGGTAGCATAGAGGCCTTTTGCCTCTGGCTTAAATATTACTTTGAGTAAAACATTTGCATTAATGTGATTGGGCCACACTTATTGGTAACTTACACCAAAAGCAAAACTAAAGACATAATTCTGAAACTATCATTATCACAGTGAGCAGAATCTGGCCTTTATGACTGGGAATGATAGCATGTAACAACATTACCATCTGCTTTTCAGAATAAGCTTACAGCATTCTAGAAAACAGAGAAGAAAGAGTAAAATATGGCCATGATAGAGAAAACCTCTTAGTACAAAAGGCCAGTTCATTCTGACTCTCAGTGCCTAATTCTTGCTGCAGTTACACAATTATAAATACCACCTAGGCTGGACAACTGAAATAGCCACGCTTCCCTAACAGTTGATGCTTTTTTCCTTTCTTTCACCCAATAAAAGAACTGTCCTTTCTACTTCTGCCTTTGTGATTCAATTCTTTCTACTTACATACTTGTTATGTTATCAAAACTTCAAAGACCTTTGTAAGAAAACGCACTGGTGTGATAGCTCCATTTCTGAGGATAAACCTTTGGAACAATTTCAGGCTCTAATGCTGAGTTTGAGCCTGATAAATTCTCTACAATTTTAAATGGAGTCAGCATCCTTTTGATATACATTTAAAAAATAAATTTATATGGATTTCTAGGAAGATGATCAATAGGTAGAGAAATGTCCACTCCTGGTTTTTTTGATTTCTATAAAATGTCAAAAACGCCCCTGGTGTTAGTTTGTGCAGCCTGTAAGGTTTATATATATTTATTTTATGGAGAAAAGGATTTAATTTTAGGACAAGAACATGAACTTCATAGACCCGTCATCTAAAAGATTCTATAAGCGTTTTCTGATAGGAAGTTTACCTTTTTTAAAAGATCTAATTAAAACAGATTTAAGCACAACCACTATGAGAAAACATAATTCCAGTTTTTGTGATGACAAAAAAATCTATAGCTAAGATTGTCAAAGGTCTCTAATGAATTTTAATCCATATCTATGGATTGCCTCAGCAATTTTGCTTCAGTGAAAGAGGCAAACTTGCTGGAACTGAGGTTAACACATAATAAAATAGCTTTGTAGTAAAGAGAAAACAGATTATTTGAGCAGCTGGGTTTTTTTTTTTTTCACTTCTTTCTAATTCAATCCAGCATTTTTATTCAAACACAAGAAACAGTACAAAAAACCTTTGGGAAAGTTTTAAAGGTAACCTAAAAATAAAGAGAGGCTTTCAGGTCAGAAATAGTTCTGTTGTTTAAGAGAAGCTTCCTTCCTCTTCTACTTTCCTTTCATTAACTATTCAAGCTGAATTCTCATTATAATTCCTTTGGTAACAAATTACTGTCTTGATTTCTCAATGGGATTGCCATCATATATCAGTCTCATTGTCAAGCAGGTTTTGTTTAAGAACTTTGTGCACATCATTGGAGTATTTTAGAGCTAACTGAAAACAATACCAAATTCCACAGAATCCTTTTCTTCTGATTAAAATGATTAAAATTTTAAAAGCCCCACCAGCATATGTAGATCAAAGTAAAGATGAAGCAAAAACTACATTTAGCCTACAAAATTTTGCAGACTCTTAAGGTTCAGAGAGCAGGACAGATGTATTTTGTGAGCATGGGATATACTGGTAGAACTGTGCGTGTCCTTAAGCTCACCTCAAACAATCTATTTGTTTTTCTAAGTACTTCTATTTTCTATTTTGATTCTTTTCAGTGAAATATTTTACTAACAGTTTCATGTCATTTGTTACCTCTCATCTCAGCTGAACAAAGCCATCAGAACAAGAACAGATTAAAAAAGTAAAGTACTTAAGATTTAATCTTTGAATGCTTTAATGCAGGGTTATCATCTTCTACAAAGACCAAGAACAATTTTGAACCTTCTCTCATTTAGCTCATTTAAACAAAAAAATTCCATAATTGTATATTGAGGAATTAGAAGATTTTCTGACCTTCACAAACCACTGCTTCTCTTGAAGCACTAGGACGTATTTCCCATCAAAATTATACAGTGCTCCTCTCCTTCCTACCATACTACATAAAAATGACAACTAAAATAAGTGATTTATAACTGACACTGAAGTATCACGTAATGATGAATGCAGTTTGTACCTACATAAGTATATATGAAACACACTCCAAACCCAGAAAGTCATACCTGAAATCTCCCTTGTTGTTAATAACTCTTTCTGCAGGGCAGTAGGGTGCAGCTGTTTCAAGTACCACAATTTCTACTTGTTTAGTGCTATTTCCATAGGAATTCTTGACAAGACACTCCCAATCTCCAGTCGCATCAATGTCAATACTGGATAGGATAAGTTCACTGTAAAATAAAAGATTCATCATTGTATACACTTAATTACACAGATATCAAGCCATTGGTTTTCTGACATTAACTTATTTTCAGAGATTTTTTATGAAACCATAAAAATGGGGTTTGGTCTATAGTATTAGAGGGACAGACAGTGTCCAGGTGTAGTAAGCTCTTAGCAGCACCAATTTGTATTGACTACTGAGATTGTAACAGGCTATAACAGAAATCACAAATCATCACAAAAGAATATCAATTATTTATCAATGACCATTCTCTTATCCCCAGGTGTTACAGAATATTGAGTTTGTTGCCTAACCAAACACCCAAAAGTCAGAAATGCATTTCAAGTTGACCACGGGACCAACCCAGAGAGAATGAGTTTGCCTTCAGCATTGATTACAGCTCCTGTGGCATCTCAACAACAGAATCTGGCACTCCTCTATCAGGGATAGAACATTATTCAATTACTCCAACTCTACAGATGTCATAGACCAAAAATAATGCTAACTACTTCATTTTAAGAAGATAACACATTATATCTTAAATCTGCCATTCAGCTAGAAATAAATTTTACTGTAGTTTTAAACAAAGTACAGCTTTTGAAAGTTGGAGAAAGGAGAAAGGGAAAGGGAGAAAGGGAGAGGAAAAAACGGCAGAATTTATCCGAAATATTTACTTTGCTTTACAGAAATGGCTCATCTTTGAATATGCCTTTCAGTTTAGACAATTAGAAATTATAGGGGAAGAAAGGCAGCAGTATGAGAAAGGGAGAGAATGTACATTATAAAAACTGAAGGACAAAATTAAAAGTTAAAAAATTTATTTCAGATTTGTATTTAAAATAAAACCTTAAAAATTCTTCTCGTTGCCTTTAGCACTTTTATGTAGAGCCTGACATTTTGAAAGATAATTTTCTTGAGTAATTACTACAGAACTGTTATCTGGGTCCTCAGAAAACAAGTAAACCTCAGTAAATAGTCTTAGATTGAAGTCAGTCGCTTCAGAATTTTTACATAGTTCTCCAGATATTCAGTGAAATTTATTATTAAATAGTAACTTTAAAAACTTCACATTATTCCTATTTACGATGGCTTTGAACTCCAAGTGCCTTGTAACCACCTGTTTCATTTTTACTATGAATTCTAACATATTTTTATAGCAAAAAATATAGAAAAAGCATTACTAGCCATTCTCAGAGAGTCGCACAGTCTTTCAAAGTCAAAGGAAGCAATTGTTCTCTTAAGAAGTCTCAGGTGAATAGCCCAGTAACAGCAGCCTCCTGGCTAATTCTTAATACATCTTTTTATATTCAGGTTGAAATACATCAGTGAAATTAGCTAGTTCATAACAATGTTTTAATCAAATCTTATATTTCATATGTCACAACAATCTCACATCAACTTTATAGACAGTTAAGATCATTCTCCCAGAGCTTATAAAAACAATTTTGCATAAAGCATTTTCACTGAAAGAAAGGGCAGCAGAAATATTGACTCGTGGCATCAAGACATGGAGACTTCACAAATGAATAGAATGTATGATTGTTGTGCTGATCTTTCGATATATTTTCTATAAAATATCTATAATCATTGTTGACAATACAAATTCAATAAAACTGGGAACCATGGTGATGTTAGGTGAAATACCACGTTTGAGCTTATTATAAATTTTACAAGTAATCAGTATGAAGATAAATATAAAGGGTACATTTTCCATTTATTTAAACGGACAAAATGTGTTATGATGTAAATTTATCTACTGCTTAACAGATCTCCCATCAAGAGATGAAGTTTCCCAGATTCACAGACAAATATTTACTGATACATGAGTGTTGCTTCTGATAGAAATGCAATACTTGAACACTGGTTCAAATTATATCAAAAGATGAGTAACTCCTCACAGTCACACTTTTAATCTTCTATTGCTCTTTCTTCAGATGGTGACAAAAACCAAGCCAGAATAGGTTTATGCAATATAATGACTAGATCATGAAATTGTCTTCTGAATTGCCATCTGGCCACTGTAAATGATGCATTAATTTATACTCCTCTTGGAATATTTTGGATAGCAAGCCCAATGGTGAAACTGTTCATTTACTTACCATCTGGATATGACAAATGATAAATTGATCTTATACCTCTGGAGAATTTGAGGGACTATTTAAAGAAAAAAAAAGTCTCTTAATACTCAAAAAAAACCAGTCAACTTGTTCCTTTAGCACTTTCTCCACTTATAATCCTTGGAGACTTCGATTTCACAGTGCTGACAGACTAGAAGGATAGGGTGGGCCTTTCCAGGGTATCAAATTTTAAAACTATTTCATAAAGTTTTCTAGTAGGTCAGTTACATATTTTAAGTCATGGCATGGTTACATAAGCACGCCCAGGGATTCTCACTCCTAGCAGAAAGGCATTCTTGATCTCTCTTGGCAATGGTAACAAGTTTTGGTAAAAGGCAAGAACTCCCCCATAACCTGGGAACATGGCAGGAGTCTGATTAAGGAGCTTGACAAGAACACAAAAGAATTAAGAAAGGATGGCTCCTTTGGGTGTAATATTTTCTTGATTATCCTCACAGGAGCTAATAAACATCCAGTCACAAATAAAACAATCTGGCCCCTACTATGCAGCTTTCCTAAGGATGGAGTATGAGTCAAGCATTCCTACGCCCTCTACATTAGCAATCACATCCCACTCCTCAGCAGTGTGACAGTTGCCACTTTTCATGGAAAATTTTGACTTCCAGGATGAGAAGAAATGGCCTCAAGTTGCAGCAGAGGGAAGGTTTAGATTAGATATTAGGAAAAGGGTGGTCCAGCACTGGAACAGGCTGCCCAGGAGAGTGGTGGAACCACTTCCCAGGAAGTGTTCAAAACACCACGTGGACATGGCACTCGGGCGTATGACTAAGTAGTGAACACAGTGATGCTTGGACTTCATGATCTTAGAGAATTTTTCAAACCTTAGCAATTCTCTGATATTCTATGACAATAAAATGGAGTCAGCCATTCATGAGATGGTATCAAGGCAAACTGAATATGAAGATTGCTGCCTGATGAGAAAAGGATGACTTGCAGGCTTTTCTCAAGTTTCCCTTTGAAATTATAGTGACCTCCTCAGTAAGAACATCGAAAGGAAGAAAGAATATACATGATTCTTTTTTGTTCTGGGAAATTTCATGCATGGTAGAATTTCTTTTTTCAAATGTGATGACTGACCTATTGAAAAATTAATTAAAATGTACAGCTGATGCAATTGCATGAAAAAGTTATAATATTCAAAAGAAGCCCATGGCATTTGTCATTATAAAGAGAGGAACTATAATACAAGCGGAAGCCATAGTCATGTAATCAAGTAACCTATGACAATAGAGTTCTATTTGAGGCATACTTTTGCATTGCTACAGCTATGCATAACTAATTAGGCAATCAGAAGTAGGTCTCATTATGCAAAGTTACTCAACCATGTCCTGAAGAAGTACTATAGCGACATTTACTGTACGCCCCAGCAGACATTTGCATGCCAGGAAACAAAGTAACAAATAAAGAAGACACTTTAACACCATATTTTGATTGGCTTTCTACAAGAAATACTTTAAAGTCTGACTTGAGTTTCTGTAAGATTTTGGAAGAACCAACTGCTCTTCCTGCAGGAGAATAAAAATTAATTACTTCAACACAGGAAGAATTTAGGTTTTCTCATATTCTTCTTCAGACCGAGAAATAGCTAATGTGTTTCCACAGTTCAGGCAGAAGGTCTACATAACATGCCTCCAACCCATACCACCTTAAATTATTAATACTAACATGCAATTTAAAAAATGAGTGTTGGTCTCCAGAGTATGCTGCTGCTTGGAATACAGCCTTTTACAGGGGACATAAGGTTAAAACATGGAAAATGAAGAGAGAATCTGTAAATCAAGGCACTTGTCTGAACTCAAATTGCTAGTCTGATCTCTCTGACAAAATTAGTTATTTACCCTTGAAAGAAACAGCTTTAGAACGCTGATGGCCTTTGAAGTAAACTTGTGTCCAGGCAACAGCAGGAGAAAAGAAGATGAAAGTTGGTATTCATGTTATGCGAGATGTCTAGCAAGTCTTTTCAGGTGTAATCAATTTCTCATACACTTAGGTAATGCAATACACATGACTTTGTCTTTTGATTGCATATAGAAACAAAGCTTAACTTAGCATTTAATACCATCTGTGGATACCCAAGAAATGTAATGTACTGTAACACACTTTTTCTATAATTTATCTATCAGCTGATTTGTTCACATGCTACAGCCATGACTAGAGTTGGAAATGACCTAGTTTTAATATCAATATACTGACAAGAAAAAAAACAACGAACAAAACAGAGGGAAAATCCCAACAAACCAAACAAAAACCTACTTCCAAAATAGGAGAAAAGAGCTGTATGTCAGTTAGTAAAACCATCTCACTTTATTTCCTTTGTATTGCTCAAATTACTTCAAATGGAATGCAAATGTTCAAAAATACTGTCACAGGCTAATACCCATTTGCTCCCCAACATTTAAAAGTGAGATGTGTTTTCTATAGATGGATATCAAAGTACCTGTGTCCTACATATACGCCATTAATTTCTTTCATAAAATTGAGCAAACAAACACTATTGATATTACCAAACCATCTTCAGAAACTCTAACAGAAACCTAAATAGCTCTACATCATATTACAACATGTTTGGTTTGTTGTATGATCTCATTATGACTCATTGAGCTTGTCAGGTAGAGACAATCAGCTACTGTTCTGCACTGAAAGGTGTACATAAAGATTTTTGCATTTATCTTCAAACTCCCACAGTCCTGAAGTCAATACACACCAGTCTAGCCAGCTGAGAATGTAACTGGGGAGAGGAAAAAAAAAAAAGGATCACCAGCTCTAGAGACCCAAAACTTTCCTTGCTGGATAAACCTCCAGAGAGCTGCCAGGTCTGTGGAAGCACAGTGCCATAAAACTATCTGAAGAGAGTACATCAGGGCCAGGGCTTATTTAAAGTATTTAATGAATCAGTTGTCTATCTCTGAGCTACTCTGTCAGCTGGTGAAAGGTTTAGGGATGCCCAGATGTGTTTATTGTTATTAATTTTGTTCTACCAGCAAACTGATGGACTGCAGGATGGATACAACTGCAGCCCTCTGGGGAAACAGTGCTACACCTGCACTATGCCTTTTATCTGCCCTTAAATAGTCTGTATGCTGCAATGTTATATTCAGAGGAAGTTTTATTTCATTAGCATAACTCCTGTGATCTGTACACTATCAGAGATTCTTAGACAAAAATAACACCAATCAGACCAATAGCCAAAATTGCATAAAAAGCTTTTAAAGTAAAATATCTCCCAGATGACTCAGAAGTGTTAATCTGCTTATGACAATTCTTGATTATTTGATTACATGCCACTGGGACCAGCAAAAAAACCCAAAACAATAATCACAAAACCCCAAACAACACATAAAAGGAAACAAATCAAAAACCCTACTAAATTAATTTTAAAATTTCAAACTATTTGTCAAATGCATATTACTTCGACATGGTACAAATGCAGGAATGAATTATCTAATGAATACTTTTAAGGGCTGGTTGATATATTAGGGTTGGAATACTGACCTGTTCTACTTGCCCACTTGCAAGAATTTTGGAAATATCTAAAAAGAAGGTAAGACATAGCTGTTTCCTACCTAACAACTTCAGGAATGATTTATATATTTTATCAGTATTTGGTGTATCTCCTACAGTGTAAACTTTATTTTGTGATGGTCACGAGCCACCCAATCACAATACTATAAATATTTAAATATAGGAGGAGGTTTTTATCCTGCAGGGGAAAAAAGAGTGGAGAGGACCCATTTTCATGGAATTCCAACATGTTAATAGAAATATGCCTTAAAATTCACTCTCAGTGTTGAACAAATTGAAATATATTAAAATTAAAAAGTAATTCAGCTGTCGTTTTAATATTTCTAACAAGTTTCGCTTTGAAGAAATGCTTTGCTTCACCAGAATTTAGGGTGGCATCAGATTCTGGATGTACATCATAAGTGCTCTGATATGCTCACATTTGATTCACAGATTTACAAACTATTGCCTGGACTCAGAGAAAATGTATAATTATACCTAACATTGATATTGACAGGAAAAGTACTTTAGAAAAAGCCAGCCCTGAGATATTGACTCCAACCTGCTGCTACAGTGCAGCATGTCCTCAGCTGTGCAGCTGCAGCTGTTTGCAGGGCTACATTAAAATCATTCTGGCCTTAAAAAGTCAAAGCAAAACCCTCTGATTCTCCGTTGTGGGGGATAAAGTGTCAATTTTTGTTCTTACTACTGAACATTTCAGTGTTGTGGCTCAATGGACCCATAAACAGCTGCTGGATATAAGCAGAGATAAAAGCGAGAGGTCAAAATTGAGTGCAAGGCATCTTCTTAATCTGGTCTCAACAGATTAAGAAAGCACATTATTGTAAAGTTCTTCAGAGTCTCCATCAAAATGTTTTTATAGTTTGACTAACTATTTTTCTAGGGTATTTTAATTCTATCAACCAAAATACTTACACACATTTTTTGTGAAAATATCTATTTTTCAGTCAGGTTTCAATAAGCACTTACCCAAATTAAGCCTACAGGTTTTATGACACAGCACAACTCTTAAGTAATGGTCTATTACTTTAATGACAGAGGGTATCATGGTGGCTGCTTTTGCTTTTCATTGTATTAGTGTCTCCACAGGTTATATTTTAAAATATTCCCCAGACTGATTAGTAGTAAAACTGTAATTGAGTTTTATATATTTCAGGTAATTGAAATATTTTTAGAGAAAAGGCCTAAGTTTAATTAATCCTCCAAATTAATTCACATGAAGGTACTCTTAATCTCACATAATGAAACCCTTATCCTGGGCATTTCATTATATTCTGCAATAATTTAAAATATTATCTTCCTATCTTATACATTAGAATGCTGCTGGTAAAGCAGCATCTGTCACTAGTCCTTTTCTGCCTCCAGAGACTGAAGTGAGTTGTAGACCATTGCCTACAGTGTTTAAAGTGACCTCAAAATAATACAAAAATATTGATTTACAATTTAAATTGTTATTTTGCTTCACTTGTCTCCTAACTCCTTGACAACTAAGGGTCAAACAGAGTCAATTAAGTAAAGCAAAAAATCAGCACTGAACAATTTCTGCTTATCTCCCTGGATTTCTCAGTGTGACCCTTAGCTGCTCATCTCCAAATACTCATGACAGCAGAAGACAAAGTGATTATAAAATATCTGCATTTCTGAATCAAGTTCTTTGGATCTGTTCTAATCTTGTTAATCTTGTGCAATCTCCAATATTCTGCCATGATTTGGTACATATCTGAATTTCCAATTGAGTATCCAACCTACCAAAACAGTTATCAGGGATTTTCAGACTGTTTTTTACCTAGGACCAGTCCAAACCTCTACTGATTGCTTCATGTCTTTTCCAGATGTTTTCCTGCCCAAACTGTTAAGGAAGTTTAGGGATCATTTGGATCCTTTTATGCCCGGAATTTCTGCCTCTTGCCCAGAAGCTCTGGAAGCATTTTGTTCTTTCTTATAAGAAGTGTCTGCCTGGATCTCACTTGCCATGATACCACTCATTTACTCCTGGAACCAATTTCCTTTCTCTAATCGTATCTTAAATAATCCTTACTCTCCCTACTGAAACTGTCTCAATCAAACTCCTAATTCTTTACTAATACCTGCAGTGATAATTTCAAACAGTAAAAACGTATCAATTGGACTCCTGTTTGGATAATGTAAATTATGATAAAAATTTCTAACCCAAAACATCTAATTTGTTTGAAATTTTTTTTGTACCTTCACATTAGAAGTGGACCATGATTTGAAATTCCTTCTTTCTTCTGCACATTTTTGAGATTTTTACATAATCATATATGTCTCATCTCAAACATTACTATTTATTTCATTATTTACCTGGCAGAGGCTACTGTCAAAATGTAAAGAAGCACTCAGGGGATTAAAAAACTTAAGCCTAATTTTTTTTTTAAATTAAAAATCTCCACAAAATGAAGTGGCTTTGTCAACCATTTTTAGAAGACTGAAATACTTAGGACAGACTATAATAGAAAAACACGATTATCAGGGGATCAAAATTCAGTCCTAATAGCTTGTATTTCCATTGGCAAATCTTGTCTACATAACGAAAACTGCATCTGAAAACAACTTTTGATCCTACCACTTGTTAGTCTAGGTTTAGTAGAGAGCATGTTAGTTTCTCCAGTTGTAGCTCTTCTTTTTATGGGTTCTTAACTTTCTGTACAGTTTAATGTTTTCAGAACGAGCACTTGTGAACTGTAATGGTCCCAGAGCAGCTATTACAGCTGTCGGGGCATAAGCACTGTTAAATACTCTACACAAGTATTCACAGAATAGAAATCAAAAGACTTCAAAATTGTCATTACATTCTTCGTGGTAAATAAGAAACTTCCTGAAAATTAAAGTCTCTCGACCACTGAGGAGTTTCTTGGTTCATAAAACTAAAATAATTTCCATTTCTAGTTTAATATTCTAATAACTGTCCTGTTAGTTCTCCAAACACTGAAAGGGAACAGTGCGGAAGTTAGGAAAGATGCTGTGCTGCAGAGATCCTACATGACCTTCCTTCTGTGTGGCTTCAGGGTTATCAGAGAATCACAGAATGAGCTGAGTTAGAATTGCCGCTCATTAAACAGATATAATATTCCAGGATAAAGAATGAATTAGGCTGTCTTCATGGAAACACCATTAACGATTTCAGCTAGATCCATTCACAAATGATAGGAAATTAGTTCCACATCATATGTATATTTTCATATATGACTATGACATTCATACACAGGCATAATGACAGAAAATTAAACACCAGCAAAATCAAATATTATTATCATTGGCAAGAAAAGACAAATGCAAGCTAGCAGCAGAATGGAAAACACCTTTTCAAGATCTCCTGCAAGGGAATACTGCTTGCCAAGAAAAATGTCACAGACTGGAATACAGTTCAAAACTTTAGTTTAGCTATTGTAACAAAAATATTTATTTTAGTTTATTCTGCTTTATCATAGGAGACAAAAAATACACATTTGGATATTTTATCCTTCTACTGTGCCAATTAATAAAACAGAAGGGTTTAGTATGATATTTGTGTTGTAAATCCATGTCCAGAAATATCTGGAACTACCCAATAAAATAACCACCTAAAAATGTTTGAATAAGCAGCTTTTGGAATATGACTACACCTCTTTGTTCAAAACTAGCTATAGAATCTTTAAATTGCTAAGTAGCACAGGCCAAAGCCTGTCCTTTAGTGCAATTACAGAAACCCACAGACAGTGGACATTTGCTGTAAAGACTAGGTATGCAAAGGAAAAATATGATACTGTAAGAACTGATTTTAAGTTACCTTTATTTTTAGTCCAAATTGCATACTTAACATTTGATAGCTTCAGGGAGGCACAGTCTTTCTGATGTTTCCGTGCCTTGTATAACTATGATTTAACCTTAAGAGCAGTCACAAATTAGCATGTAATAGCATGTTACAAGCATACTAATACATGCTATTGTAACATGCAACAAGCATGCTATTACATATTATTTTAATTTTTTATTATAATAATAATTATATAAATTAGGATGTGATATGTATGGTCATAAAGATAGGATTAAAACTAAGAAATGCTGAAGACAATTTTAACAGTCACAACACGGCCAATGTTTTCTTACTTTCAACATGAAGAGACAATACATGACTTTATATTTACAAAACAATCTACTTCAAAATAATACCGTTTTTAAATGTAGGTTAAAAAGTATGTCTTTAATAAATTCATTTTGATCAGCACATAGATCAAGGAGGCACAACTGCTTGAGTATTAGCATTTTTGGCTGGATAAGGACCATGCTGTATGGCAAATACAGTGTTGATGCCCTTCTATCTTATGAAGTGCCACGTAGAGTGCAAATAAATGAGAAATTAAAATGTCGCGTGCTTTTAAACAGCTGTTTAAAGACTTGGAGTTTTATTCAAATATATTCTGTCTAATTTTAACAGTCTGTATGCATCACATAACTTGGGCAAGTCCAAGTATTTTTCCAGTCTATAACAGCAAATGTGATGACGTACTTAAAGAACATTTTTTTCTGAATAGCTGTGCAAACTGCACATCCCAGTGCATACTGCACCATCAGCATCAAGGTCACCTATTAAATGGCACAGTAAACGAGGTAGGCAGGAGACCAACCGTCCTTATTAAAATATGCTATGGTAGACAATGGTTTTTATTTTACAGGCTGGCAAAAAATAAGTAATGTAAGGTAAAAATCAGTCAAGCTACTTATAGCTTTTTAAAAGGGAAAGCTATTTTGAAAACAGTATTAGACTATTTATTTCAGTTTATTGCTATGCTTTACAAATTGCTTATACAGTGCAAAATATAATTCAGTTGGAAAATATAATGAGGTCATTAACAGCATGTCTTTTAATTTTGAAATAATGGAAATAGGAGGAACATGCTTTAATTTAAGTGACTCGGCAGTTATATAATAGCTCATGCACTTGGCATTACTGTACTAATTGGTCTAATATCAATTTTCATTGATAGTAGAAGAGAGGCAGTAGCTCTGAGAATAGGCCAGATCTACGCCTCTAGATCTACAGGACTCCAAAAGGGGTCAAATAATCAGTGAGTAGAAGAAATTAATAAAGCCAAAAGACTCCAGTGGACAGGATTTCATTTGACTCCCTTCATAACTTCTATTTGATAGTTCAAGAAGCATTTCAGGTCAATTATATTAATAGAAACTGTTTGAGTGAAAAGATGTTAATGATTATCCAGAGCTAATTAGCATAGCTATTTTCACTCCGTCTTCTACAAAGAGAAAGGCAGAACATGCACACAGAATCAGACTCTCTTTCTGATCAATGATGGAAACTGGCAGAGGACAAAAGGATGTGTGCAACAACTTAGCAGCTTTTAGTGACAAGCCAATACTCTGTGACGAAACCCAAAAATAAACACTGAAATTTATAATTTACTAAATAATATTTAAAAGGAAAACTGAAGCAAAACTGGAACACTCGAGTCACTGCCAAATATTAGCTTTTACTTCTTTTATATAAGCCTATTCTACCTCATTCCTCTTCCAGTTTTTACATCAGCAAATGCATCTGTAGATCTCTGTATCTGTCAAGCGTACAAGCACAGAGACGGTAAAAGTCACAGAAAACTGAGAAATATTTAATAAGAAACAAAAATGAGATTACCTAACTAGTGAATATAGGATCTAGTATATTGGAACCTACAAAAACTAATCCAAGCCTTTTCAAGTGATAGTTCTTCACAGGTCCATCACTCAGACTTGTAGATGGTGTCATGAAGAAGCAGTTTGGCTGCAAGTCACTCTCATATGCTACTCAACCTTTTTTTGTTTTCTTGTTTTTTCATGTTTCTCCTCATGGTTCACTGTATAAGAAACTGTTTTTATCTGTTTCAAACCCATTATCTGATCAAATCTGGATACCTAGACAGAAAAGGTACAATTTGGAACCATGGCCAATCATAGCCAAGAAAAATCTCTACCTCTGTGCTCAGATTCAAACGCACAACTGAAACACCTCAAATAAAGCAACTCCTGATGCATGTTATAATGAGGTTTATTCCAAGTGTCAAATCCACACCCCTTGCCTGCAAGCCTGGCTGTTACAAGGGCTGTGTGTTACCGTGTAATTAAGCAGCAGTCATGAATGATGCTGTCCTCCACGAAGATGCCTCTCTCTTCATCTGTTTCAATCAGGCGCCCAGCGTGGTACCAATGCACCTGGGTGGTGTTGTCCACGTAAGTTGCTGTGCACTGGAAGGGCAAGCGGTCTCCATGGAAAACCACTTGTCTTTGTGATGGGATCAGCTCAAAGAGAGGGAGTTCCAGAGGCCCAGCTGCAGGGAAAACACAGCAAAACAAAAAGAGGAAAAAGAAGTCGCAATTAATTCCTCTCTTACAAATATTGTAAAGCGAACTAATTGTATACAATTCTAGCTTAAATCGTTATGGTAAAATGCTAATATAAGAGATATGATCACTAACAACCCACTGCAGTCTGATCATGTTGTGAGCTTTAGAGATCACGTTTTTTTCACTGGTGTGTGCCCAGATATATACAGGCTTATCAGAATATCTACAGAAAGTAAGTTTCGTGAAAAAGGTCACAGAATGGTTGAGGTTGGAAGGGATGTTTTGAGATGCTCCAACCCAGCAGGATGCTTTAGCATACATGTATACAGAATAAAAAAGTGAGTCCAATTAGAGAAAAAAATACAGCTATTAATAAAGGTTCAGTTAACATTTATAAGACAAATTCACTGTCAGCAGAGGAAATGTCCACTGTGCTCCAGAACAAAACTTACTGTCTAGAGAGCCTAAACTACTTTATATCCCTGGGATATGGATGATAAAAAGACTAATAAAAGTTAAACTTTCCCCTTAAGTTCAACTGTCCCCATAACTTTTCATTTCCCTGCTCCTCCTGCCTATTCCACAAGTCAGCTCTACTCTCTAGATAATTACTTAACATTAAATATTTATCTAAGTAGCTCTTTTTATCTATTAAAAGAGGAGTACTTTTTACCATATTTTTAAAATGAATTTTATCTCTCCAAGCTCTCTCCAAGAAACACCCTAATAATGAGAATAGTGCACATTCTAAGCAGGCTATTACAGGAAACAGCTCTCACATTCACAAATCCAAATGCATAAACACAATTTAAAAATGAACATTGCAAATTTCAAAGGTATATGAGTTTTTGGCCCTGATGAAAGTCTGCTATTTCATAGAATTTAGTGTGATCAAAGGCTATTTTCTTCAATCCCAAAGTCTCCCTAGGGACTGCTTCTCTACAGTATTTGTTTTCTTCTCTTTTTATTTCTAGATCTCAAACCTACCTTAAGACAACTTCCAGAAAATATTTTCTCTATATTACGAGATTAATGTTATTTCTTTAAATTTGTAACAGAAAACTGAAAAACTGCATTTTAGGAAAAAAATAACTGAAATAGAATCTCTGCATCTAAATAAAGATGATAATCTTCTTTGGGATAATAAGGAATAAAGAAGAATCTTATTTTATTTCTTCTGATATAGTTCTTAAGTAGAAGAAAATTACTACCACTGATACTCTGCTATCATTGCACAAAATTCTAATGGTAATGAAAATACTAAAGACTCACAAACATGACTGACAAACACCTTACCATGAACATCCTGCACAACAGCTCCCACAATACAGTCCCTTCACTTCAGCCTTCAATGCCAAAACAATTCACTGAGCCTGGGTCACTTTATAACCTCTCTCTGCAATCTCACCTTAGACAAAAGGCCTACAGTCTTGCACCTTGGTTATCTTTCTGCCTTGATGAGGAAAGAGAATTTTGAAGCTAGATCTTCTCCCTTATTTTTCTTTTGTTTTCATTTAAAGGCCTCTCATCATTAATATCAATCCATCCTACAGAGTTGTCAGCTGAAAGGTCACCCTTCCACATTTTCACCACTAGTAACTATCTCAAACATCTATTTTTCTGACAAGTACCTTTTTTTTTTTCCATTTCACTGCTCACCATTTTATCTTCCTTAAACTTGCTCCTCAAAATCCTCCATTGCCCATAACAAATACAGATGAACTTAGTCATGCCTATCCAGGTTGCAAGCCATAATCGCTGGTTCTACAACTGCTAAAATTTGTGGACAACCAATAGTACTTTTCCTCTTCTTACTCAGCATCCTACCCTAATTTTACGTCATTCAGGCGCCGTCTTTGGAACTCTTAAATTGTGAGAAGTTGGACTTGTAAACCTAGCTTTGGGCCCTTGCTACTGTTTGAGTATTTAAATGTTAAATTTATCACCTGCTTTGAGTAAACAGTGAGAGAGATCACTTCTGTTTTCATACAGGAAGTATGAAGGAAGAATGCTGGCCAGCAGAGCAAACACGACTGGTACACAAGTGAATTGTGCCACTGCTGTCTGGGAGAAGTTTGCAGAGGATTAAGGGGGTAGCTGCTATCTGCTGACATGTTTTAAGTTTGCTGTGGCTATACAGGGCAGCCTTCAGAAAGCTCTCCTTCCATGTGTACCCATCCTGTAATTTACCTTTTGATTTCACCTGTTATATGGAGACAAAAATGCACTATGAAAAATTCCTCGAAACATACACAATATTTTTATATGACCTTTGGCTTCTAATTAAGAGAAGAGAAGAGAAGGTAAATCATATTAATACCTCATTCCTAATAGCTGCAGCCTTGGTCTCAGTCATTTATATTAAATGTTTTTAACTAGCGGATGGAGAGAATCTCTCCAAAAAGTTACAATTTTTGTGTTGCATTATGAAGTCAATTATTGAATATAAGGAAAATTTATGGAGCACAAATTTAGCCATAAATTAATGAAATTACTACCAAAATGTAGAAAATTAAGCATACTGTCACAAATATAACAGCAAGAGGTACTACTCACAGAAACAAAATATTTCTCATGAATACAGCAGTTTTTAACTGAGGATGTTGTATCTGGTCAAATGGTTTTGGACATGCAGTGAGTGACACATTGTGCTATGAGGCTATGAAATAGGAGAAGTGTGAACTAGAGAACCAATATCTTTAAGTCAAGTTAAATACCTTATTGAGCATATAGATGAAGTGTAACACCATCACTCTGAATTTATCTTAACATGTCTTTAGCATTGTTTCTAAGGCTCCCCCACTACCCTTTCTGTTGCTCAGCCTTGGGGATCACCAAACCCAGAAATGGAGTGGCAATGAGGTGTTCTCTACAGGATTTTTTGTCAATTAATGATCAGAAGTAAACAAAAACGTTTTTTACGTCAGTGTGTTAAAAAATTATCAGTCCTACCAACAGTGTACTCATTTTCTTTTTCTTTGCAAATCCTTTTAAGTGCCAACAAAGATGCAAAATGAATTAAACATACCTTTGGAATTAAATACACCATTATGCTAGGATATCCTCCTGACCAGCTTTGAGAATCTACCTATTTGGGTACACCAAATTGACAAATAATGATGAAATCTCATTTTCAAACTGAAAATAATAAAATTTCTATATGTTATGACATTTTCAGACCATGAAAGGTAAACATAAGTACTTCTGGAAAACACCTGCTTTTAATATCTGTGTCCACATAAAAAAATGTGCATAAACCTGAACCACACCAGCACATCCTGCTGCTCAGTCTACCAGGAACACATAAAAAAATTAACACCAGAGCTAATCCTCAGTTTTTTTTCCAGGGATAGTAATGATTTAAATATCTGAGGCTGGTTCTGCAACCATTACTCATGCAGAAATTTCAGTTGCCTTGAGGATTAATTGCATCAATAAGAGTTTCAGGATTAGGACCAATACTTTATCCCAAAAGGCTATAAAATTATTGTAGAGTTCCATCAGCATCAGCTGGAAATACTTATTTTAAGACCAACAATCTTTCAAGTTCAGAACAAAAATAAAAGTATTTATTAATGCTGTACACATATTTTCAAGCTTGACTTTGAAAATAAAGTAAGAAGTTCTGAAAGTATTTGGAATTATTGTGGCATTGATTTGACAGCACTTTAAATAAAACAGCTCTGTCAAGCATAGCCCTACACAACTGATTTTTTTTCTTCAATTATAAGGGTAATAAAGACTAAATTGGGATTACTGAACATATATAATCTCTGATGCTCAAATTTATGTGTGTGTGTGCACATATGGAAGACACAAAAGCCTCGTAAGATTAAAAAGTTTACTATTGTATGTTGAGAAGGGAGGGAGTCATTTACAGGGATTTTATTTACTTTCTACACACTTTAAAAATACTCCAAGGTGCTCGTTCCAAGACCATGCACTGTGCTGCCCTCGATTTTGGAGCCAGCAACACTATCTGCAAATGAGAGGTGTGACTCCTCTCTAGGCATTTAGATCAAGAGCTGATGGAGTGTTTTACAGTCTTTACCTGTCTTGTCTCTCCAGTCAGCACTAAACCATGATTGCAGCAGAGCACCACAGGAATCACTGATTGCAGCATGAATCTAAAGGTCTAACCCATCATTACAGTAATTACATCTTTTTCGTTATCTTTCACTTCTCAGCAGAAAAGGGTTCTATTGACTGAAGGCCAGACTCTTTACGCAATCTAGTCTTGTATTTCAGATTAGATCTAGACTAGAATACTGAGGACTTTCGGAGAAGGAATCAGGTTACACAAATACCACCGACATCACTTGAGTCCTTTTCACAGAGAGGACCTGCACATTTTAATGCATGCAGTACCCCAAGATGTTAAAAAAGTTGAAAAAGAAAATATAAATTATTTTAAAAACAATTAGCTAAAAAAGAAAAATAGTGTGTGCTGAAGCTCTAAGGAAATGTTCCAATGACCATGTCCTTAATTTATTTATAAAAGAATTTGTCTCATACACAGGTACACACATGATGTATTTCCTCTTTTTTCTTTAAAAATCAGTTCTTGAGATTTTAAAAGTATTTCAATTTCCTATCTAGTTTTTGCCTTCCCTTCTGTTTTAAAAGTGGGAAAGGAGAAGAGTATGAAGGAAATACTGCTATTGTTTGACATATACGTAAAAAAAAAACTTGTAAAAAAAGATAACCTAAAGTGCATTTCTACCTATGTTTTAGTTATGGTTTTAAGTACAGTATTATTATCTTTAGATAATATTCACTTCTAATGAATGGACACTACTGTCTTCTGGGGGAATGACCAAAAGCAAATCTGTAAGCAAAAAACCTGGCCCATTCAAGAGATTTGCCTAAATAACACAGAAAGATGGCTCGTCATTAACCAACATGACCAGCACAAGGTACTGGAGAAAGTGTATCCCACCTCCAGCCACCTTTGCTGCATTTTCTACGGCATAATCTCTAACCTGGGCAGCTCAGCTCTACAGCTCAACAGCTCCTAAGTGCATAAACCTGAACCACACCAGCACATCCTGCTGCTCAGTCTACCAGGAACACAGTTTTCTGCTGTGCTTTTCCTGGTCCTCATTAACTGGCTTTGTTTGATATCAATGGTTTTCACACAACCAAAAATAGGAAAATCCACACGTTTCTCCAGGCTGCCCACACATCAGCAGTACTACAGTGCTCACATCTCAGTATAAACCACTGAGTTCAGTTTATTGGTAGGAAATGCAGTTTGCTACAGTGTACCACAAGCTTCTGGGACAGAAAAAAAAAAAGCCAGAGGTTGGCATTTTGCTTCTTGTTAATCACTTGATTTATTGTATTGCCAATGGGCTTTTTATTTGAACTGAGCGTGCCTACAGAGTGCGGCACATCCTGCTGACAAAAGTGTGAGTTAGAGCTCTAATATTTGTATACAGTCTCAGTGGGAAAGAAATGTGCATGGAAAGCACAGTGGGGGAAAGCTGGAAGTGAGGATAAAGCAAAGGAACCAATCCAAGAAAAAGGACAGATGAAAATGAAGAAAAACAAATTGAAAAACATTAGTTCAAAATCTGAATTGCTGACAGTGCAAATTATATCTGATGGTATTTACTGAATGGAACTGGAGAAAAGAGCGTGATCTGAATCTCTCCAACAGCCAGCTCTGCCAAAAAGGGAGGTGCCAGCACACCAACACCAGTTTCTGTGTTGCAAAATTTGCTGGCAATAACGAAGCTTTTGGTGTAGAAGGTCGCAGACTGCACCACGTGCCAAGGAAGTCAAGAATGAATACAGAACTGAGGCCAAGCTCCAGTTTTAATAAAAGCTGTGCCTGTCTTCAATTTCAACATAATATCAAGAAAATACAGATGCCAACATGTATTAAACACAGCAGAAAAAGGTACGTCTCTTGGGCTTGGGACAAGAAAGCTTTGTATCACATTCATTTACCACTCACTGCAGAAAAAGCAGAGCTTTTGTTTGTGTAATAGCTTCTTATTTCCACCAGCTTCATAATGCTGGCACAGAAAGACATATTCCACACCATTTTATCAGTCCCTTTCACTCTCATACATGTCTTTCAGACAGGAATATCAAGTAGTGTTTTTGCTTTGATTGGTTCGTTGTTTTTTATTTTTTTCTTCCCAGCACCATATAATTAAATTATGGGGCTATGTTTCTTTAGCAATGCTAAGTGCTACACTGAAATGGTAGCCACTAACCAAAGAGCAAGATTTCTTGCATGTATGCTCTTTTACTTAAGGCTACAAATTCTGTATTGCGTTTTACTCCTGCAAACTTCTGAAAAGCCATCAAAGGAGATAAGCAGAAATAGTAAACAAGATTTATCATAAGTTAGAAGGACAGTGAGCCCAGGCTGTCACAGTCCACTACTGCTGCTTCAGTTACCTGGGTTATTTAACCTCATAGAGGTACTCCATATACACAAAACAGAAGATAAAATTCAGTGCAAATATGCCAAGATGAGCTACAATCATAGTTTTGGATGAGTCTCCAAGACTCAATTGGATTCTGATTTATTTACTTAAAATAATTTACAGCTACATAGAAACTAAGAAAGGCTGAGCTGGGGAAAGTGCAATTCAAATCTTGTCAGTTTTGGCAAATCCAAGTAATACAGGTTCCATCCAGCACTCTGCACGTGGATGACATTTCCAGCCATGATGAAGTTACTTAACCTCTCTTCGTCTACAGAAATTTCCCAGTAAAACTAAATTACCCTTTTTGCACCGGTTCTAGGGACTGATATGCCTTGTGAAGGAGCAGTGGAAGAACCCTTTCTTATTTACTGATGATAGCAGTGATTTACTTGATAGGAAAGCAGAGGCAATGAAAAACAGAGGTAGTAGGTTTCACTTATCTAATAATAGGTTTCATTTATTTAATAGAATGTCAAATATCATAACATTTTCATTTGTAAAATAGTAGCAGTTACTTGAAAGATTTCCACAATATGAAATTCAAGGTTTTGTTCCAGTTAAACAATTTAAAAATTGCATTGTCTTGCACCGGCATAGAAATTAAAAAGAATAGGCAAATAGTTTTCTCATCACTGATTTCTCTCTGATCAAATAAAACTTCTGAAAATTTTCAAGTTCTTTTTTTCAAATTGTCCCAGAACTCTACTTCAGAAGCTGGGAAGCATTTGATTATTTGCTATATGCTGAAACTTGGAAGACCATGCCATATTGACAGCTATGGTATTGGAAGATTCATCAACACAAATTCCTTCCTGGCACCAGTCAGAACTCACTGTTAGAAAGCTAATTTTGATTACTCAAATGACTCTTATGGCAAGAGAACTGGCTGGCTCATGGCTTTGCACACTCATTACAGCTTGCAGTTAATAAAAATGGCTGAGCAGTGGAAAGGTGAAGCACCCAGCTCTACAAAATCACAGAATCATAGAATGGTTTGGGCTGGAATGGACCTTTAAATGTCATCTTGTCCAGCCGCCCCCAAAATGAGCAGGGACATCCTTAACTTCCCAGGTTTGCTCAGAGTCCCATCCAACTTGACATTAAATGCTTCCAGGAGTGGTGTATCCATCACGTCTCTGGGTAGCCTGCTGGCAGTGTCTCACCACCCTCATTGTAAAACAGACCCTCCGTTAGTTTAAAAACCATTACTCCTAATTCTATTGCTACAAGCCCTACTAAAACACCTGTCCCCATTTTTCTTATAAACCCTCTCTAGGTACTGAAAGGATGCTCTGAGGTCTTGGTGCCTTCACCTCTGCAGCTGAGCAACAACAACTCCCTCAGCCTTTCCTCACAGGCAAGGTGTTCCATGTCTCCAATCATCTTTGTGGCTCTCCTCCAGACCTACTCCAACAGGTCCAACAGGCAGAGTCAAATATACTGATTAACTTTATCTAACTGGGAGGTGCAGTGGTAGCACTCAGCTTTCCAAACCTTAAACCTTTTTTATTTTCAAATCATAACTGCACACTGAGATCATGGAAAGATGGTGGCAGGAAGGTCCCAAAAGTATCAGTGATTGCCCCAATTGCCCCGAGTCCAGCATGAGTACTCATCTCTGCTGCCAGAATGTTAAAAAAAAAAATCATAAAAGAAATGCTGAATGAGCAACAGGTCTGTTGAAATATTAAATTTTTCCATTCCAAACTCTTTTCAGCCCAGCTGACAGTGTCAGAAGCTCTCAACAGCCATTTATATACAAACATTAAAGAAAGTGCCGTATGATGAAATCTGCTATAAAAGTGTGAAATGCCACTATGGTATACTCCACTTAATTAAAAGAGATGTTGTTAGGATAGGAGCTTTATGGGGAATTTTCCAATAAGAACAATTAAAATTAATTACAGCAAATTCTATAAAACATCATTATTGGACAATATTAACATAGGTTTGTTAAAAAGCTTACATAATTTTATCTAGAAATCACCAGTATAGAATTTAACCCTCGTCTTCTTATGTACATGTTACTATATTATAAATAAAGAATATATCTTCAGGGATACTCCATGGGTTGCAGTCAAGGCTGTCTGTTTTACCTTTATTTTGTTCATGAGCAACTGGCTTTTGGATATGGCCAGCTAAGTATTCAAGGGCTTGAAGATTAAAAAGGCTTCATTTTCACAGCAGTCTATTCTCACTCCATCTTGGCTAAATTTTCCTTCAGCTATTTTGCATGCTTTTTGGAACAGAAGTCAAAGACAATGTAGAAAATAAGACACAAGTATACATTAAAAACCTCTAATGCAGTATATAAGAGTAAGCTATGGTGAGAAAAACAAATTGGGTACATTTCCAGCATCTAAATCAGCAAGATTTCAGGGATGAAAATTTCTGTTGAGCTGATTTTCATGTGTGAGCACAGATGCAGGAAAATATTTAGTAGTAAAATTTCATCCTCAAATGAAAATTTTAATATTTCTGCTATTTCACATTTATAAGTTGCAACTGTTACTAATGTTGTGCCCCTAGTCTTGCAGCAGTGTTCTAAACTGCCACTAAAGAAATTAGATAATAATGTTTTATGTTAAAGTTAGGGCAACATATTCCTTTTCTCCCAATTTTCACACTGATCATATAGAATTTGGAGCCAAATGGTTAAAGCATTCTTCATTTTATACTACCAAATGATAGTATGGAAACCAGCTTTGATATACAAATGGCCACTCAGCTCTGGCATAAAATGAATCTACTCCATCTATCTTTGAAAGAGCCAAAATATACAGTTATATTATCTGATTTATACATATTCTGTTATGTATATTTTGTTATTAAAGAAAAATCCTGAATTGCTAACATTGTAAAACAAAAGTAATTGGAAGAGGATTTAAATACTGCTAATTGTATCACTACCCATATCTTGCAAAACTTAATCCTGTGAAAGGTTATTAGTGTGAATATTCCTATTTCAACATAATTAGACCTATTCATGTGATTAGGCACTCCCTGCAGAATTAGAGCTGAAGTCTTGATCCTGCATATTCTGGAAGACAATGATGCTCTGCATGAATGCAGCAAGCTACCTGTGGACTGCCAAGAAACTGCAGGACTGAAATCTAAATCTGGATAATTAATCCATCATTCTTCCTGCTTGAGCTTTTGAGTTTAGTCAGTTACTATATACTGAAAACCCCCCACAGTTCAATATTTACACTGCGTTAATGTAGTAAGCATGACTTGTAAATGAAGAAAGAAATGGTTGAAACAATAATCTCAAACCTGTCCCCAAGTTTAAGTAAGTAACAAATGAGACTGAAAAAATGTGTTGTGTACACTGAGAAAAATAAATGAAGATACTCCTTTTTAATTTTATGCCAGTATTTTTTTCTTGCAATCTATTTTAGAGAGAAAAGGAAACTTTTAAGAAAAATCTATGTGCAAATATATTTGTCGTTTTAACACCTAAATGGTAATATAGGTATTTAATTTTTGGCACCACATGAAAAAAGAAATTTCAAATCTCACTTCTCAACCAATATGCCTAACACAAGATAGTTGATGGTATTCTTAAAAATTGACACAGATCGAGGCTGAATGCATTCAGTTGATCTCAGCTTATATCTAAATGTTGAAAAAGTTCCTTCACAGACAAAATTCCCCACAGTACCTATATTTTTTCCTTTTTCAGCATTTTTAAAAGTGCATATTTCTTTCAAAGTTCTTACTATTGGACAGTGGATACTGATTAACCCTGCTAGGAGTGATGGGGAAACAATGTGCAATTACATTAGGTAAAATTATAAAGACATTTCAACAAATACGACATCTAAAACAACACTATTCCATCATTGCTGAGAAAGCATTTAAAGCCACACAGTGTTTTAAGAATCTATGTCAAGGAAAAAGAAAGCTGCTTCAAAAAAATGAAAGTATTTTATAGAGGATAGAAAATATAAAGAAAAGAAAATGTTCTCTTTTTTCCCCAATGGTATTAGTCTAATTGATTTAAAATGTCTTGAATGTTTCAAATTTTTTGGTATTTTAGGTAAGACTGCAAAAAAAGAATGAATTACTTATCAAAATAGACTAGGGAGCTGCATGTGGCCTGAGAGAAATATGCCCTAATGCTTTCCTGATATTTAAGCATGAGAAAGGCAGATTAGAAAAAGTGAGAGTAGGTAGGTATCGATGAAAGTACTTCCTACCTTTGTAAGAATGTATGTAAGAAATTGAATCTTAAAATGGACTAGAAATCTCTAAAAACACAAGTAGAATAAATACATAACGAATATGAATGTGCTTGCTTCTTTTTTTTTTTTGCTTTGCACAAGTTTCAGTGAGAACAGGTATGGATCATCAGAGAAAAAAGTGCCTACATTTTAGCCTGACTCTGCTCCTTTGGGGGAACAGATACTCTGATTCTCAGTGAAGTGAGGCAAACTACAAAAGACAAGGTGCTGGTTAAGTACAAACAATTCCCTAACAACTATATCTCCTCCCTTCCAATAAATTATTCACACTTTCTATGAAACATTTAAAGAATTTTATTGCAGAATACAGAAATCAGAAAAGGATTTATCCCTTTGATTTTTATTCCTCCCTTTTAAGTGTCCCTCCTAAGCAGGCAGTCTATCACACCCTAAACCCCACATTTCAGTAACATTTCATGAGTCAGAACTTGCTAATTTCACTCATGAGTTAAACTAAGGTAGTTCACAGAGTTCAGAGACTGAGCAATAATTCAAACACTGTTGGACACTCACAACTTGTAGCTGTTATCTTCTTTTCTCATCTCTATTTTCAGTAGGATGGATTTTTTTATTCTACTGCAGTGTTAACACTTTTCTCAGCAGACAGACCCCCAAGGCATGGCAGAAGACTCACCATACAGATCCTACACAGACAAAACTCCAGTTCTATTTTCAGTGCTCACTCCTTGCCATCCCCAGTGAAAGTTATAACTGACTATTAAAGCTTTTAGTAAACTAGGAACCAACCCGAAGAATTTCTCACTAAAAGTTTCATGTAAACACTTACAATTCTATGGATCACAACCAACAGGTGCAGAACACACTTTCTGGCATAATACATACTTGCAGAATAATTTACTCTAACAACCCCTCTGTGAAATGCCCTGAAGTTGATTTTTATGAATGCGAAGCACACAGAGTAACAAGAGAATTCAAACCAAGCTTCTGGATACTGAAGCTCTGGGTACTCTACCTCTGAAAATGAGGCTCCTGCGACTTGGGAAGCACCCCACCCTCACTTATGGTAGATGAGATGGTACCTAACACAAGATGCTATCTCACTCATGTTAACACAAGAAAGGAAAACAACTCAGCTCAGATATTTTGCTATTACTCTGTGCTTCGCAACTTCTATTTCTACTGTGTTTTCCCCTGAGACCGTGTCCTAAATGAATGTATCTTACATTTGTGCTTGTAACTATTTCCTTGACCTCTGAAGTTCCTTTGCTGAGGATGGTATAAGGAGAACATGGATTAATACTAGCTTTGCTAACTGTCTCCATTTGTCCCTGCTGGTTGTAATTATTGCAGCAGCATGGGTTTTTTAGAGATGTGCAGAGTAAAGGTGAAGAAATAATTCTGTACCTTAGAACTGCTTGTTACCCTTGTCCTACAGTCCCATGTTGAAGCAGCTCAACACAGAAGGAGATTTTCTCTCAATCATTACAACACAGATAATAAGGAAGTGGGAAACAGAAACATAAGATGCAGAAGCATAATAAAGAGAGAAGCAATTGATTTGTTTCTTCCAAGGACAAGACCTGTGCATAGCTACACACCAACACAGAGAAAAAGGGCAAACATGGTTTTGGGAGATTACATGTAGCCAGGATCTCCTAAGGGGCCAGACACAAAGGGCCAGAGCTCTCTGGCCTGAGAGCCATCCAGGATTGTTTAAGATTGGTCTGTGGGGCTTTCTGCCAGACTGCCTCACAGCATGGCAAGGTAAGGACAACTACAGGAAAGGTAAGGACAATAACAGGAAAGGCATAATGCAGCAGAACAAGCTTGCCTGAAAGTGCTGTGATGGAATGATGTGAATATTTGCATAGCAAACCATCTGGTTGAGTAGTGCAAAATTACTTGAAAACTCTACATTTAGATATCCTGAGAACCAATAAGGTACTACCTTGAGTTCTTCAAACCTGTCTGCTTTATAGGTCCATGCAACCATATCATGACCAAGAAGAGAACAGCTCAGAAACCTGAAAAGCTACTGACACCAAAAAAGAACAAAACTTATTTAATAAGTGCATGAAAAAATGCATAATGATAAAGAATAAGATTGTAATTTATTATGCATTAAAGCAATAAACTCTAAGCAAAAAAAACAGATTTCTCAATATCCTTTTATATTTTCATTTCAAGCAACTTCTTTTTTAATTAACAGAAGGGGATAATATGCTCTCAATTACTTATTTATAAACATTAGTAGAGCATATTTATATTTAAGAAACAAGATTTTAATTTGTAGGAGATCTGTATGAGAAACAGCATTCTGTCCCACGAGAATTAGATAATTTTCTTTGTGGTATAAATAAATAATAAATAAATGTCTTAAAGCACTATAAAATTATTTATATGCTTTGACCTTTGAAATATTTTTGGTAATATTTCTTAAATATTTTCAGCATTTTAGTCAAAACATTTAACTAAATATTATTGATGTTATGTCAACTACTTTCTAACTTTTAAATAAAATCTAATTGCGGCAAAGAAGAAAGTCAGCACTTTTCCAAACATCTGTTTTGATGAGTCGACACTTTCTAACAGAAAAACACTCCATCAGAGCTATACGTCAATTGTAATTTGCAGAACAACTGAACTTTTACTTCTTCACACTGTTCAGTAACATCACTACAGTTTTGAGATTGAGAAACTAAATTCTAATATCATCAGTATAAATAATCAAAACCCAGCATTAAGAACAATCTTTCATAATCCCCTTAAGACAAAAACTCATACAGGTCTTTCCTGAGTGAAGAACTTGGTCTAGAGAATCCATCTCTGCTGATGATGTGTGCCAGGGAAAATCGCAGACTCCTCTCTGACCTCGGGTGGAATTCATAGCACTTGTATCCAGGAAAATGTAATTTTCCTTCTGGAAATTGAGTAACTTGTATTTGGAGTCACAGAGAAAGAGTAACAAGGCACTGCATGAAGCCAATTTCACAACCATTTTTCAGAAAGATACTCTGTCCATGCCATTATGAATTCATCACAGTCTCTCCTCATTAAGGCAGAAGACAAGGGCATGACCATCCTTTGTCCTCAAACTAGCTTTTCAGTCTTATTTCCAACATTGTGAAGAATTGCTTTCTAACCAAACATTTCTGACAGTTGGAGAATTTTGTTAAAGAAGATTTAAGTAGCTCTTAAAAGCCCTTAGTGAAATATGCAAGCAGAACCCTGAGACTTCTAAAATTGCGCAGTTACTTGGCTCCTAAAAACCCCTAAAGCATGTTTTTAACTGTTTCCAACAGGCAACTTACTACTTTGGCTATCATAAGTTAGCAGATGCAGGAGAAAGATTTGCCAGGAATAAATTCAAAAAATGATGTTTTTTCTCACTTCAGCATATAAAATAAATCTAAAAAGCTGATGGCAAACTGCTCCCTGTAGCAGTTCAGAATCGACATACTTAGACTTTTTGGTTCATTCCCTAACTCTCCTGCAAAAATCTTAATCCATTTCTCTCCTATTTTTATATTTTTCATTTCATTTTCCTTTTTTTGCTCATTTTGTGACTGCAATACCTCATGACATCTTTTAGCATGTAGAAGGAAGATCAGTGACTATAAATAAAATTGTCTGACAGTATGGATGATGTTCACATGAAGGAGTTTTTAATTTTTAAGTCACTCAATATTTTCTTTAAGATGTGTTTTATTTGATCAGCCCTGTGCATATTTCAACACTTATTATTTATAAATCATTCTCAATAGCTAGTATTATTTTGGTGCCAGACAGCCTTCTATTATGCCTAAGTTCAAATTAATTTACTGAAAATGAAATTGCTAAATGTTCTGGGCACTGTGAGCTACCCAGCAGACACTCTGAGCACCATGAAATACCTGGCAGACATTACAGAGCTGGTGGAATGCTCAGCAATTATAGCCACTGCAAAACTCTCTGTGGATATTGGAAGCAATTTCAAGCTACTGGCAGTCATTACAACCCTTGTCAAGTGTTCTGTGAACACTGTAAACAGGAGTGAGAACTAGATGGGCATTATAAATTCTGTATCAAAGGTGTGATAGGGAGTCCTATTAGGAATTAAATTACAAAATTCTGAAAAATTGCTTTCATTTCCTCTGTAAAACTCAGAGATTTGTATTCACTTGTTACCTGGAAATACCAATTAACAGTCCTTAATCACTCTTCTGATCATTCCAGCACTTTTAGAAGAAGTACTTTTCCTGCTGGGAAATGGATCTCTATGAAGATGCCCATGCTGGCTCTCTGTAAAATGGGAGCTTGATATTTGAAGAGTATTGCAGAATTTCAAATGTTTGGTAACACAGGCTACTGGAAATGTCTCTGCCTTTCGCTCACAAGAGCTCACTCCATATCTGCCTCCAGACATCCATCTCTGTTTCCTTAACAATTCACCTGATGGACCATCCATAGGTAGGATTCACATCCTTTCACATCTCTCTCAACTTATTAATGTATATATTAATTGTTAAAACCAATTCTCTGCATATCATTTCAGTCAACTTCTGATCTCCCTTCTGGTATGAATGTTTTTGTTAGCAACACACATCATTCTTCTTGTGTTGTTAAGAGAAATGTGTGACTCTCCTTTTGTTTGCAAAAGACATTAGCAAAGTCACAGTGTCAGCAATTTTCTGTCATTCAAGCATGCCAAAGATTCAAAGATTCTGCAATTAATCAGATGTGTGTGAAATTAGACTTTTGATTCTGCAACCCACCGGCATCATCTCAGGCAGTGAGTGATCTTTCCTCTGCAGTATGATACTTTCAAAAATCTCTGGGTTAGCCTGTTCATTGCTAGACAATGCCCAGTGTAAAATCAGTTTTCTTTACCCATTCATATTTTTTTCCTTTCTCCCTCACACCATAACCATCATGTTTGTTATGGTGGAAAATCTCCAAAAAACGTTTCACTTCTAACTGAAGCTCACTGGAAGAATTCTATTCATACACAGAAAGTGGTGCTAAAATATACAGTTACAGGTTGATAAAAATAAAAAACACAAGCATGAAATTTGATATATAACTTGAAAGAAACATTCTATAAATTCCTGTAGGAATCCTCAGTTTCATTAAGTATACAGCGTAGAACTAACATCACAGTTAAATGTTTTACGTCATAATTGCATATTACTGAATACATTGCAGGACAGTGGTGTTCTTGAGATATGAAATAAGAAAATTCTATTTTTGTCCATTCTCTTTCATTCTTTGGAGTATCTTCTGTGTCACATACCTGTCAGATTTATTAATTTTTTTTTTTTTTGCACCATGTCTATTTTTTTAATGTTTTCCTTGGATTCCACTTCAATTTGTAATGCTCAATGAGAATACAACTCACCACATATCAGCTGGTTTTCCTTCAGGTTATAAAGTGACAGTCCATGCAAAGCACTGGGGTAAGCACAAACTGTTTCCTCTGCTATTCGGACTGAGGCATTTCTGGCCCATTGCAAGATCCATTTTAGGTTACAGTCACAAATGAGTGAATCAGTGTTGAAATGTCTACAAAGGCAAAGAATGACCACAATTGGTATACGTGCAGTTTTCATGAACATACTTTCTTCTGCTAGAATCAAATTATCTAATTCCAAAGAGAATTCTAGATAAACAACTATGGATGTATGAGCACAAAGATATTCTGAGACAACCACTACACATTGTCCCACTGTTAATTACTTTCATAAAATTATGCAAAAATTCTGGGTTTGCTTACAGAACAGAATTACTGACTACTGAAATAATTCTCAGTCTGTTTTACTGAAGAAAATCATACTATAACATACTTAAAATTACTAAAAAACCCTCTAAGTAGAAACATTCAGTATAAACTTTTAAATCTCAGGCAGGTACAACCAATATCAATAAATGGGAATTGCTATTGTAATTGCAGGAAAAAATATTTAACATTACTGGTTTTGTGGAATTGGAGACACAATACGATGTAATGCAGGAAACCATGGAAAGGTATAGGATAATAAAGTATAAGGAAAAAAAAGAAAAGGATGCTAGTCAGAAGGGCTAGACTGGGCTAGTCAGGAGCGGGGTTGAGTTGTCAGTGCCATCCATTTCCCTGCAACAGGTAAGGATGGCAGCTCATCAACAGTGAGCCAGACATGGATAAAAAAATAATGCAGATTTTATCTTTGGAATACATCTCTAGTAACAATCCTGTTTGAATTCATATTCAACCCTGATACATTTATTCTAATGTCTTTCTGAAGTATTTCAGATTTACAAATAAAAGCAATGATACTCACAGGGCTTTCAGAGCTAGCAGCTCAGAAAAAAGTCCATTCATGAGACTTGAAAAAATATTCCCTGACAAATTCCTAGGGAAAGAAAAAGTAATTTACCATTGATTATAACAAATACAAGAAGAAAAGAAAATTGTTAAAGAGTATAATTTTCCCAACACCAACCAAGAAGTTTTGCTTTCTTGACAACAATAAAAACATATTTACATTTGGTACATTGCTTTTTGGTTTTGGTAAGTGACAGCAATATTTACATCAAATCACATACTCTTGTTTTATTTTCACAGCAGATATACATACAATTCACTTGGTCTCCTAAAGAGGAACACTTCTACATATTTAACAGAAAATAATTTGAGAAGAGAATATTCTAGAATGTGAGTGAAAATATTAATAATTAGTCAGTGAGACCTATATTATATTTTGATCATATACATAGAATGTTACTTCAAATTAAAGAAACAAAAACAGTGTCTTAATTTAGTAATGTTCCAAAGAATTCAAGTAATTCCTTGTTTTGAATTTGAATGAGTTTTCAAAGTGACTACGCAAATAGTTTTATTACAAAGGACTTTAAACACACCAATTTTTCCCATCCTTAAATTAAGGACATTTCCATTTTAATTACTGCTCTACTATTTCTTGTCTTGATGGCTGAATGGCTCAGGCTGAATACTTGCAAATAGAGGCAATTCACGTTCACACAGTTTAACAGTACTGCTCTACCAGTGCCTTAGTAGTACAAAAATTAAATGCTTAATTGTCAAGTAATAATGTCTTTTTCTATACCCATAAACTTAAAAATTAGTGCATATCCAAGATTAACATTTCAGAGCATATGAATGACCTAGTTTTGAAATACTGATATGTTCCTTTCTGTCCAGTGCCTGAAGACTACATGTTTGAATTCCAGGTTAGTTACAAAAATTCAGTTATCAGGAAAATTTCAGAGCTCTTCACTGGAGATATGTTGTAGATATAGGAGAAAAAAAAAAGTAGACTGGTAAAGAAAATGGTTTTATTACTTTTTCTTTACAAAGGATGTTGTTATAATTACTGATTTTACTTCTCTTTTGTCTAAGAAGTACAGAATGTATGCTGTACTGAAGAGTGATATTCAGTTTAGGAGCAATGTACTAGCAGTGAGAAATCTATCAATCTGCAAGAGATTTGAACCAGGTAAGGAACCCAAGTAAGGAAGACCGAAACTCAAGAACCCTGCTTTCCACAGAAACCTGTCCACAAACATATGGATCAACGTATTCAAGAAAGAAGAGAAAATGTTGCTAATTGTATTAAAAATATTTTAAGACACTATATTTGAAGCAATAACTAATCTCATTTTTGTATACAACTGAACACTTTAACATTTCTTAGTAGTTTAAAGCAGAATTTTAGTAATAGAGTATAAAAATAAACTGACTCTGCAACATAAAGTGAAATTATTGAGTGACGATGAGATGTGTTGATATAACTGAAGTGATTTTTAAGATTTTATTTAACAGTGCACCTTTACACAGTTGTGGTGATCTTATAAGTACCTTCTTAAGTGTGGATATGTCAAATGGTGGAAATGAATGGTTGCTTGTAGATACATATTTCTCCAACTTTAATATTTTGGATTTGTCAACGGGAAACTAAAACTATTGAGTATTTCACAGAGTTAGTTAACCTCTTTACTTAAAATTAGATGGACCTACCCATGTGTTTTTTGGATATAAGGCCTGACAAGGCATAAGCTGAAGCAGCTGAGTGAACTGAGACACTAAAAACACTAAATCAGAAACTGATAACCCTGAAATTTACACTTAAGTAGATCAGAAGTGGTTCCAGTAATATGAAAGCAGTTACAGCAATACAAACTTACTGACAGAGGAACAATCAGTAAGTCCTGAACTGAAGGGTGGGGAAAGCAATCTGCCCAGTCCTGTCCTTTGCCTTGCCTGGTTGCAGTACAGGAAGTTTTCCAGTCTGATGCAAATCCCAGCCTCTCCCTTAAACAGCTTGCCAGGCTTCTTATGGCAAAACAAACAGAGCAGTGAGGCTGAAGTTTGGTAATTCCACTTGGACCAAAGGAAAGCTTTATGTCTGGTCAATATTTTAGGAAATGGGGACAAACTGTAAGTAATTTGCACAGTGTACATTGCAGGGTTCAGCAGATGTACCTAAGCACCTGCCAGAGATGCCCTTTTGGTGTGTACTGAATCCAAGAGCTATTAGATCCTACCAAATCCACCAAGATACCTACCCAGAACTGATCTACACTGCACTAACCTAAACATTCCTGACTTGTGTTCCATTTACAGAAGATTGTAGAATTCCTACAGAATTCCTTTTAACCAAATGCTGGAATAATTGAGTTCCTGGCAGTGACATCAGCAGAAAGCCAGCTACTCAACTTTTCATATTCTTCTGGATATGACTTGCTTTGAAGTTTCCATATTAGCAGACTAGGATCATGTTCACAGGGTAAGTCAAAAAGCAATACATTTCTATGTCCAAGAAACATAATTACAATATTCGGATTTCCAACAGTGGAAATAGATTGTTCTTTAACAAAAATTTCAGAAATCTTCTCAAATCACCCAAATAACTCATGCATTTCTGAGCTGACACAGCACGCTGTAAATTCGTGGTTCTTTAGTGCACATAATTTACATTATATATTAAAATATTGTCAAATGCATAGTGTTGTGAAATTCCTTGATTTCAGATATTCTAAAACCCCACTCTACCTTGATTTAAAAGGACATCTGTTCTAAAAACATCTGTAACACTTAGTTTGCAAACATTTCAAACATAACAAATTAATGCACTCCAAAGCTGATAGCACTTACTATGCCATTAACTCACTCCATTAACAGAAAGATGAGCTTTCAGTTTTACCAGAGGTAAAAAAGTCTTACTTATAAAGTCCTACACTTATTTTTTTCATATGCTAATACTTGTTCTTTTAGAGAAATTAATAAATCATTTTTGCCAAAAGTTTTAATGTAAATGTCAAATGCCACAAAACAGTCAAAAAGAGTTATGTGTGTCAAAGTATCATTTGAGGCAGAATATTCGTAGAAGTACATGAATATGAAGAATGCTTCCCTTTTAAGAGCAGCATTAAAAAGCAAAACTTGAATGCATCGGTAACAAATTGATCTGGGGAAAAAAAATTGTAGGATAGGAGGTGTAAAAAAATGGCAACAGAACCACTGAGAGGGCAGGTTAGACTGCATATTTTCTTATTTGCTGAAATGATGCTGAAATGGGGTCTGTTTGATTAACTGTGTTAGTGGTTTTTTATTTAATTTCTGGCACCATATAAAATGATTAGTTGGTGCAGTGACACCAAGAAAGTCACACAAGAATTTCCAGTATAATATTAACACAAAGCTAACTGCTGATGATGATTCAGAGGCAGGATGAAGAGTAAATCAGATATAGTTTAATTAAACAATTGGAAGCAACGATGAAGTTGGGGTTTGAACTTTCAAAGGGAAGATCCAGCAGTAGCTACTTGTTGAAACAGATTTTAGGCTGCAACATTTTGAAACCTAAAAAGCTGAATTATGAGGGACAAAATAAATGAACTCTGGTATATCAGCACAGTGGCATTGTCCCAGTATTCCACAGCTCTTAATATTTAGATTAAATATAAACAGAATTAATGTAGACAGCAGCTCCATTACCTAGCAGAAATATATTTGCATACATAATTCTGGAACAATGCACTGAAACATTGGGTCCAAAGGACATTTGGAAGATTTGTTGTATTCAATTATGTCACTCCTAGTTAGAATACACTCACCTCATCACAGCATAAACACAGCCAAAAGGAAATATATAAGGCAAAAGAGGTAAACTAGTATCTTAGAAGATGTAATAAATCTACTCTCCTATGGAGGCACTGCCAGCTGCACCTGTCATATGACACGACAGCATTTTGAAATCATTTTACAGACAAAAGTAATCAAATCCAAAAATGTGTAAAAATTAAATCAATCTCAAGGCACATAATCTCAAGTCACTGGCTGCAGTAATTTCAGGGCCTGTATGAAATTTTAGGTTTCTTGAGTAACTTTGAATTCAATTTCTGTTCCCTGCCATACAAGTCCCGACTGCAATGGAATAAAGGTCTTCTCCACACTGTCAAGAGAACTTACAATTTTTTGAGGTTTCTATGTGTCTGCATGTTTGAAAAAACAATATAAGATCATACGTTTATTTTTTTCTTAATTGAAGAATTCTGTAGGTTGTCCTGTTCTAAAGCAGACTACACAAAACCACCAAGCCCTCTGAAGAGAGTCTGCATCAGCCCTGAAAGCCCAGGCAGTCCTCACCCTTTTAGTGAAGTATTTGAATGTACCTTTACCCTACTCAGTTTAGATTTATGCATCACATCATTGGGCTAAACCACACTGTGTCAGTTTGGGCCTGGAGCTGATTTTTCAGCTCTAGCTCCATCTTTTTTCAAATTGAATTAGATTTACAAGATTGAGTGAAACACACAGTGTTATTTTGTTTCACCTGGCATTTGTGCTTGTAAACAGTACAAGAAAATCCCATATTTGTACTTCACAGAAGGCACATGAAAAGATTTATGTCCTTTGCTCCTTCCAGTGGACTCACGGCTCTCCCTACTGGTTTTGATAACAGCCTGCAAAGATGCTTCTGCACTTCATCTCTGCTAACATAACACAGGAGAGCTCTAATTACCAAACCAGCAACTACATAAATCAACACATATGTTGGATCTTTATACTGCTCCTTGAGTAAATGGCTGTGAAACCAGTTCCATGTTTAAGAACTTGTCATCTTTTCCTTGTTTGCTACTCAGTGCAACAAACACTGATGTTGCATTAAGTAAATACTTCTACATAACCTTTCCAGAGAACAGCTCTCTCTTACCCCTCAAATGGCAAGTAAACATAACTCAGAGGTATCAGCAGCAACAGAAAGGTGACCTATTGTTTTTTAAACATGTTTAAAAAGCATGATTCTTCATGAACTTCCAAGGGGAACCAAGCTACAGCATGTTAGAAAAGCACCAGGCAGCATGAGCTTGTAGTCCACTAACAATGATCAGTTCTTAGAGCAATGACAAACTCAGATCCCAGTTCAAATAATTACTATCAGCATTTTGACATTATACAAGATTTCTGAGATCGAGGAAGATGTGAAACTCTGAATGGCAGGGGACAGCTCCTCTTGATTGGGATAGGGGCTGTACTTCTTCACAAAATAATCACTGACCCAGCAAGATCAAAGAACCTAGAGATATGATAATAGCAAAAGCTTAACAAAGTGACAGGAAGAATTTAAGTTAAAATTTGGAAACTATGCTAAGACATGATGCAAAATATACTTCAGCAACACTATTGTAACTAATAATAATAACTACAACTAAGAGATCAATAAAGAATAAGTATTATATACAGCCTAAATCACATTACTATGATTTTATCTTCTGTTCAGTCAGGTTGGTCATTTGGATAAAATGTCTTTATGGGAGAAGCACACACTAAATTCTGGAAAGCATATTTCCCAAGACAACCTCCAGTATGACTACTGATCTGCAGAACTAGTTAAATCCAAAGAATATCTGGGAAAATAGCACCCTAAAAGATTAATTCCACTCACATGAAAACACTAGTATAAATTTTAATTATTTTCTTCTCTTTATGTAGTATCATGCTAGATGTATATGAAAACCAAGAAATAATTTATCTTGTCTAGAAAATTAGTGATCTCTTTATATGATTACATGATACACCATCTATATCTGGATATTGATTTTTTACCAATTTCTGATTTGCCAACATTTTTTTCCATTTTTCTTTCTTTCAAAACTCGCTTATAAAATACAAAGAGGTCAGACTAAGAGGTCTACAGTTACCAGAATCATAATTTTTTTCACTGATGCATGGACATCATATCCACAAAAGCGTGAAGAACCTGGTGTTAAGTGCATTTACTGTAAAACACTGTAAGATAACGGACAAGACGGAAGGGAGGAGAATAAGAGCATTACTGGATGCTCTGCAGAAATGGTCTTCTGAGTGATTGCATTTAGAGCTTTCAACAATGACTCTGCCTCACAGAATTAAGAGAATGTGACCATAAAATCTGGTAATAACAAAACCAAGGTTTGGTTAATGTTAAGAGAACAATAAGAGACAAACCTTCTTAAAGATGAAAGGACCAGTAATTTCATTAAATAACATTATTCAAAGCAAAAAATATTACTAGACTGTCACTTGGAAGCTACACTTAAGAAATGTCTAATTCAAATTTCTGCTATAAACTGGGGACACAGAAGGAAAACAACACAGGAAGCTCTGGATCTACACCCTTTTCAGAATCAAAGTTAGACCCACAAGAAGACTGGATGCAAGAAAATAGTGTTAATGACTGTGTAGAGGGAAATGGTGAGTCTTTCTCTGGTCCTTACAGCTCAGAAAAAATTTGCCAATGCTGTGACAGATACTTGGGCTACCAGAAATAGTAGGTATATGGCAAATCTGTACAAAAAGAAACTGTATGGTGTGGTTTAATCAACCCAGTAACCACAGGCAGTCAGCCTCCACACTGTGCCTTTTCCCAACATCTCTGGCATTGGTGAAGGGTGTGGAGATTTACTGCCACAGTCTTTCCTGGGATTCAGAGAAAAGGCATAGTACAGCCAAACACTGCCACAGACCAGCTGCTGTGCACTCACTGGGAATGAATTTCTGTTCTTTGCCACCAAATGACTGATGTTCTGTACTGAACCTCTAATTCACTTTTTAGATGGGGGTTTTACAGATTTGCAAGTGGAACTTTCAGATCTTTCTGAGAGAGCATTGATTTGAGCAGTTTCTATTGAATCTGTTCCTAGCATTTAGAAATACATTCCACTTAATAACAGACTTCACCACTTTGAATTAAACTTACCCTTCCAAGGTAATCTGGCTTTATAGTCACAGTCTATAGTGTTCACTGTGTTCACTGTGCACAAGAGAAGCAGACATAAAAACCCTCAATAGGTGAGTTGGGCCTGCCTGATTCAGGACATCATCTGAGGTGAGTAAAAAGAGGGGTGGTTTGCACCTGGTCATCACAGGTGCTATCAAGGCTCTTCCCATCGTCTGTTCTCATTTGTTTTCATCAGAGAAGACTTGGCATAGTTACTCTCATTAATGTGACCACTAAGTGTGCCAGATTTCAGCCTTTTACCTGGTGTTATCTTGACCTCATGTCATACCTTTCTAGAAAGATTTCCCTGTTTGTCCAAGGAAATGCCATAACTGGCTGGAGAGGAAGAAAATAAAGTATGAGATTTGTCACACGCTATGATGCAGTACAGGAATTTATTCCTCATTCAGGAATGAAAACAGATCTGACTGAAGATACAGAGCCCTCCTGGGCCCAGCCAAATGTCCATTTAAACTAAGATTCTTCCTAGGAATTGTCTCTTTCCCAGCCAGGAAATTTGCAGCCAACTTACTTGAATTGTTTCTTAGACATGCAAACAGAAATGCAGTCAAACAGAACCATCAGGTTTAGCCTCTTTTTAATGTGGAAATAAAATTTAATTATTTGAAGTTCTGATAGATTTTACAATTGAAATAGAAAAAACATTTAAAGTATCAATTCATCACAATGAAAGGCTCAGGAGAGGAGCCTTTCAGTGCAAAACCGACAACTTTCTTTGAATGTAATTTTCTTGCCAACTCTACTCAGGTCAGTTGTGACAGTTTAGATTTCTTCTGTTTAAAACAAAACTGGTGTTATACTCACAGTTTGTGCAGATTGTTAAGTCCAACAAACATTTCTGGTGTTAGGCAACCAATTCTGTTATTTGAAAGATCCCTTAAAAAAAAGAAAAATCCCATGAAACATTGAGTCTGTCTTATTTATAACATACCTACGTAATCACACAAAGCGTCTTTATTTTTAATACTTAAGGAGTTAGAGACAAATGAGAAATAAAACCTCTTCCCATAATGTAACATGACCAAATTAAATAGATTAAACAACTTTTATATTAACATTATTGAGCAATATTCCACAAATCATGATGCAACTTTTAACTGCATTAAAATATGATTTTATATATATGTAGCGAATAAAAGCAAAATAATATTACAAATATATAGATTTTCTTGATCTGAGTTATTAGCAACTGAGGTTTTTTTACTTAGGAAGAATACTATGCATTTTGTTCCATGGAATATTCAGCCAAAACTGAATTTTTTTTTACTGTTTACTAGTGTTTAATCTCATTAACAGCATCCTTTCTTGCTGAAACCACAGAAACCTGAAGGCAATCAATTTTTGAGCTAGTGAGGTCAGCTTTGATAAGCTCTTGGCAAGCTCTCTTAAGAGCAATACTGTGGCTTTCTAAGAGCACAAACAGTAAAAAGTATTACATTCCATAACTTTTGCCCACAGAAAGTGAAGAAATGTTTTCTGTTTATGCCATACATGCAACACAGTGTACAAGATGCTTACAGGAAGGAGACAAGGACAGGTTTAAACAATTATATTGTTGTAAAAACATGAATAATGCCCCTTCGTAGATTGTCAATTAGAGTTTGATTTTTATGTATTTGGTGTTCAACCTTGATCCAAATGTTCCTTCTTACCAAGTACATTTTTTAAAAATAATTGAAATTATGTAAGGATTTTAAGTGATTATGCAGCCAGAAAAAATGTTAAAATTGATCTGAACATATTTTTTATTTTATAATTAGAGGTAGTTTTCTGATTCCTTTACTATATTATGTAGATTCCATATTTTTCTTCTGATACATGATAAGACTAAAGTAATCATATAGAAGACTAAAGATTGCAGTTTGACAAATCCAGTCACTGCTTTCATGGGAACACATCCAATTAGCTGGAAAATAAAGACAATCTCTTTTGAGTTCACCATGAAGTCGTCTTCTATCAGACAAAGACTATATTGTTGTGCAAGTATATGATGAAATATCACATTAGAATGAAAATATTTCTTAAATGCTTGTCAAAGATATTAAGTAGGGAGCAGCTGAGACAATAGTGAGGATATAATATAGTGCAATAATTTCATATTAGCACTATTCTTTACATTCTCCTAATAAAAGCTACATAGGAAATCTAAAAATGCAGGTTTAAGAAAAATACAGCTATATATGCATCTATATAGTTATATATCTTTCTATTAGAAGACATAAAAAAGAACCTACCCAGACTTCTTGGTTGGGTAATGCTTTACTTTTGCCTAAGCAAAGTGAGAACATGTATGGAAGAATTGTATCACAATCTGGGGCATAATTTGTGTAGCAAAAGTAGATTTTGTCTATACTAATCAATACGAATAATTTCTCTAAGCATGGCACACAGTAAAACAGTATTTTCACCAAAGTGAAAGTATAAATACAACTTTCTCAATGTTTACTTCAATAAATGTTATTTTCATGAAAAGATATATGGCAGTGGCTGGAATCTCTGTATTGTAAAACATGTTTTCCAAAAAAAAATTAGCAAAAAGAAAAGGCAAATTGCTACACTTTCCTCCAGACTAACACGTTACATTAAGCACAAATCAGTTCATAATGTACAAAGCTGGTGCTCCTTTTCAGAAGTAAGACATTTAACTTACTAATGCTGACTTGTAAAGTTGATGTTAGAGAAAATAACTCTCCTGTGTTAAATAAACAAATGCCATAAATTTAGTGCTTCACAGATTTTCAATTTCCATTAATTTTGTGTGTACTCTTGAAATAATTCAGTTTTTCTTTCAAATACAAATAACAGTTCTCCAAATCCTTCACAGAAACCATTCTGACAGCCTGTGGCTTGTCTGTCTGACTTGCTGTAGCCATTTCTCTGGTAGTTGCTCATATTACATCAGCTTCTGCTTTTCTCAGCATCATTTATATTTTATACGGGAAATAAAAAGATGTGAATGTAGAGTCTTAAAGCAACTACTGTATTCAGTATTCAACAGGAGTTTACACTATTTATTCCTTTTGCTCTACCGTCTCATTCCCAACAGTTGCACACAGAAGGAGGGAAGATATTTTCTTGTTTACCATGGAACTACATATACTTGTACCAAATTTGGCAGTCCAGCAATTAAACAATTCTCTGTCACTAGATTGCTCCCAGTTTTATTTGTTCATATCAGCAACAGGGTTTCTTCGAGATTTGGCATGGCAAAACTCAACACTGCCAGTTCTGCTGTGCTGAAGAGTCTTTCCTTCTCTCTTTCCCAATGCCTGAGGAGTTCCTCTCCCTTGACTCATCTCTCCTGCCTGACCTAAAGGCTCCACCTGTGCACTCTGTGGATGTGCAGCCCAGGACTTGCACAGGTTTCCTGGTTTTCCCACAAGAGGTCAGGGTTGTGTCATTAGAGTGCATGGCCAAAGCAACAATTAGCGCTCATTTTTATCGTATTCTGCTGTTATCCCTCTACACAGAGCCAGCAAGAAAGCTTCAACCCTAAAGCTTTCATTTGTATTAAAAATGCATATGCCACTCTGACTTCATCGTTATTATGTATTTAGCTTTCTACTGAAACACAGTAAAACTGAGAGGGTGGTGTTAGAAAACACAGCCCCCAGTACGATCAGAGATGGGAACACCGTGCAGTGCTCCTGGCACACAGCAGTGTGGGACCTTCACCAGCACAAAAGCAGAGGATCTGTCCATTTCTTTTTCTGTGGATTTGCATTCCTTCTCATCTAAATCTTCCCATCCCACTAGAATAATCCCTGTTTTCTCATAGGTTTTCTCATCCTACATAAGACAGCACACATGATGGCTAGGAAAATGCCTGGCATGTGCTGATGGCCTAGTTACCCAGTGCATGGACATTTGGAAGCTGTCACTTGGAAAATTGTAATTAAAAAAGGGTTCATCTCACTTCTCCTTAGGCTGAGTACAACTAAGGAGGGTCTGTAGTCTTTGTTAATTTAACGAAAAATGCTCAGCTGTAGAATCTTAGTAACTTAGGTATTTTTACCCTCTAATAGGTAGTTTAAAAACCAGCCAGTGCTTCTGAAAGTATTATCAGAACATTTTCCAAGAGAGGAAGGCAAGAATGATGGACATGGAACATATTGTGTAAGTTCCTTAGAACATGTTTCCTTAGAAAACCATGATGAAAATAAAAGATATCAAGCAGAGTCAAGATGGAATTGTATGGAAAATGGTAGATAAATTCTACAGTAGGACAAAGTTTCCTTTGTAATATTGTATTTTATAGATCTGATTTACGATAAAAGTAGACCTTACATGAAAAAAAAAATAAATAGTTTAGCCCAAACCATTGTTCACACACATCTAAACTGCTTAATTTCTGATTAATACCTACAGTGATATATTGCCTGCTTAGCCATTAATTAGACATGTTTTTTAACTTGTAGGTGTACTTGGTAGGACACTTACTGGAGAGCAAACGGATGATTTTAAATGGGAAAAGGTAAAAAAGGAAAAGGAAATGGAGGAAAGAATGGGAAAGAAGAAGAAAAAGGCATGGTAAATGTAAACAGCAGAGTCTGCGATCTTCTATTTTACAGACAGTGCCCTTATTTGATTATTGCTTGGTGGCCTATTTGAGTTGCCCAAGGATAGAAATGTCAATACAAACACAATTTTCAGAATAATTCAAATGGAATTAATACTTACAGGCGCTTCAGTTCTGAAAGTCCATAGAAGGCCCCTGGCTCAATTGTGCTGATCAAATTATTCTTCAGATCTCTACAGAGACAGAACAGGAGGAAAAGTTAATTACCGTTTTACCTACTTTTACCACTGTTATACATGAAGAGTGTGAAACACAATGCAATTTTAACCTTTATCAGTCTTAGCTAAAACTAAGAATTTCTTTTAAATAGTAGCATCAAAAACATTACATCATCTGCAGTTTATAAAAAAAGATTTTTCCAAGAAAGATGGTTATGATTAGATGCTTTAAAAAATCCACTTGTTTTAATTCTTCTTCTCCTATTTATACTTTTCAAAACAAGCTTACCAGCCATTCTTGCCCCAGGAAAAAATGTTTTAATCAATGAGTGAATGAAATAATTAGTCAGCAAAGCAGCTAAGCCTTTTAGTTTGCTTATTCATTGTGCTGTGTACTTTACACTTAATAAATATCTCATTTCCACCTAATGTAGGCAAAGCAGTTGGCATGTGAGACAGACAGGTCAGGTTTCTGTTCTGAAATACAGGCAGTTTCTCATATTTGGCAGATCGGTGCTTCATTCTGCACTTGCTGACAATCCAGAGGATTGACTGTTTTACAGATAAAGAATATTTCACTGGCATTAGTAATCTTGTCTGCTCTTGACACAGTGCTTGGGGCCATGACACTGCTCTCAGCTCAGTCCCCACAGAGATTTACTACTGAAGTGTCTCAAAGACTTTTGTGATGTGAACTCTGAGGAAGTGCCTTCAGTGCAACTAGATAAGCAGGCCTAGGAGAGAAATGCTGTAAATTCTTGTAGGCAGTGTTCATCTTCTGACAATTTGCAATTCATGGGGAGCAACTAGTGCTCACTAGTTTTGGTGCTGTTTCTCAGGCTGGCCACTTCCAGGAATTACAGCACATACACTGCTCGATGCTGCCAAAGTATGGATGGATCAACAGCCACAGGAATAATCTTATTTAAGACCTTTTATTTTACTGCAGATCAAATGCACACTAGCTGGAAGTTTGGGTCCACTGCCTGGGATTGCCCTGAACAGGGCAAGATTTCATCCCAAATGTTTATTTAACAGTAGGATATATTTTATTTTCAAAGTCAAAATCATAAATAAGTCTTTCTGTACTTTTCTCGTTATTTTTGCAGATCTCTTGAATACAGTTCTAAAAACTTGTGTCTCACACCCATTTCATTACAGCAATGACGTCAATGAGTGATTTGTCCCTAACTAAGATCTGAGTTAGGACTCTTTAACAGTCAAGTTCAGCTTTCAGCTTGCAACATGCAACTTGAAAAGCCTTTAAGAAGTCTCTAAGAATTGGAAGAAGCTTTACGGTTTGTTTTCTTTTTTTATATTTTGTGGTCAAATACTTTCATCTTAATTACCTGGTAGCAGCAGCAGCTACCTACATTTATCTTTCTTTGTCTTCATATGGTCAAAAAGTTGTGACCATTACTTTAACCTAACTGAACATTACTAAACTGTGAACTTTCCACACCTTATCATAAGTCAAATTGTTTAAACTTCTGCACCCTCTTCTCCAGAGTCAACTTGCAAGGACATGTCTTTTGTTTGGCAAAAGTTAATCTACATGAGTGTTTATTCTTTTGGTAATTTAGGGTTTTCGCTCTGTGGGTGAGTCAAAGCCTTATTTTTTTAACATTCAAATATTCAATACTAAACATTTGTGTCTACTCCTTCTGCTTGTACAGTATGTTAAATATGTAACTACTCAGACTGAATGAAGTTCTTTATCTTGCAGAAGTGAGTCCATATGAAAAAGGCTGGAAGGATACTCTTTTCATTGTGGGAACAGCTGTATTCTTAAAACTTATAAGACAAACAAACAAAACAAAAACCTGTCTCAAGCTTTACACTGGGGCACATTTGTAAACCACTTAAGAGGTAAAGTTCATATGCAAATATGCACATTTTAGGCAGGGGAAACTGACAGTTTTAATAATTAATCTTTGTATACAACTCTAAATGTTCTGCAAGTTGCAATCAGGCAAAGTGATCAGCTCTTGTAGCCAACAGTGGTAACAGCTCAGAACAAATACCAAATAGTCAGGATAAGGGGCAAAATTTGACAGATGAGTTTTAATGCCAGTCAAAATAACCAGGTAGACAACAGGCCTTCCATTTACTGAAATCTTCTAGTTTATAGAAACTTTTCCCTGTTTCCCCATAACTTGTAACCACATAGGAAAAACCAGCATAATCCTAAACTATCATCTACAGGAAAAAAAAAGGTCATTTAATGTTAGTACAAGGTAGACCATTACATGGAAAAGTGTCCATCCCTTACACTGTCACAAACAAGACATCTGGTCTCCTTACTTTGGAAATTACACTCAAATTAGGTAGGTCATTTTAGTAAGGATATTCTCAGAAAATTGTAGATGATTACACTGCCCACAATTCTGGCACTTTCTTAGTAATTTTTATTGTTCCATAATGTTTCCATATAACTCTGGCCTAACAAAATAGGTGTTTTTTTCCTTGTCATCCTTGAACACATCTTTTAATGTGATTAAAATCAATAAATAAAATTATCACAACTCTTAAACACTTAAAATTCTTACTTGTACATTAGGAGAACCCATTTGCTTCCCACCCACTTGTATTTTTTACTAAATTACTATAATTAAAATATTAAATTAGCTTCTCCCATTTTCTGATTTAGGAAGAAGTTGGTCATACTGAAGCCTTATAGCAATTAGAATTAACTTACATTGAGCTAAATAAAGCAACCAGAGTAAATTTGGTTGCACGTTTACATTTTTTCCTCAAGAGCTACTGCTGAGGTTTGGCAAAAGGTAATGATCCAAGACAAGCCAAACAGCAGCCCAGGCTGGGCCACACACAGGCACATATACCAGACAAGTGATTCTATCATCAACCAGAAGCAAGAGAGAAGAGAAAGAACCCCAGTATCATGATATTGAACGAACACAGCATGACCCAGCTGAAGCCCAAAAAGAAAGCATTTTCTAACTAACAGTTATGGTTTTCCATTATTTCTGATGCAGCATTATAACTTTAAAGTATCTATTCTGAATCTGAATGACGTGTCATTAGTGGTGTGGGAGTACAGATCTCGTGGCGTGACCTGAAAATAAATCAAAACCAAGTGCCTGTACAAGTACAGATAGAGGGAAGCTACATGAAGTTAGCTGTAGTCACAAAAACTGCAGCACTTATATCCAGGCTGCAGAGCTGCACAAAACGAAAATGAGACAATATTTATTGAAATTTATTTCCCCTAATTTCATCAGAGTTGCTAGATAAACTTGCTGCATGGTATTCTGATCTTAACTTGACCTAAATATGTAGAAGAACAATGTAGAATGAACTCTGTTACCATTACAAAACAATATCAAATGGTTACAGAGGAGATTTTCCTTTTCACCTGAAAATTAATTTACATAAATTACATAAAATAACCATTGTCTTCTTATTTGTAGGTATTTGCAAATAATGGGCCCATAGGCAAAAACAATCAAGGATTCCTTCACTAAGAACCACAACCTGATGGAAGTTTATCATTTCACACATTAAGCTTTCAAGTGACTTTTACTTACTGAAAACATTTAAAAGAAAACTTAAGAAAAATAGCTGACTTGAGGAGGGGAAATCTGTGTATGAAGTATTCACTTCCTGATGGCTTAGCTAAGAGGTAAATGAAACAAGAGGAACAGGCTACTAATTGGACTTCACAAGAATATTTAATAACTACTCCAGGCCTCTCAACTATTAGACATCTTCCATGGCCAAATCCCTGATTATCTAAATGTATTCTTGCGATTCTTGCAGCTTCAAGGTCACAGTATGAATTCACACAGTGGGGAAGATAGTGGGGAAAAGTCACTAGACAGTCCATTAACAAAAGAACCCATTTATTCTAAACTATATTCTGACATTTTGTACCAACATCTTTGCCTTCAGACATTGCATATTCTTCCTCCAACTTACAATATATGAACTGTAGATATTTTGAATACATATTCATAACAAGAATATTCAACTAATTCCAGTACTTTGTTCAAATTCCTGACATCGATACATCTTTCATAAAAAATTATAGGTTGTACCAAGAGGACATCTGTGTTTAGAAAGCTGTCATTATGGTGCTGCAAACTTTCCAAAAAAGCTCTGAGAAGAGCAATCAGTTGTTGAGCAGATGCCAAATACCAATGAAATTTGACTGACTTTCCACATTTTGCATACTACTATGAAACAACAACAACAGCCAAAAAAAAAAATAAGGTCACATCTTCCACTTCTTTCTCATGTGAAATTATTACAGCTAAACTAAATGTCACCTTTGCCCAAGAAACGAATGCAGACTCCAGATCTCTGACAAGAAGATTATGGTCACTGCAGTGGCCATCACAGAGGCACAGCCAGTGATGAAGGACAATGTTAGCACCTATTCTGCCATCACCACAGCGACTGTCAGGGTTGGCACTCCTGGATACAGGAACCAAGAATTAAGGCGATATCGGCAAACTGTGTTTTGAAGATATTTCAAATGTACCCATCCATACAGGAGCCAGTAACTCACTGTACTTTGGTGGCACGTATATAATCAAAACTTATTTTCATCTCCATTGTTGGTAAATGCATTGTGTATCAAACATATATTATGAAACAGGCAGGTTAAGTAATAATGATTAGCTGGTACCATCATCGATAACTAAATTAACTAAGGTGCTCCCATGGAACTTCAGAGTTCATTTGTTGTCTTTTTTTTTTTTTTTTTTAATGATGAGAGTGGATATTTAACCTACTTTCCAGAATCAGAAAAGTTATGGTTATATCTCAGTTACATTTCAAGAGATAAAGACAAAACTCTTTTCAGTTAGAAACATCAGATAATAAACATAAACAAGCACACAAACATGGACAGTAATTGTCCAATAATGGCCTGGCTTTCTCAGACACAGAGGCTATAGGTCTTTTGTTTGCTTAGCATGTTGATGATGCATTTTCCTTTAATTTTCCCTTTTAAATTCAAGCCATTACTGGTTGGATTCCCTAAAACAATAGACCCTAAGGATTGGACAAAAAAAATAACTGCTGTCCGCTAAAGGTGGTAATGAATGATCGGAAGTTTCAGACCCATCACTTGATGGCAATAATGACGTGCAGAACAACAGAAAGGTCATCACATTTTTGGCTTTTAATTTAAGGCTGATGACTCATTCACATCAAATGTGCTGGGGTAATTTGGCAGTTGTTCATTATTTAGGAACATGCCTAAAAATGAAGAACAAAGTATCAATAATGGCAGCTGAAAGAAAACAGAGACATGTTTTATGGTAGTTTGCTTGCTCAAAGATTCCCATAGAACATTATAAGTTATTTCATTTTCAAAGTAATAGTCATAGAGCAAGAATGTAAGACTCAGGGTATTTGAACTGAAGGAGCAGCATGTCAAGGAAGAAAAAATGAGTAAAACACTGGGTAAAACAGGACAGACTTGCTGTACAAATTTGTTGATACATTTTTATACAGGTGTATGATAGAAAATAACATTTTAAAAGATTAATTAATGCAGTTTCATTCTAAATATAACATTGACCAACCAGAATATAGGTGGCAAAGATGTTCTGCACCTGCCTCTACTTTCAGAATTTTGTCACTGATAGCTCAAAATTAAATGCATTTTCAAATAAAGAAAAATCATCTAAGCTGTCCAGATTGTTCTTGCATGTTTTTAAGAAATAAAAATTCAGCATTCCAAGCATATGCAACTGTATCTATATGTTTTCTTTTTCATGCTGCAAACCCAAACATTTATGGTAAGATCCAGTTAGGTCTTGCCTATGCAGGCACAGAAGCAGATGCTTGCCACTTGTTACCTGGGGCCTGAAGGCAGAGTGGCTGTGCCACCCAGCCCCCAAGGAGGGGTCCCTTGGATCAGCTGCATGGGGCTAAAACAAGCCTGAAAAGTCAGAAGAAATAAATGCTGAGAGCAGACAAAGCGGGTTTCAGTGTCCACAGCTCTGCAGTGCCAGCAGAAAATGCCTTCCTGCTGCCAGCAGTGCCTTGATGTACAGTGACAGATCTGGCATTATCTTGATTATAATGGCAGAGCTTGTGTCTATCCATAACTACAGAGAGACATGAGGAGCACAGAAACCTTTGGTAGATGCAAAGAGCCAGAGGCTTCCTTAAATTCTACACCTACTGGGACTTCCCTCTGTATTCATGCCTAGAAGGCAGTTCAGCATGGGTTATGTTTCTTGACATGTGCTCCACTCCCCTTGAAAAAAGGCTAATTGTTGGGGGAAGAAAAAAAAAATCAGTTCAGAACTTAATTCCAGCCTGTAAGAAATCTGTAAAGAAAGTGATAAAGCAGGGGGAAAACTATTCTTAACTTTTTTTTTTTTTTTCTTTTTTAATTTTTAAGTGAAACACACAGGCCAAATAATATGCAGACACATAGAAAGTAGGTAAGACATCCTTTCTACTGAGAAAGGTTTCAGTTCCAGTTGTAGGAATTGTTCTACATTCTAAGACTGCACTTCTTTGCCTGTTACAGAATTCCAGCAATGTGCATTAAACATTTCTAGGTCAAATTTCAAACTCTGGAATCATAGTACAAAAACAACATGAAATACCAGACATTTATCCAGAATTTTCCAAAGTGCACCAGAATTAATTTTTCAAAATAAAATATGGAGATCTGCAATTGTATTCCAAATTATCAGAGTAATGAAAATGTTTTGTTAGATATGAGAACCTTCCATGTACAAACCATCGTATCATGGAGTTTTGGGTGTGGGTTTGTTCTTTCTTAAGGAAATCTTTGATTCTTTTTCTGTTACTGTATCAAAATTGACTTGGAAAACTATGAGCAATTCTTTATTGAATTTCATTTTGAGCATCAGAAAAATATTTTCTTCCATGACTTAAAACATCCAAAGAAAACAGGAAAGAATTCTACCCTGAGGTGTAAAGGAAAGATAAGTACCTGCAGATGGCACACGGATTAATCTGAGAGTACTTTTGAGCCAAAACTAAGATAGCTTATTACTCAGTGTAGATCAAGAAAATACAAATCATCTTTCCTACATTTGTTTCCTTGTACTGTTTTCATAACAGAGAAGTAGAACACTTCTAAAGCCAAGGTGAACCAATTAAAAAATGTCAAGGAGGAACTCCATCTTTCTTCCTTACTACTTCTACAGAGTTTCATTAAAAGAGTAAGAATCTTAATTAACAATATCACAAAGAACACAGTCACCAATTATCTACTGAATCCAGGGACCTGTAGTAACTATTCAGCTCATGATGGGAGATGGACAAGGCAACATTGCAATATTCTTCATCCATCTTCACCCATGAACGATCATACTCAAAACTGTTCTTCCTGTTTACCTGGGAGCATGGCAATGCCCAGATACATTCCAGCATTGTACAGAGCAGGAAGTCCTTCCCACAAAAGGATGGGGGGAAACAAATATAGACCATTTGAACATTTAATTCAGCCAGTGTTAGAGGCAACATTAATTGCATAGAAATCCTGTCAATTTAAACTGCCAGTAAGCAGTTTAAGGATAACAGGGAAGAATTGCCTATAAGCAGTTTAGCTGAGAGGAATTAAATCTTGCTGGAAGACTGGTCTGAGAATCCTTCACCCAAAAGCCCTATTTTACATAAACTGGGTCTTTGGTAATAACTTGGAAAAATTTTAGTTTTTCAAAAACCAACCATGTGTGCTAATGAGAAGGCATGCAGAATTGTCTTCTGCAGAAATGAGGGTTAATGTGAGCCCTCTGCAGAACTTCCTTGAGTATTTTCAGTGCACAGTTTATACATTTGCACTTTCCTGCAGGTAAATGTCAGAAATTTTAAAATACTTTTTGCTAAAATTTCATGTAAAATACAGATGAACGATAAAGCAAATCATGACGCTGAAAAATAAGATCAGGGTTCTATGTGAATGTCTAATTTCCACCCATTCTTTAAACTCATTGCCATATACTTTATATTCTATACAACGTATATGTTGAGATTCTCAAGTAGAAAGTAATAAAGAAATGAAAAAATCTTATTTCTTCTATCTCAGAACTGCCAATATTAATTGCAAGCCAAAATATATTCTATTATAAATAATAAGAAGTTGGCACATACTTAACAAGCTGTCTCTGTTGGTCCCACTTCAAATATTCTTTTGCAATGATTTCATGCTTTGTTTCATCACTACTGTTTCAGGAAAAATTATACGTTTTTAAATACATTTTCTTTTGCTTCTATAAAAGTCTCAGTTATTCACCCTTAGGATATGCAAAGATTATTGAAAAACCTAAAAAACAAAAAACCTTTGAAAACAAAAATCAACATAGACGTAGCAACACACAATAGTAGCTGGGGCCACAGGAACACCCACAGGTCTTCATACCCTGCAAGAATACCAAAAAATGGAGGAAACAGGAAAGGAAACAAAAAAAAAATGATGAAGGGAAAGAAGGGGTATATCATTGTTGGAGACCACTATTGCTGAAAGCTGTTGACATGTTTTGTTCAGGTAGGCATCCCTTCCTTATCAATCTCCCTCACCACACAGAGCAACAGAACTTCTTTTCCCAGTTTATTTACTCATACCTTATTTCATGGCATCTCTTCTCCTACTTTAATCACATTGCCTCTTCCTCAGGCCCTCAGAAACAGTGCTTTATTTCCATAATTTTCCTAGGTCAGGCCTGGGATCCAGCTCTTCTCTCCCACGAATAATTCAGTTTACTCATGAAAGCCTCCTTCAGGCATGCAGGGCACAGAGAAGTTGCCCTGTTAACACCTCCCAGGGCTGCTGGAGCTCTGGGAGAGCTACATTATTGAGCAAGAATCTGGTGTCAGTCCTCAAAGGGACTTGGTGGTGGCTACTTTAACATGTGTGTTTATAAATCTGCACTTGCTACATATTCTTAAAGGATGACAGCATATGACACAAATCATGTGTTATCTTAATGACATCACTATATAAAATATCAGATGAATATATCATTGTGGTGGGCTGACCTCAGCTGACTGCACATCAGACTAAGAGAACTATTTGTGGTCCTAACGGGAAACAGAAGCCTAGATACTCATAAATTCAAGTAAGTGATGTGCTAAAATACATCTAAACAATGTAACATAAATTTAAAAAAAATCCCACGAAAAAGGAATCATTCATGATTTAAACAGCTCTATAAACTAACTTTACAAGTGAGTTTATGTTATATTCCTGTAATTTATGACTATTAATATTTACTTTTTATATAGAAGATCTTTTATATTTTTTCTAATATACAATGCTCTGATAAAACTCTTAATGATTGTGCTAAGGCAAAAACAATTTTGGTGTCTTACCAACTGTTTTGTAAAGTAAAAATTTATACTGCAGGGAAACTATGACTTAACAACAAGAATTCAAGCAAAACTCCTAAGAAACATTGCCAATTGTTCTACACGTCTGCATTTTAAAAGGTATATAAAAATAATTCCTTGGAATAACAACTCTGACATCAGATAAATGTATCTAAACCAGCAGACTATTAGACTACTCTGGGTCAGGAATGCAGCTACAGTTGACCCTGAGGAACTGGCATTTCATTTAATTGTACGAGTGCTTTGCACTAACAACAGGAAAGATGCTTTTAATTCTAAATTGACAGCAAAAGTGATCTGCAAATTATAACCTTTCATTCCAACCTGAAGTTGTCTAATACAACTTTCTTTCACTGTTTCTAATCAATTCTCTCACTTTTAACCACTAGTCATTTTCCCTGCATTTCATTCCCTTTGCTTACATTCCTATCCTCTCAATTTCAAGAAGAAATTCCTGGCTTTTGTCATGTTCTGACTGTTTTCTGTTCGTGCAACAACTGTAATAATTTTGAAGATGTATTTCCACTAAACAATTTCCCTGATATTATATTTAACAAAAATGCATGTCTTATATTCACCCCTCCCATTTTGAAATATTTTTCTCTTTTACACTTGAAAAGAAATACACAATGTTTTGCCCTTTTAAAAGGTGATGGATCCAGGACCTACTCATAAAGATCACAGCAATAGACTGGGATCTAAATGTTTTTAGACAAAAATAAAAACAGCTTCTTAATATTTTTGTCCAGTAAAATGAATTATTGAATTTTGATTTACGACCATCACTTGCAAATTTTATTCTTACTAAAAATGTAATTATCTTGATTTTTGTATAGTCTTCTTAAAAAATTTTCAGACACTAGGATAATTAATGTGATATATAAAAATGAATATATATTTCTACTAAAGTCATAATATATTGAATCATGTCTATAAAGGCAAAAATATCTTGATTATATGAGACATAAGTAGCGCCAAGATAATTACCATTGCAAAATGCAATGGCATAGAGAACTCTTCAAAGCATTTACATTACAGAATACATAAAATTTTAATAATTTTATATAATAACAATAAATAACATGTAAACAAGAAGTACTGATCAAGTCAAATTAGATCTCATATTCCAAATGTTTCCTGCATCTCTCCATGAAGGAAACTTGGGAAGATGAGACTTCAGTAGTCCTTCATAAATTAACCTTTATAATACTGAACATCAGTAGAGCTACTTATTCTTTCGAAGTCTCAGATAGGATGGCCAACAGAACAACATCCACCAATGGAAAAATTACAAAGCACTGTAGCTTTTATTACTCTCTGTTGATTTGATAACAAAACTATCTTCTTTTATTTAAACAATATTTACCATAATTAGTATGCAGTTTGTGTTGTGGTACATAAGCCTCTCAACCACTCTTCTGCAAAAGCATCTCTCCTCATGGCTATTTCAATTGTCAAGAAAATTAAACCTGACCCTTGACCTTGCCGTATCTCCTTTATATTCAAAACCATAAAATATGTCTCCCTTTAGGAGACATTTATTAATGGGGAAACAATGCTGTATCACAGTGACATTTCCTTTCTAAGTTGTCATTTCTTTCAAGTGATCTCAAATCTTCTAAGCTGAGCAACAACTTTGTGATGCTGATTTCAATTCTAGGCAATTGTGAATTAAAGTTCACTACAACTATTTGTACATTAGCAGAATCCAACCTTTGTATTAAAAGATAACTGAAAATCTCACTAAGAAATGGTCTGATGTGAAACTGGCTTGCTCGGGAGGAGGTCACTCTGACTTTTCTATTTTGAGTTGAATTTCTATTTGAAATTTTGAATTCATCCTTTTCCTGAGAACTGTTACAATAACTCACCTCAACACATCAGCAACAGTCGGCATAGAGCTCCATAAATAATGCACATGTTATTTGGAGATTCTTCCTTTTCTGGGTTATTTTCATTTAGTCAATATTGAGACACAAAATACTTGTTATAATTATACAAGCAATATCAGTAAAGAATGCTGAGGCACAGCACTTACAAATCAGGTAAAGCATTCACAAACTGGTACACCAACATTTCTGAAACAAAAATCAGGACTGGATTATGTCTTCTTCAAATCAATTGACCTGAATGGCAGAAGTAATTTTCAACACTTTCAAGTACTTTAAGCATATCAAACTCAGAAAGGAGTTAATGCCTAGCAGAGCCATGACAATATACACGGGTCACCCGGAGCATGGCAGGGAAAGTGTTGGCCTGGGTCCAAAAAAGCACTTAGACAACTAAAGTAAAACTTGAGTGGAGCACTGGTACTAAGTCCCAGAGTGCAATTCACAGCCCCCACCTCACCTCCTCCATGTCCAAACAGCTGCAGCTACTTCAGCCTTCACTTTTCAATTTCCCAAACTGCAGAAAGGGTGCTGGGCATGCCCAACACCTCAGACCTTGGTGACACACGAGAGCCCTTTTGGGATTTACAGGCAAGACCTGCTGACACCATGGCTCTCTGTGAGGCCACGCAGGCTAAGAGGATGCCATCAGCAAAGCCACGAAAGCAAAGCACAGCCCAGTATCCAAGAGAATGGTGAAATATTGCCATCCATCATTCCTTCAAGAACCAATTACAGCTGGAGAAATGAAAGACACTGTTTTGGTATCATCCTCGCCCAGAAGGGATGGATAACTACATCTGAAACGTAGTTATCTGGCAGGGGTCTCTGTTCCCTAAAAAAGTACTTTTATATTTTATCGAACAATTGTTTACAGTAAAACCCATTATCTCCTTGTTGAAGAAATACCCTCGGCACTTGTCTGCTTCTGCTTTTTTCTTTCTGGCCCCATAAATCTTGAACACTTGAATACATATTGGCACAGCTCCACTTCAACAAGATCTACATCCTGGTTAAGGCCTTTCCCACAGAGGTAGTGAATGCTCGATATGCTCAGGCTGAAGAGGCTGAACCTGAGTCCTTCTCTCCCAAAGCAGATACTCCAGCCAGCAGGTCAGTACAGAAAGCACAATTACTTTCTTTTATGACCGCATTTCAAATAAAATATGAATCAGTTATGTCTAATAAGAGGAATGGCTTCAGTAGAAGTATTAGGTTGCAAATCCTAGTCCCAGGAAAAAAACATGTCAGGCTTGAGCACTTCTGAAAGGCTCAATGCCTGTTCAGTCCCTCAGCCATGATGGCTGGTTTGGATTCTCTTCTTACAGACCTAATTCTCCCTGTTCACTGTATAAAGAGCTTAGGCCTCCAAAGAATAGCTGAGAATTACATTTTGAAAGCCAAGTATCTGTTCTACACATGAGAGTGCTGAGAAGCACTAAGTCTACTATATCTGGTTGCTGATGGGCACCTCAGCAACCTCCTTGGCTATCAAGCTGCTAAATTTTCTGTTTAAGGGATGTATGTATTATTTACCACCCATTTGGCTGGGGTTTAGTTTGTTTTTAGCTGTTTTCAGATGCCTCTGAAATAGGCCAAGACAAGAATCAACTTTCTCTTCAATCCAGCAAGCAAAACCCAAAGAAGACAGCAGTGAGAAAGCAGAGCAGAGAGCATAATTAATGTGACACTTGCTCCCTTCCGATGCAGAGAGCTAAGGTAAGTGTTTGGGATTGCAACTCCAATTTCTAAGTAATGGCACACACATAAGAAACACTGCAGGTAATAATTTGAAACCAATTTATAATTTCAAAAAGACATGAAACATGAGGCTAAATACAATTTTGCATTTCCTTTTCCATACAGAGCATTTTTTAAAGGGTTAATTCCGAAGAACAGCGTTTTCCTCTGGAACAATATACGTTGTGCACATATTCCACTCTTATCCCTTCCCCTCTGCTGATAAGTGCTGGGAAAGGGCAACTCAGAAAAAATGTCATCCCATATCTGTCTTCCACTCAGCACACACTAACCCAATTCTCAAAAATCTCATCAGTGATCAGCTCATTAAATTCAACTGAAGGATGAGAACAAAGCTGCACCGCTAACTGCACAGTTTGTGTTTACCAGCAAGAACACTGTATGCAGTGTTGCTTACAACATACCCTGTAGTAGGAAGCATTCTTGTTGGCAGCTTTGACAATTTATCTATTCATATCAAAGTGAAAGAGAGGCTGCTTTAAAACTGGTGCTCCTTGTCCTAATGGAAAAAGAAGAATATTAAAAACTATTACAGTGAAATCTCTGTTGCCATCAAAAGGTTGTTGATTCAACAGACAAACAACCTAGTGTTAATGATTTAACAAAACATTTTTCACACAGATTACATGCTCATCCATCAATATATAGTATTTTTCACATCAAGAAAATAAAGATAATTTGTTTTTAAAATGTCAGTTACAAAGAATTGTGTGAAAATCAAATGCAATGCTCAAGTAATTATGCTCTTACCTAAGCAACGTAATTAAAAACACAAAAGAAAATGTTGCCATTGTTTGGACACAGACTCATTAGCAAGAGGACCGTCCTAAAAAGAAAAAAATTACGCTGTGAATTTTTTCAGAAGTCTTTTGATTTGAAAAAATGTGTATTAAGGTAAGTACATAGGCCCGAATTTCATCACTCACTTGTCTGTTTTGAGCACATTTGAGTATGAGGAAGAGAAGGTAAGAGGCAGATTTTTACTTTGTGAAAGTAACTATACCAACACATCCCTGCCAAACAGTGTATAAAATAAGATAAACATTGAAAATTCTTTCAATCATCCTAAACTCAAGAAAAATAGAACTCTTTTATGAGTTCTAAAAAAAAGAGCAGAGAGCAGTTAATATTCTTCCACTTACTTTGAAAATAAGTTTCTCAGCTCAAGAAAAGTATGTTAAAAATATCTTGATTTTGAAATTGTAATCATACTAAAAAAAAAAGCATATGCAGACATCTATTATTGCACAAACAGGATCACAAAATGAGAAGCTTATCTCCCTCTCTAAATGCAAGCCTCAAAAAAACCATTCCCCACGTATCCTGAAAATTAAAAAAAAGTAGACTTATAAATGTGTCTTAATAACAATAGCCTCAAATACAAGCTCCATATTATTTTAAGATTATACTGACAGTCTCCTGATAACTTAGAATATACTAAATGGTTTTTAAGAAATTTAAATGTAAATTATTTATCAAAACACAAACAGTCAACAATGAAAGTGATAATGGAAGTCTTTTATGCGGGCTTCAAAAATATTTTGCAGATAAAGTCAAAATCTGCAAGTTAAAAATGCAGCAAAACCCATAATCATTAGACAAATTTAGCAGTTTTAGTTGCAATCATGTATGTATTTCTCCATAATTGATGATGACAACACTCTTGTTTTTTATGTATGAAATAGAAAATTTATTGTGTATTTAACTATTCATTTTATTGCTTTTAAGTTAGGGTTTTGGTTTAGTGAATGCTGCTATTAAAAAATGTGTTGGAAATGTTGACAATTGACAGGTAGGGTTTTTTTCTGTTTTGTTTTAATGAAGGCTCCCCTTGTGTAGAGTTGGGCTAAATAGAGTCACTTTAATTTTGACTCTATGCAGTGTATGTGTGACTGATCCAAAGCCACGTTATACAGGTGGCATCAATTAAAATTATTTCCTGACACAGTTCCTACAAGTGCAGAGAACAAAAGAGAATTAGGTAATTCAAAAAAGCAATTTTCATATACTAATAGATTCTGAGAGACTGTGTACTGAACTGTGCACCCATTTCAGCAGAGGATTTGAACTGTTTCGTGGCAATATACTAGAATTTAAACATTTGTGTGATTGATTTGCCACTTTTGTAATTTGATTGTATCATCAATGTTGGAGTTTTTCAGAAGTTATAATACTGCAAATAATCTAGAAATGTGGTCAGCATTTGGAATAAGTTGTTACTCTTGATTCACTAACAAGCTGGGGTAGTACAGTCTTGTAGATGTTAACTATCTAGAACCACAGGATTCTAGAACCACTAGCCACAACCAAATACTGCTATATTCCACTAAGCTGATAAGTCCGGCCATTTATATGTTAAATAAAATACAGAAGCTGATATCCAAGGTTGCACCAGTAAGACCTGAATTAGAAGTATTCTTGTACTTCTGTATACTTTTGGCTGAATGAATTGTTTCCAGGAACAACAAAGACACAAAAAAATATTTTATATTCATCTTACAGAAAATTCCAGAAGGCCCCAGTCAAGGCTGGAGCTCTTTTGTGCTGTGCAAACACATTTTTTCCTATTCTGGATATATATAGAATGACAGATCATAAGCTTACCCATATACAATCATTTGCAGGATCAGCCACAGATGTTATGTTTCCTACCCTAAAGATATCAGAATAAAAGTCATCCAAGTTTTGTCACTGACCTATGAGTGAACAGAATAAAGTCAAATTCTTGTCTTACAATTATTTCAAACACAACAGAAATACAAACAAGAAGCTGAAACGAAACTTAAATAAAGCATGATTGCTCTGATGTTGGAGTTCATTTTAAGCTAATTCTATAAACTGTGAGCATTTCTCTGGGCACAGTCTCTTCAGGATACTGATTATACCAAAAACCTCCTTCCCAACTAATCTGTTCATTCTGACTTAACTAATGTATACGTGACACCAGTGTTAAGGATCTGCACAAGATTTATAGGCTACCACAGTGTGAACTCATGCCAGTAGAGTCTTAATTACTTTCAGAAAAATGGGGAATGACCATGTTTATTGTTATAACCTTCTTTTTCTTTTGAACTAATCCAACACAGCTTAAATAATTCACTGGGAAGACAAAATATTCATAAAAGCTCTAAAAGACAGTAATTCCTGATGAAAATATCAGAAATCTGCAGCTTTCTGAGTAGCAGAAAAAGGCTGTCCGATTGCTGAAAAAATCCCACCAAAACAAAAACTTAATGACCCAAAACCTGGCATAGGCCAACATTTCTGGTATTTATAAATGTCCGCAGTGTCACTTAGAAAACAGATAACTACTGTGCAGTGTATTAAGATCCTTAGTCCAGCTGGTCCATTTTTTTCAAAGCTTTAGAAATCATTTCAAAAAATACAAAGCATTTTTAATGGATTTCAATGGTCTCTTTCTTCTTTCACACAAAATCACTCAGAAGAAGGATGTTTTCTTAAAAACAATCTGCTATCCAGGTCCACCCTCCCAAGCATGTCCCTTGGAGCTGTTCCCAAACTATCCCCAAAGCACTAGCGTTTCAGCAACTGGAATGACAACTTCTTTTTAATTGTTTGAGATCCTGCAGGCTTCTATCTGAGAACAAAGCGTGCACATAAAGCACATTCTATGGCCATGATTCAAGTTCTTTTGAAAATAAATGATATATTGAAACAATGCTGTGTTATATAAAGCGGTCTGACACTGGATGCTCAGCATTACACCAAATCATAGCCAAGTTCAATTCCCACCCTTGCAACTGGACATACAAGAAACACAATAAAACTTACATAAAGCAGCTTTGCATTATGTGGAACCTAAAGCATTTGGTGGAAGTCTGAAGGGACTTTACCATGAAGAAAAGACGAAATTAATTTAGCAGCAAACAAATAATGAAACCAACACAAAAGTCTGCTTGATGGTTTGGCAGTGATACATTTTAATCTTACAAAAACATGGGAATATCTAATGAAGTACAAAAGCAATACATCTAAAAGCTGACAGAAGGAAGTACTCTAACACAATATGCAATTAACCTACAGTCTCATTACTGGAACATATCACTGAGGTCAAGAGCTTAGTAAGATTCACTAAAAGAATTAGGAATTATATGCCTCATGAGGACATTCACGTACACATCAGGCAGGGTTCCTGAAGACACGTTATAAGAAAAGAAAGTTTATTTTATGATTGAAAGTTTCTTTTATTCTTTTCTGAAGATTTGATAATTTTACTATGTGTCTCAGCTGAAATAAGACTCTCAAACATGGCTAACAGAGCCAGTAAATTTAGTAGAGTAAGATGTTCACCTCAGGTACTGGCAGTGGGCAAAATATTGGAGAAAGTATTGCACAAATACTTTGATTTACAGCACAATGACCTTAGTTCTTCTAATTAAACCAGTAAAAGCCACAATACAAATACTTTCAGAGCACTTTAAAGCAGCCTAATTGCATGTAACTTTGTTACTAATTTACAGTAAGCTAAGCAAATTTAAACAATCTGTAAATTAAGTTTGTGTATTTAGAAATAGACAGAATTTTTCCATGCAGTCCTTCAACAACAGCACAGAGGTACAATTCTTTCTTCTTTTGCTCCTTCTTAGTTCTTATATCTATCAATCTATCAATTATTAGACTTTTAACACGTCAAATGGCTCAGCTATAATGTAAACGTGATGACAATTGATTTTGCAATTTAAAGAAAAGAGTTTGGGCTGTACTTCTTTCCTTCCTTTTTTTTTCTCAGTTGGCACTCATTTCCCAGCCAATATAGAGAATATCACATTTATTAAATTAAGCCTTGGACTTTCAGAAGACTTCACAAAAGGATATGTTTGTAATCTTCAGTGTTTATTTTACTATGAAACCAACACATTCAGCAATAAGTCAGATTTATTGTGAAAATAAACACATTAGGACCTTATAAATAGCTGTTAGAAAAGTTCCGTATGGTCTGCCAAAAGCCCCAAATGATTGGTTCATGAACTTTTCCTCTGTATGCTCTAATGGCTTGAAAAAATTGTTTATTTTTGACTGGTTATGAATAGATGAGGATTATATTTCATCTACAGTCTCCATTAAAGTATCAAGATTTAGAACACTTCCAAACTTTTCAGAAACTCCCATTTAAAAAAAATAAACTGTTGACAGCAGACATACATAATGGAATGGCAAAGCAGAGTGTTATTTTAAAGCTGCATTTACACAGTGAGTTTCCCAATTTACCTAATTATATCCCCCAAAAAGAAAATAATAAATCATGGCTCAAAAGACTTTACTGGTTTATCTAAATGCCTCTAGCAATTGCTGCAGCATGGGTTAATGCAAGGAACTCTCAGCTCCAGCAGGAAGGTTCTTATACTGCCCTATACCTGCAGCAAATGATCTTTAACAAGCACAGGAGTCTTTTGGTGAGAGGTTGGACATACACCTAGTTGTACATGATCCCAGCATCCTTTGGTATCCAGTGCCCTCACAAATAAACTCCCTGGGAGTGATAACACTTTCCCCAGTATCAAGGAGTCAGCATCCATTTCCAAATCACTCAGATCTTTTCAGATCTTTCCAGCACACAGAGACCAAGTTGCTACCTCGTAAAACCAGGATGGAGAAATATTTCTCTGAAATGCAGCCATCTTTCTAAGCGTGCAGAAAGATCAAAGTCCTCACTCTCAAACCTTAAAAGAGTATCTGCAAAATTATATTCCAATGTTTCTGTGAGTATGAAACCAGCTGTCACTACTTTTAATAAAAAGCATATCTGAGTGGACACTGTATTAGGGAAACTTTTCTCAGCAGTGATAACCAATATTGAAATAACAGGAAGGGCCAGAAAACATTTCAATTTCATGAAAACTGCAGGCTTGCTATTATTTTCTCATTCAACACTAATAAAAGAAATCCGTTTCTTCGTGGTTTTGAAGGAAATAGGAGAGATGGAGAGCAGCTGAGAGCTCAGCAAGCAGATGTCTTGTGACAGGGAATGGCCATTGTTGCACAATACTGAGCAGACATTTGAATCTAGGCAAATGCCTTGGTCAGTTTTAATTCTCAAAACTGTTCTTTTTTGGCTAGTATAAAACAAACACTACCTGCATTGGGCTGGCTCAATAGAAAACACTGCCAAGTGCCTTACTAAGGGTACAGCACCAAGCCCCAGCGACCCCCTGCAGTTCCAGCCACCCCTCCCACTGAAAGCATCACCAATGCATTAACACAAAAATTTTCAGCTTTGAGTTAGAGAAAATACCCCTCCCCCTGTTTTTAAAACAAATGTAGAACTCTCATGTCACCTGATATCCATCAGAAATTAGATGACATTCCAACAATGGAAAAAAACATGCAGCAGAATTCCTCTTAAGTGAGCAGAATTACCTCCTCCTAAGTAAAAGTCTTTTTCTTTTTTTTAGTTACTTTTCTGTGCTACAGCAGATGTACCACATTTTGTATTAGTTTCTGCTTGAATGAATAATGGAGACATGAGCACTTGTATAAACAGGGAAAGGTATTTAATGAACATATTGTACATACTAAAGAGGCTGCTTTCTGTTGGAAGTGCATAGAATCCATTCTTCCAAGTGCATGAAAATCCCACATTATTGATGCATGAGTTTTCTATGAACTGGGCCAGGCATAAACTGTCAACTGCATTTAAAACACTGAACCAAATATGAGAATTGGGCATTTCTACATTAAAAAAAAATAAAAAAAATAAAAATCCAACCTCTCACACAAACCAGAAAATACTAAAGTTACTATTATTTTTACATAATTTTTTCATAAGAGATCATTTCTCTGTATTTCTCTTCTGAAAATTCAAGCTTGCTGGTCTCACATGAGTGTGTTCCTCTACAACTGCAATTTGTTTCATTGTGTTTTCGCTCATTTTCATTCTCTTCATGTGCAACAGTGACATTTGAAAAACCAAAAGAAAAGGACAGAGGAGTTGGAACCTTGTATTTACAGCATATTTATAGCATTTGGCATGTCGGACACAGTTTTCTGAAAGATATTATTAGATTTGCCAGCAAGCATCCTGCTGCTTTTTCAGGACCTTGTGGGTTTGATCTACGAAGGCAGATGCTGAGGCTTTAAAAGCCTGGCTGCAGCCAGAGTCTCAAGCGAGTTTTTTGGCTTCCCACACATTAGAAGCACAAGAACTACCAGACCAGACTCAAAGTCCATCCAGCCAAAAGTCATGTATCCCACTGTGGCCAGTAGTGGAAACTCGTAACAAATGCTTATGAGGAACAGAGTGACACCTCCCTCATGTTCTCTCCCACGAGCTGGACACACCACACGTATTTCATCATCACGTAATCCCTGGGAGGAGACAGCAGCACGGCCTGACACAGGCATCACACAGACAGAATGCTGACACAGTGAAACAGAGCAGGCTGATGCAATGTGGGCTTGTTTTGACTTTTGTCAGGCTTCCTGGGAGGTCAGAAGTGTGGCAGCAACCAAAGTACATGGAAGCTACATTGCCCCACCAAAACGGTCATCAGCATCTCAGACCTGCCATAAGCATGAGGCTGCAAAAGGAGCTTCTCCAGCTCTCAGGTACCAGGTTCATAGATAAGAGAGGCTGTATCAGTTCTGAAGAAGGTATTTTTTGCAACCTACTCGTATGGTGACCTAAATTTGACCCAGTAGTTCAACACTAGCAAATCAAACACCAGGTGTTGACATATTTGGGTGACAACGCTTCTGGCTTTCAATCATAGTGAAAAGTAAGAAAATATTCAAATTGGCTGGTACCCAAAATCTGTGCAAGATTCCTCAAAAGTCTGCTTGCACTGAGTACCAATACTTTGATTATTTAGAAATAATGCCATTTGCTATTATGACAGTCTCCCTTCACATGGGAAAGGTACTTCCTCCATTTGTGGCCTTTAATGCACAGCTTTTTCCAACGGAAAGATGGAGGCAGTGATGCACTCACATTCTCATTTAGGAAACTGACACCTATTTCCGATATGTCAGATCCCAATTGTCACCAACCTTCCAAATATCCTCCTCAGCCACGTATTTGTTATCCTCCGTATGGACTTCCTTAATCCCTGACATTGAAGTTATCCACTCCTGAATTAGGCAACTCTTCATCAATTTATAAAATAAATTAGTCACATGTGTATTTGTAATGTATTCAACAGCATTTCCTGACTTGCACAAACTGAAGTCTTAAGGTTGAAAATTTCCACTATTATGCAAAAGAGTATCTCTAAAATCAGAAAAAAAGCTCAGAAATAATTGTTAATATTTAACTGCCTTTTTATTTTGCAAAATACATGACATTTATCTTATATATTCTCCACCAACTGGCTGAACAGCTCTGTATATCATTTATATAAATCTCTATTTCATAGAATCATAGGATCACAGAATGGTTTGGGTTGGAAGGGACCCTAAAGATTATCCCATTCCAACCACCCTGCCATGAGCAGGGACATCCATCACTAGACCAGGTTGCTCAAAGCCCCATCCAGCCTGGCCTTGAATGCTTTCAGGGATGGGACAGCCACAGCTTCTCTGGGCAATCTGTGCCAGTGCCTCACCAGTCACATAATGAAGAAGTTCCTCCTTCTATATAACCTGCCCTCTTTCAGTCTGAAGTCATTCCCCCATGTTCTATCACTCTATGCCCTTGCAAAAAGTCCCTCTCCAGCTTTCTTGCAGGCCTCTTTAGGTACTAGAAGATGCTCTAAGAACATCTAAGAACATCTGCTCCAGAGCCTTCTCTTTTCCAGGCGTTCATTTTAAGTCTTCAAAGGAAGTTATTAGAATTTTTAATTTGTAAATTTTTTTTTGTAAGCTCAAAAGATTTCATTGCAAAAAGCTGAAACTACCATTAAAACTAGCTCTACTCTGCTGGTTAATGCAAAATTGAGAGGATAAGCAAAAAGGTGCTAAATACATCCAAACCATATCCAACACGAATAAGGAAGCACCATCAGTGTATATAGATAGATAGATAGATAGATAGATAAGATATACAAATATATTGATATGTTGATATATAATTGAAGCTGCTATTGAGAGAAAATGTAATTATAAAAATGGAAAATAAATTAAAATTGTTTAGACTTGCAAATACTTTCTCAAGATGAGAAACAGCCAACTAGCCTAACTCAGGAAGGAGACAATTTGTGTTACCCATCAGTTAAGACGCTATTGAAAACATTTAATGGATGCTTTCAACTAAGGTGCATATTTATGCAATATAAAACACAGCTGAAAAGACAAGTTTTTTGACACCAGAACTATAAATATATGATATGAATAATTTCTTTTTTTTCCTTCCTTGCCCAAAAACCTCTTTAAATTCATCTGTTCAAACAATTCTCACAAAATCAAAAAAGTTTTCTATCTCACTTGTAACAGCAGACGCATTGGAAGGATAGGAAATTCTTTGAATTAACATTTTGGAGTTGACACTTGTATGTATCAAACCTGTACATGGCTTGGGGTAACTTAAATCTTTCCTAATACAACACATGATGAGGAAACAAAAGCAGCCAGAGATCCCAGCACAGCAACTCTGCCTTCATAATTTCCCTTGAACAGTACTTTTCTCTTTGCTCCTAAAACCTCTGTTCATTATTTTTGTACAGAGACTTGTTCATCTATTTTAAAAACCTGTAATATAGTATTATTATGAAGTACGTATATTACAGCTTTTATTATTTATATAGTAGATTATGAAGTATTATACAACATTATGCAACATGAAGTAAATTATATTATATATTATTTATATAGCAGATTATGAAGTATTTATACAACAGCTCTGTAACAATTATCACTGTGACATAGAAAAAGAAGCAAATAGGTTCATCACAGTAATTGAAGGGCAGCAAATGAGCTTTGTTTAATTCAGATGTTTTATTGGAAGGAGTAGGCTTCAGTGCTTCAGTCATGCAGCAGTAGTGTCTAGGGAATAAACTGCTAGAGGCCAATTAATTAAACAGCTATGAAGGGACAATATGACCTTTTATTTTCCAAGTATTTATAATTACTTTTTAAAAGACTGAATAATAATCTATTTGTATACAAATATATAGAAAATACGATCAATTATACATACTTTATCATAATAGAAGAGCAGCAGAAACTCTAAATTTTACATTGCTGTCTTTCATAGCCATTAATGGGCTTTCAGCTGAGAGTAAAAGACTGTCATCATTAACTGAATTCAATTTCACATTGCTAAAATTGATCCTATTAAAATAAACCTACTGGCACAAAAGGCAACTTTCATTGTTTCTTTCCAGCCAGCCATGAGAGAAAGGGAAAAGGGGTTCAACCTGTTTCTATTTTAATCAATAATCTCTTTAGATGGCATCCTCTGTGTTCCTCACCGACGCTGCCCTCTGAAGAGCCATTCTACAGTTTTACTCAACCAGAGACCAAAAGAAAGCCAGCACTTTTTGTTTTATGACACAGAGCTGTGTGGTTGCCTTTTCTGTGCCCCATCCACTCAGATCTCACAGCCATGAGCATGAACCAGATACACACTCACACACCTCTGAGTTTTGTGTAAATAGTCAAAGTAGTAGAATTGTTCTGGTCAAACATACCAGTAATATCAGAACAGATTTAGGCTAGTTAGGAGAGACCAAAAGTTAAATACTGATCGACAAGAAACGATTAAATTGAAATGTTTTCATTGACACCTCATCTCTATGAGCTCAGCAATCTGAAGTCGTGCACCTACAAACAGTAATTCTGCTGTGTGCGAAACCTTAGCAAGCTGCAAATTGGAACCATATCAGGACCATAAAGTGATTTACACAGCTGGTCCCTGTAGTAGCTCTGCCTAGGCAGGCACAATTTAAGGCTTGGACTTCTCTTTTAGAATGCTACACAATAGTGCAGTACATCTAAGTGTTGCACATCATTTTCAAGAAGTAACTGTCTAAAACATAAGTCCACACTATCAGATAGAGCGGCACATTATGTGCATCTTCTCAATTTTACTTACTTTGAAAGAACCAACCAGGCTATTCTACATTGTAAAACTGAAAATTTACATAGCAAGCTTGACATACATCTATGGAATAGTTAGAGGGTGTTTTCACAGTAAAACTACTAAAAAGTACCAAAAGTATTCGAAGTATTGTGGTTCCAGGCATTTTTGTAGGCTCACATAATAGAGAGGGTTACACCCCACAGACCTCTGAAATTTTTACAGATGTTCTTACTTCTTTCTATTTAATCAGGCCATGCCTATTACTTAGAAGAAAAGATAATTTGAGAGAAAGTATTTTCATGCCTTAATCTCATTAGCTGGGTTCCAAAATAATTGCTACCTTTAGGCATTACTGGTAGTCACAGGCAACAGAGTTTGTTTGGTTTCTCTTTCTATCTTTTTCAACATGATCCAATCACATGTATCAAAATATTCGTTTATTAATAGAATTTCTAAATAATAATTAATAATATATAAAGCATTTATGCTAAATAATTTTTATAAATACATTTAAATCAGTACAAAGTTAAATGCAAAACCTAATAGGCAATAGAGTGGATGTATGGTACATCTTATTCACAGATATTTACAGATGTTACTGCTATTTCCTAACTTGGTGGTATTTCTCAGCTTGTTTGCGGATCAAAGAATTTTCTATATTAGTGTACATTTACATAGTAGAATGATTTTTGTATGCTATTTTCTCATTGAAAACTAACATTTTACATAGTAGAAAGCTGGTATTTTGTTGGCCCTCTTAACAGCCACCAAGCATAGTGTTAAATGAGACATCCAGGATTGTACAATAACCATTAATCGAAATAAAACACTGGTAAAGGTTTCTCCATTAACTCCCATTCAGATGTGGCTGAACATGACTTAGACAACCCAAGACCCCTATGGCATTCAGTGCAAAAAGCAACACTGCCCTTGACCTTGACCTTTAATATCTCTGCTGTATTTACAGGATGAACAAATTTCAAATAGAATTAATTTTTTAGTTTAAAAAAACCAAAGGCAAATTTTAAATTTAACATACATAGTACAAGTTAAAATCATGGTGGTAGAAAAACAAGTATTTGGTCAAGTTTTTAAAAAGGAAAAAACACAAAGCACGTTGTATGAACCAACAGACTGTGTAGCTCCTCATATTATCTGAAATACAACATGCTGAAGGTTATTAAAGCCAAGATACAGAAAACATAACAGTCTCAACTGGAAGGTTGCATCCATATAGGGAAACTAGCAGCTGCTCTTCAGTTTGTCTGAAAATGTGCAGGCATAAAGTGATTATCTAAAGTGAAAGGAGTTGAATCCAAATTTCCCAAAAGAGGAGTAGACTGGAAGTGAAGGAGGAGTTTTCTAAGTAGAAAATGGTTTAAGAGGAGAAGGTAAATAAGCATTACCCAGCTAGCATCAGGTTGTCAACTTTAAATGAGTTAAATCATTGAGATGCAGTAAGTCCGAACCACAGTCAAAAGATGAAAATTCAAAAGCCTGAAATATTCTCTATTACCATAGACCATAATGAATTCATATCTGTCACCACCAGGAAATGGGATACAAAGTTGTATAAAGGTCAGGAAGCACAAGCCAGTCTAATAGCACTTTTGTAATACTTTCCATATTACATACTATCAAGAATTATTTCCCACACAGTTTTTCTTCTTTACTTTAACAACCCATGTATACACAATTTCCTGACACAATGGAAAACCTGGCATCTACAACACCTCAATAAGATCAGTGCTAGTGAATGGCAAAAAAATAAAATGTTTCAATCTCTTACAGTTTAGCTCCAGAATAAATTTAGTTTCAATGATAGCTGCCATCAATGCACATAAATGAGGTGTATTGCCACACTGAGTACTGTATTTAAGATCTACTTCTACAATTTTTTTTTCCTCCTGGCTAATCAGGGAACACTAATAGTTGTTAAAATTTTCATAAAGATGAGAGAAGAGAAAAACAGAAGGCAGAGAAGAAACACACCAATTATTCTGGCCTGACCATGTCATTGTCCAAAATACTAATTTGTCCCAAATTTCCTGTGAGTGCACCTCAGGGAGCTGACACTGCAGGAACACACTGAGCCCCCCAGCAGTGTTTGGCTCGCACAGAGGTCAGTCTGTGTGCAGAAACCTGGTCCATTGGATCTGCTGCACAGACACAGACCAAAAACAAAGCACGTGCCCATCTAGTCCATGGATCCATAGTTTTGCCTACCAGAAAAAATTACAGAGCCATGCAATGTTGCCCTTCCCAAAGTGCTCACTGAGGCTTTGGTCACTTCTGAAGTCTCCCATATAGCTGCCAACCCCCAGTTATGACATCTGTGGCAATGGCATTTGACATAAAAATGGACAAAGCTACACTATACTATATACCCATTTGCATGAAACAAAATACTGGCTGGATTTTACATATTGGGGAAAAAAAGCCACAAATCACATCTTTATTTTTTATGTTAACACTGTTTTAACTTGTAAAAGCAATAATGACCATAAAACAGACCATATAATCTGACCACTACATTGTCTTCCCCTGCTTTTAGAGTTTTAAAAGACTAAATTTATATAAATGCAATTACATTTTTTTAAGCAATCTTGTTAACTTTTCTCAACACAAGCTTTTTAAAGGAGTACCTAAATATCCATCTCCACTGCTTTACTACTGTGCATGCACACTACAGAGAAAACAACCCTGTACCTTAACTAGTCATCTACTAGCTTTTCTCCCATTTGGGTGAACCGAGTATAAAAATGTACTGAAACCATCATAAGTATCCAAGATTAGCTATGAACTTACCTTCATCAGCTGAAATACTTCAACAAATACAGGATACTCCTGTATTTTTTATACTTAAAATCCTAAAATGTGTATCAGCTCATGGGCTGTAAAATTTTACTGAAATTTTTGGAAAACACCAAAAATTCCATTCCATACGAAAAACAGAATATGTGAAATATTCTTAAAGTAAATTGCAGCTTGGTGTCACTGGAAGATTTCCCGGACAAACTTTCACTAGAACGGAAAGACAAAGCATTATCAAGCAAAATCATCTCTAAGAAAGGATGAGCTTGATTAGTCTCCCATATCCCATCCCCTTTCCTGTAAACATCCATCTGACCTCCATGGCTCATCAAATCCAGTGCAGTCTCTAACCCAGGGCAAAGGGGACTGCAGAGCCTACGTGATAGGAAATTTTGGTTAATAAGTGAGATAATGCATAGTTCATACAAAGAAATCTAATTCCATCAAGTTGGATTGGATTGTCCTTGTAACACCCTTCCTAGGACACTAGTTTTCAGAGGAACCAAAGTGCAGTACTGTACTTATCCCTCTGGGCATTTAGTTTGTTGTCACTCACCTAAAAATTTATTATCCCACATTTCTGAGTGCCCCCAGGGCAAGCACAGGTCCAGCACACATTTTAAATTCCAGCTCTGTGCCACACAAAACTGATGCTGCTTCTGAATTCACAGCTGTCAAAGCCATATGTAGGTACACTGCTCTGATCAAACTACTGTCTACTGCAGAAAGAATCTGCAACTCGCATTATCTATTCATGGATAAACAAAAGTTGTCCATATTTAAAGGGAGGTGCTTTTTCAGAGACCAGCAAATACTACAGGAGTCCCAAAGAAGGAAAAAGGAGTTCAACTAACAAAAGTCTCATGAAAATATTTAAAATAGGAAAGGCTGAAAGACAGGAACAGCTATTTTCTCATTTACTTCAACATTCATAGTATGCATCCAAAGTAGTATTTTCTGGAAATCCAGGATGCAGAATATATCTTTTATGTTAAAAGAATTTCCATTATAGATAAGACACCAGCCCAGTGAACAGGGTGTTTGTTAACACTGCTTCCTTACAGAAGTGGGGAACCTACCTTAAAGTAACACTTGGAGTTGTTTTGTCTTGCTTTTTTTTCTATGTTGGTTTTTGAAAAGCACTAATCCTTTTCCCTAAAATGACTTTGTTTTTTAAGATACAACTTTTTCAAGGGATGGAAGTACACTGACGCAGAAGAGTTATTTCTTTAGGGAATAGGAGGTGAGAGGTTCCACCTCCAGTTGCAAAGTAACATGACAGATTTCATAAATTGAGGAAAGGAGCATAAAATTCAATCTGTTTTCCCATATGAAATACTATTAATGATATATTAACTTACATAACCAAGACTTTCTCAATAAACTTTCCAATTATATGTGGGAAGTATTTTTTGAGATTGACATCATTAATTGCAATGAAAATTAATGTGAACACCACAATGTTCTTTAGCACATCAACAGAGGAACATTCCCCAAGGGAATTAACAAGGAATCCCTATATTTAGCAGCAATACAAAATAAAATAGAATAAAGCTGGAATTGCAGCAGCCCTTATTAATGCCAGAAGTTCAGTTTTCTTTAAAGATGTAGCAGAAGTAAAGGACAAATTTTCAATTGTTAACATGGAAAGTATACATCTGATTTGGAATACAGGATGCTAGGAGAGTTGGCTGCAACAAAACAAAATCAGCAAAAGAACAGATGACATACATTGCTTCAGTAAATAATGCTTTCCTGTGGTTTGAGTATGGCTGGAGTAGAAGAATCTTTCAGCAACTTTAACTAAAACTGAATCTGCATTACATTCAACGCCCCACTGACAACAATAGGAAAACAGGCACACAGTCATTCAGGTCTGGGGTTCTGACTAGAGACTTTCCCTTCTTTTCTCATTTAGGACAGATTCCTCTCCATTACTTCCAAATTAAATTTGACCAGCACAACAACATAACACTGGGCAAAAGGTTGTGCAGCACAGAATCTATCCAAAGTGGTAATTTCACTATTAACAGAAGTAGTACCAGCAGATTTTCAACATTTTCAAACTGCAAAACCTTTGACTTTTTCTCCCTTGGGACTTCAATTAGAAGGAGCATGCACTGAGGGATAAAAGAGGGTGGCTGGGAGCACAAAGGTGGTACTCACTCTGCCACACCCTCTCTTCCCATATGCTTCACCGATTACATTCTTTTGTGAGTCTGTACATATAGCTGGTTAGGACTAATTTAAAATTCCTCACTTGAACAATGCATTCCTGCCTGAGCGCTACACAGCTGCTTCCGTCATTCAGAATATTTTGCAGGAGGTTGGCTTTGCTTATAAGTGAACCTCTCTCCTAATGTCTGCTAGAAATTAACCTATGAATGCAAATAAAGGGAGCTCTATTGTATTATGATTGGTGAATTTCCTGGTGAAAAAATGCTCAACAGAAAAAAAAAGAAGAAAAATTAGTCCAACGATAACAACATTTCAAGCATATATATTTCTGGGAATTGTATTTGCAACTTTAATAATGAACAGCAGTCTTTGTCAATGGAAATCTTGCTTCTGTCAGGAAACCAGGGAAAGGGAAATGGTAGGCGAAAGGGAAATGGTGGGCTGGTGAATTTTATCTATAAAACCATAGCCTCATAGGTATTTACAGACATTGTTAGACAATATTAACATATTGCATTTTAAATGCTCCATTATCCATCATTTATACAAAGCATTCTGTTAATAATTTTATATTTACCTTACTAGACGTGCACTTGAAAGCTGTAGCCAGGCATTCTTAGTGCTCATATAATCACAACTTATGCAATTAATTTTTAAAGACGTATCTGACTGCAATGTTTTTAACAGTTAAACAGCTGCTTGAATGGGAAAACATGTAACTTCCTGCTACAGTGGTTCACAAATTCCTGATTTTGTTGCCTTGAATTCAGTGCACCACCACAACACTTTAAAAGAAAAAACAATCCAAAGCTAATTAGTTCTTAAGAAAACGTCTTTTTAAAAATTTTTCACCTAACAGAAATGCATTGTAATAGAGCATATATACAGATGAGAAATTATTTTGATCAGTTAACTGTTCAAATGCCTTTTTGCAAAGGCAATGCAAAAGTGTTCAGTGCCATGCCAGTTAATACCAACATAGCTTAGTGGCTTGTAAATAACAAAAACCCAAATCGGATATAAAGCCGCCCACTAAGCTGAAAATATTTATAATTACAACCTTAGCATGCTTTAATGAAGGATTTCATAAGCTTTATATTCTTATTGCAGACAGCTCGTACATTAAACATTTGATGATGTGAGAAAAACAGGACACTGAGCAGAAACCTTCTGTCTAGCATAGCAACAAAAGCATTTACCTCAAAACCGCTTAAAACTGAAAGTGAAGCTACTTTTATTACTTACACAGTATGGACTTTATCTTCGGGGTGGTCAAGTATGCACTAAGTAAAAGAAAATGAAGAAGTTTTGTAAAAAAGAAACTCCCTCAGAACTTTGTGTAGGACTATGTGGAATACTAAGTATTTCCTGAATTCTGAGTTATATTTCAATATTTTGTAAAACACTGCATACAAACTAGCACAACACACAGTCGAGAGGGTTTGCAACATGCCAAACTCTGGCATTTCAAAATATTTAAAAGGCAACCCACTGACATATGACAAATTTCCACAGACAGCAGCAGCTGCATGGCCTGGTAGTTTTGCCACGATTAGCCTCAGTTACAATTTGATGACTGAATTAAGTTATCTGCCAGCACTTCCAGCTGGCACTATACATTACTTTGTGGTGTCATGCTGTTTATCCATGGCCAGTGTTGTGACATGCTGAGCTCCATGTATATTTTCTTTTAAATCCTGGAACTTCATGAAAAGTACTGATTTCTTTAAGACATAGTAAATCCAGGCCTTATAAATTCTACTTTTACATAAATTTCATTAAAATAAACGTATAAGCAAATAAAATTCTCTCACCTCTCCACAGTGCAGTACTGTACATGACAAGACTTGGGAAAAAGATGGTCCCAAGATGCAGCTAAATGGCATCTTGGGGGCAAATGAAGTTTCATATCTTTGTATTTCCTGGCTTTCAGATTGCAGTAAGAACTCAAATAGTCCCTGGAAGACCAGAATGAGCAGCCTCCTGAGAGCAATTTTTGGATGCCACCTAATCAAAATTCCACAAAGACATACAATCCTGTCCCAAGTCCAGCCTCCTTGTGCTGGATTCTAAGTGTTACTCCATGATGAATTTGCAGGATAACAAAAAAATATAATTTGATCAGAGGCAAGCATATATATAAAGTAACAAAGGTTGATACTTTGCCAATGCCCACCCATTTAAAGCCAAGAGGCCCAACTGATCACCCACAGGCACAAACAACCCACCCTGGTGTCCTGACTGCTGAGGTGGGTCCCTGCAGACAGGTCAGGCTGCAGATCTTCTAATCCCATAGTCACAATAACAAAACTGGCCTGCTTCCCCCCATTATCATTTAATAGATATCTGCTGTACCAGAAATGAGAGACCTGTAAACCCAGTGTGTTCATAAGCTATATTGCTCCTAGTATTGTATTTCCTCCTAAGTTTGAAACTATATTCAGCTGGCCTCAAATTTCAGAATATGATTTTAAAAATAGTGCTTAAGAAGCAATTCCATTGTCAAGCTCATTTTGAAACACTGGGAATAATTCACAGTGGTACTTTGACACAACTTACTTGTGAAACAATCATTTCTTGTCCTCTCTGGTGTTAAAAGAAAGTGTAAATGTTTTGTTTGATATTTTTTTTTAATATTCCACTGTATTATATATCCAGCTTCACAAACACTACTAAGTTTATTACTGTGAAGCCTTATTTAGGACAAATAAACCCCACAAATCAGAACATGTTTCTTGTTCCATTTCAAAACATTCATTTCTCTATTCAGTTTCCTTTTCTTCAAAGCAGAAACATTTTAAGGTGCATAACTTCTCAAAATGTAGAAAACGAAGCAAGGACAATTTTCCTGAGAAAGCAAATTAATGGCTGTTGCGGTTGTTGACTGCTGTCACCACATACTTCTGAAAACAAACATAACCCCTTCATCAATATTATACTAAACACAACTAAGCCACGTTTAGCAGGTTTTGAGATTTTCCTGCAAGAGAAGCATTTTACTCATACACCATTTTTAATGGCATTGACCTTTATTATTTCAAAAACAGCACCAAAACTGGGCAGCTGCCACACAGGGTCCCACATGGAGTCAATTGGTAGGATCCATGTCTGTCAGGCCACTGAGTTCTGATGACAAGACCCAACCAGCTCCTTCTGCCTGCTCTGAGATTGGCCACACTTTCCCCTGTGCCCTAATTACAACAGCAACTCTAATGAAATTGTAACATTACTGACCAGCTCCACCACAGCACTGCACTTCCAAAAGGTCTCCCTCTTTGCAGTTACTATAATTCTGCTCCCCAGCCCATATTAATTATAATCAGGGAAACAAAAAATCATCCTTACATGCTTTTTTGAGTTTGCAATGGAGTTTTGGTTTTGTTATGTGGGTTTTGAGGGGGAGGAAGGGAGTGATGGTCTTCCAATTAATGTGAACGTGAGTCTTTCCGGAGCAAGCAAAATGTGTAAGGAATGCAGAACGGAGCCCTTGAGGTATTTGGGGGATGGTGAGGGAAAAAAATTAAAAGTGACTGAGGTGCCTCTGTTAAAACCATCTACTTCATAGGCACACGAACATTTCCTCATTAAACATTGATAAGAACTTTATAGTTTTAATGCACATGTGGCCAGTGTTACAGTTCAATAGCCAGAACTTTTAAAAAGGAAACAAAACAAAAAAAAAGACAAAAAACAAAAACAAAAAAAAGAGAAAGAAGATACTTTAGTTTTTTATTTAAGTGACTTTCTTTTCAAGGGAGATAGAAACTTCCTTTTTTAAACATCAAAGCACAGTTACTGCAAAAGCCCACCATTCTAAGAAAGGTCTGAACAAATGAAAATCAAATCAATATTTCTGTTGTAATTCATATTCTCAACCACTGCCCTTTTCCCACTTCTGAATTTCTGCATTTTCTTGCTCCAAAAAGGATAAAAACATGTCCCCTAGTCACAAGCCTTTTTTACAATCAGCAAACTGTCAATGAGGAGCACCTTGAATGCCTCCTTAGCTGCAAAGGATAATAAGACAAAAAATTGAGAAAAGGATTAGGGAAGGGAAAGAAGAGCCCTCTTTGTATTAAGCTGAAGGCTTGAACATGGAAGACTCAGCTTTGGACCTGTGTAGGTCAGCCCAAGATCTCACAACTTCAGTAGGATCTACTCACTGTTTAAGAATGCATTGATTTTTTCCTTTCTGATCAGTTTTTCTGGTGCATGTTATACTCCAGATCTGCTACAGGCTGCTGTATTTCACATGTCTTTAAAAGCAGGCATAATGGAGATGTCTCAGAAGCTGGGTAATGTTGGCATCTCCCATTCTATTATTTCATTTTCACTGGAAAGGTGAAGGGCTCTTTGCTGCTCTTTTCATTTTCTTCCATGGTCAAAAATACCCATTTAACTTTCCAAGGGGTTCCTTTATTTTTCCCAGTGCCCAGCAAAAATCAGGGACTTTAGACAGAAGACAGGCAGCCATCAGCAAACCCTCAGCAAACTACCCAAGCTGGTATCAGACTGAGGGAGGACTGAGTTACATGTATTAGACCTCTGGCACAGTTGTGCGAAATAAAAGTTTTGCAATGAAGCAGCAAATTGTGTAAGGATTGTCCTGCAGAGGAATTACAATTTTTAGCTTGATTTTTTGCCCCCAAGACACTCCTAGGAATTTTTTTCCAATACAACACAAACCATTCACTCATTGCCAGTTTCCCCCTAGAGTGCCCTGCAATGTGTATCTGAAGCATGTTATTTTTAAGCAATGTGAATTATTCCTTCTTCCTCCTCACTGTGAGGAGCACATGACTCCCTCTGCAGTATCCACCAGCCATTCCAGGGATAAGGAACACAAACCATACACCAAACACAGGTCTCCACCAATGCCCTCAGCCAGGCCTGGCCAGGCCTAGCCAGTCCTGATCAAGCAACACCATGTGCCTGATGGCTTAAGCAGGTTCAGAATAATGAATTTTCCTCCTTTTTCAGCACCTCTTTGGTACTCTCCATTCTGTCTGTGTAAGCATCACCATCCCAGCACTTGGCCACAGGTATTCTGTATTTGCATCTTCCCAAGTCACATCCACTACAGTACCAACAGAAATTTTCCAACTCTGCTTTCTCCATCTGGATTTTTATTTAATCTCACACTCCATTTCTTCTTCTCCTATATTTATCTTCTTTTTTACCTTTTCCATTAATCTTTTTAAAAGCAGGAACCTTAGTCAGAGACCTGTAAGTGTTAATATTACCATCTACAAAGATCACCTTCATCTGCAGTTCGGCTGAGCACGCACAGTTCCCTCATATTGGTTAATGGGCTGCTTGGCTCAGTGCTCTGACACTTTGGTGCAGCTGAGAAGCTCAAAAGGTACTGCTCTGCAAACACTGATAAAATAGGCAGTCTTCCTATACTTTCATTTCTAACTCTGTCAAGCTGATTGTAATAAATCCAGAGCTAGTGTCCCTTTATTAGTAAAATATTTAGTGTTCTCTGTTTGACTTTCATTCCTCAGAATTATTTGGCAAGAAAGTTCTCCATATCCTCAGATAATTATCACACTATTGGCCTCAGGAAGACAGCATATTTTTTTAGCAAATGACCACATGTGCACCATGTCAGGCTTAGTTAGAGATTAATAATGGGTACTATTAATCAGCCTACAAATGTTCATGTTCACAGTATTTTACAGTTATATTAATATTGACAGATTAGACCATACACAATAAATATCAGTCTCAAAAGCATGCAACTTAGCAGCAGCAGGGAAGACAGGCAAAATGCATATTGGACCAATTTTAAGTTTATTCAATAATACACTTTAAACTCTGACTCAGTATTGGCTTACTTTGCTTCATATTCTATTCTATTATTAACTATTCCATAGGATTACACAAAATTTATTGACATGCTCATGCCCACATCTAACATGGGCAAGGACAATGAAGTTGACAACTATACTGAAGCATACTGGAAACAGTAAGAGTGATTCCCTTTACGACATCTGGATTTCTGAGAAAAAGAAGGGAGGATATTCAATATTTGTCAGTATCAGGTATTTGATACATCACCATAAAGAAAATGTCTGGATTCCTAATGGTGGCATTCTATAGCCTACAGCCCTTAAAACATTATTTCTTAACAGTCTATTAACAAGTAAAATCAACATGAAAAGGCAGATAATTCTATAGTCCAATTATCAATTTTTTTCTATCATTTTATGCTTTGTATTTTTTTAATTCATTCTGCTAAAATTTTGCTTGTAGTAAAATAATTATTTTAGCAATTAATGCTTGTATTGCTAAGCTCTGACAGGTTATTCAGGACTGAAACAAAAACTTTTGTCATTCCACAAGACCAAAATCTGAGTTACAACATTCTTTTCTTTTTTTTCTGGTTTTTTTTCCCCTCATTTTTATAAATTTTTAAAATAATTAATTTTGGCCTGATTGGCTAGATTCAAAGTGATTCACTTTTTTTAAGTGACACTAAGATTTTACCATTTCAGGTGGAACTTTTTTACTGTTTACTATTTTGTTCATTGTACAGCATTTCGACACTCGGTTTTAGGCATATTAAGCCACTGACATTATAACTTCATCATCATGTACACAGACCTGGTAATCAGAATTCTTATACTCAGTCCCCAATGAAAGCAGTTAAAATTCTTCCATCCATGATTTCATTCACTTGGACTATGTTAATTATAATCCTGAGCCCCGTAAATATCTTTGAACTCTTTTTTTCTTTCTTTATGCACACAAATCCAGCAAGAAATTGTGATAAAGATTTTACTGGGAATTGTCACAGTTTATAAATGATACACACACAAATAATGTACCGAGTGCACTTTGTTATATCCCTGATCACACTGTTTAATGTAACCTTTGCACAAATGTGATGTATATTGTTTAAAATCTTGCATCTCAGCCAAATGGAAACAGATTAATGGACTGTGCAAGACCCCATCTGAAACACAGGGACAAATTTCTGCCAGATTTCAAGTCTGAATATTTCAAATCTTAACGTAAGTGTTGAAGGAGGAATGGTTACAAATCCCAATTTTGCATGATTTCTTTAAATCTTGGCCAAAGCACATTTGTCCCTAGAAAGAACCCATCTGCTTTATAATGAACCTCTGTAAGAAGTTAACCCCTGGCTTAACCTAAAATGAACCAAACAACAACCAAAAGATCTGATGAAATTATTCACACCAGAGATTAAAAACACAGAATTAGAACAAATCTGTACTAAGCTCTAAGAGACTGCTGCTTATGGAACGACAAAAAAGATCTCAAAATTAAACTTTTAACCTTTTAAGTGTTTCATTGGAGAAATAAGTCTACGTTTTAGAAGATTTTAAAGAAAAATTTTGACAAATAATCTATATAATGCTACATTTGCCTCAAGGATGGCAACACTGTTTTAATGAGAATATCTATTTCATTCTAGGAATAGACAATATACAATTCTACCAAACAGCCATAAAAATAGGGCATAAAACATATTTTGAAAGAGTTCTGTGGTGCAGTAAATTAGATCTCTTTTTCTCAAAAAAGAAATTTACAACCTCTACTCATCTTTCAACCAAGCAAACCAAGAATGGGTACTCAAATTTATAACGGTTCAACTTATCTAAAAAAAAAAAAAAAAAGTAAAAAGGAAAAGTAATCCAGAAGTACGGGAGATGTGTAGAAACTCAAGTGCTGAGCATTATTCTAAGCAAAAATCAAGCAGATCAAATGATTCCTGATGCACTCGTTGCTGATGAAAATTGTGTTACATCAAGAATAGACTGGACTCCAGAGAAGTTTCTTTAGGATAAAATAAATGATAATTCTTTGGGTCTGGTAATAGTTAATCAATTTTATTATGACAATCACTAATTAAAGGTTAACCTGCAAATGACATACAACGGAACCTGGAAACAGGCAGCCCAAATCTTCAGGGGGTGGTGTAAGTATGCATAGGGGTATTTTCCTTAGCAGAACTGTAACCTTCCTGTGCAAGGCATGGAAAGCTCAAATCACTTCCGTTGCCTCCATCTCTGAGAGAAGAGAGCAAAGAGAGGACAGAGGATAAAGATCTGCAGCAGTGCCTCATATTTTGTTTCTATCAGTCCTTTCTTACACTGTTCCCTGAAGCCTTTTCTGTGATGTGGTTAGGATGAAAAAAAAATAAGAAGCAAGGCAGTCACATTCAATTTAATTGCATAAAGTCTTCTATAAAGATAGGTAGGATAAAACAAAATGGGTACACTTAAGCATAATAGTATAATAATACCTAGAAATTCTTTGTTTTCAGCAATAAAATAAAATGAAATAAATGTATGATTAGGAAGATACAAACAAATAACCCAGAAAATAAAGCTTATGCAATCCCAAATTTAACATACAAAAAATGCACAAAATAGCTGACATGCAAAAGAGAAATGTCAGTAAGTAACAAAACCGAATTTCTTTGCCTTTTAGCACTGGGGGATGTAGACAGCTTGCTGGGTAATTGGCTGGTTGACTGTTCTGCTAACTTTCTGGGTGAGTGGTGGAGCAGAGAGGCTGCCTTCCTTCAGGCTCACTGCTGGCATATTGGCACTGATATTATACATACATGCACATGCGTTCTCTTTCTTAATTTCTTTGAACCCATACTCTTTCTGTCTCACACGGGAGCTTGAAAATTCAATGAGAAATGAAAGGTAATTGCACATAGAACAAATATTGCCAAACTGCCTGTATTGTTCTGATCTATCAATTCATACTTATCTTACGTGAATTTATCCTAGCAACTGATATAAACAGTGCACTCATGTAGCTCTGAGTTAGAAATCTACTACAATCTCAATATTGAAACAAGAGAAGTTCCATTTCTAGTTTTATGTCAGCCTGATTGAAGTAGGAAAGTCAGCAGCAGCTGCTCCCACAGTTTACTTTTTTTACATTAGCCCATTAGTAAAGTTTGACAGTAAAACTGTAACTAGTATAAAAGGTTCTTTCAGTCACTCTGCAAGACCAGTAATACCATGCATGATCCCGTCTGCTTTTTTGCTGGCTCACCACACTTCATTAGGGTTTGTTTTTCATATATCATCTTTTAAATGTTGAACTACACAATGACTTAATAGGTCATTGGAAAAGCTTGGATTTCAGAAAATGTTCATTTCATGGAAATCTGACTGAGGATAACAAACTGGTATAAATGCTGTTTACCCTTCCCAGCAATTTTGTAAATAGTAATTTTTCCTTAAACCCAGTTAATGAAAACAGTATCCACATCTGCTTTTCAATGCAACTAACATACCAAGAAAATGGGGCAATCAATGGAACTGCATAGTGTACCACTAGTGACTTAAATAGCACACTACAGCAACATATACAAAAAGTCTAAAACATGCAAGCATTTAAATAAATAAATAGAAATCACTCAGCTAATGCTCTACAGTTCATTACAAATGCTAGAGTTTTAGTCAATTGAACCTCCACCTCACTATGACATGTCAAGTATTTAAAGAAATGAATTCCCCAGGTTCATTCAGCAAAAGAAAGCCTAGTGCACCCCGAGTTACATGAGCTGAAGCAACAGCAGCAACAGTGATGTACCAGCTTTTGTGTAAGTTGGCACGAGCCCAGAGCCCTGAAGAGTCACACTCATTGCTGGCATATGCTCAGTTCCATATGTCCAGCACACAGCCTTCATAAATTATGGCTCCACGTTCTTTGTAGGTATCAGGCACAGTTTCATTTCCCAGCCTGCACCCACTTTTTCCCTAAAATGCCTGCTAATGAAATAGCTACTCAGTGGCATGCTATGTTCTCCCATGAAACATTGGCTGTTCCTGTGAAAAACACTTAAGCACTGGGGAACAGCACCTCTATAATAACATGGAGACACGGAAAAGCCACAAGTGCTACTGGGAGAAATTAGGTGGGCTGAAGAAATGAAATTTGGCCTAGCTCACCTTTGTGAGCATTAAATCCTGATTCTTTTATTGAGGAATTGTCATATGAAAAAGTTTTTACAGACTTGTGGGGGAAATGGGCCAAAAGTAAGTAAGAATATAGAATTTCATGCACACTTATGGAACTGTTTAAATAATTATCCAGGTATAGAATACTAGAAAACAAAGTACCTATGTTATGGTATTTCCACACAATAAGCAGACAGAATGATGTAAGAACACATATACAATGACAAGAAGCAGAAATATATTTTTTATGATGCAATTCATGTAAAAACAGAGAACTTTTGGGACTTTTCAAAGGGAAGAGATCTAAAATGAGAAAACAAGACTCTAGGACAGGCACCCATTAGCACAGCAACTCAACACAGAGGTGGGAAGACGGAAAATTCCTAATGTAAGCATAAACAACAGAAGTTCTGCATAAAGACCATTTCCATCCAACATGTGCTACTGGTGACCCCTTACAAATACTTGGTCCTCCACTCCACTCCTGTGCTAACACTTACTATTTTATAATACCATTTTTCTACTTTTGTTCTATGTTTTTCCTTTCATTGTCACTGCTTATTACTGATTTGAACAAGGCAAGTAGAAAAGGAGGAAATTAATGAATGAAGGAGAAGTTATGTCAGAGCTATTAGCTAAGATGAATTTTCTCATCTTACAGTAATACAACATCTGAATACATGAGTAGATACCTCTATGAAACCAGGGAGAAGCTGTTGTGAAATAACATAATTAATAGGGAAAAATGAGTGAAATGTCTCATTTCTGTTCTGAGTGAAAGACATTTAATTTGACTTACACAAATAAACTACAAAGCAATCATCACAGACCTCTACTCAAACACCTGAATGCACAGAAATCAGGAGAGAAGACCTGTAACAAAAGGTCTGTACAGATGACTGAGCTTAAAAAAAAAAGAAAAAAAATATTCACTTTACTCAATTCTCAGTTCTCAAGAGGGCAAAAAGAAAAGCATCACCCCCATCCATCCAGCAATGTCAGCACTCAACCTGAAAGTAGGGACAACAAAAATAAAAAATAGGATGGTAAGTAGGAATCAATTCAATGTCCTCAGCAGGAAGCTTTGAATTTTCACTGGGCTTCTTTAAGTAACCATTTGGTCAGCACTGGCTTGTTACACAAGACCAGAGAAATCTGCTTTATACAGACTTCCTAAGCCCTGAAGTCACAGCGAGTTTCCCAAGGATATTCATTTCCTGCATGTAGATGGTCCAGAGGGGTCTTTTCTATATTCAACTGTATCAGTTTTACAGCATGAACATCACTTCTGAATGTTAAACTAAGATGAAATTGTGATTATCTGAGTATTCAGTTAACTGGATCAAAATTAATTTTTTAGATATAAAGAGAGTACATTGTCATTATGTATAAAATAAATCTTTGTAGATAGTAATCTTACTTTTAGATACACTTCAGGCTTTGTGCTCTTTTTTGTTTTTTTTAAAGGATATGTAATTTTCATGGTTATTTTCGTAACATCACTAAGAGATTATCATATTTTTGGCTTGTTTAGATGAGAAAAGCGAGTATTACATCACTCTTTATAAATGATGAACCCTACAAAGAGAAAAGGATTAGTTTAAGGATAACAGTACAAAATCATACACATAAAAATAGGCTATGAGTACATTTAGATCATAGATAAGAAAAAACAGAAATAAAGAATTGGAGCAGCCTTCAAATTATTTGGTCAGTTTGATATTTATGCGTGAACAGGGCTTACTAGAGTTAGAAATTGCAGCTTGTGACATGAATTTTTGCATATCCAGAGCAGAATCCTCCCCAGGAAATTCAAGGGCCAGGAACATTTCTTTATTTCCTGGATGATGCAGAACATGTCTTCAGGAGCTTCCCCTGCTCCTCCAGTTTCACTTAAAAAGGCTAAGAGAGGGAGTATTGGATAGTTTACACTGGTAACCTGCTCTAGTCCAGTACTGAAAAATCAGTGCCTGTGTTGGTGTACCTTGCTGGCACAGTCACAGCTAAGGAAAGAAACTGTCAGATTGGCTGAGAAGGATTTACTGGTTATGGTGGCAAAGACACGTAAAAAGAAAAATAAAAAAAACCAACCTGTGGCACGTTACAATTTCTTCTCCTGTGACACATTATAATTTTTAGAGCCATTATGTTGAACTGAAGTTCCAGTGTTCTTAATGGAGTGCTGGAAAGCTGTTAATGGAGTGGCTCGTTTATGGTGTATATGATGAGAGGGAGAGCTGAACAAATTTTCTTTTTATCCCTGGAAATTCAGGCTGGCTGCAACCCATTCTGGTCTTACACTCCTAAATATTTTTGTAAGTTCACAGAACTCTGTACAGTAGGAAAGCTTAATACAGTATTTAAACTTTGCTCAAATGGGAGAATTGTCCCTTGTGAGGCACTTGCACTTCTCAGAAATACCTAAAAGCAATTAATGGTACAAAGGGGAAAAAAGCATCAAATTCTCAATTTAGCTGCTGACATAGTACATAAAACACTGTTTTGTTCTGAACACAATGTACTTTAAACTGCCCTTTCAGCTGAAAAGCATGTCTTTAAGGTCTTTAAGAAAGTATTAACTTACTTTGCATGAACAAACAAATGGGAATATTGGCTGTAAAAAAAATGGTAAAACACACTTGGTGAAAGTAATAAATGTACCATGTGTCTGAGTACATATATTAGCTGTAAAGCTTTCTTTCATTGGCCATTAATTAGAGCATCATAGCAGAAGTGTTACTGTTATGGCTGACAGGGTATGCTTTTTAATAAATTTGGCTTTTGCAGGCACCTACAGCTAAAATATTTTTTCCTGATTTAGCATCTTTCCGACTTTTTCATAGACAGAGATTAATTGACTTTAAGAGATTCAAGTTGCCCCTTTGGCTGTTTCCTGGGTTATAAAGGCATGATAAAAACATTTTACTTATGCTTCAACAAGTTTCTTGCATTATGCTAACTTATGTGGCTTATTTCTAACTTAAACTGCTTATTTTTATCAGCTGAATCTCACTACCATTGCATATACCAATAGTATTTCATTCTTTCAAGTTAACAGGCAAATAAAAATACGCATTTTATTCCAGCACAATGTTTCTCTCTGTATTCTCCTCAGCAAAACACTTTCTAAAGCAGCACATAGTGGAATTTTGTAATTCTTTTTTTTTTCACAGAATATGTGCATAGCTCAGACTATACAAACATCCTCTATAGCTCCCCCAGTCACTTTCCATTTCAAGAACGAGGCAATTTGTGTTAACACAAGACAGCTTATCATGTGCTAAGTCTGCATGCAATTTTCTCGTGAGAACAACCATTTTGTACCTACTTGACACACGCAGCACTATACTACACCCAACTAATCAATTCTGTCTATATTAAGAACTGGGGAGAAAAACTGCCCACAGCTGTTATATTACATCAGCTTTCCTAACTACTTCAGACAACTCATTTTGGAGCTTTTTTTTTTCTTTAAACTAAACTGGCATAAACCATAGCCCTTCTTTCCATTTCTTTTCAATTCTATTCTATTTTTTTTTTTTTGCCTTCTCAGAGATTATTGGCAACGCACAAGCATCAGAAAACAAGCAGTGCTTTCTGCAGGCATCCCCAGAAGTTTTGAGGGCAGCAAGCTCTCAGGGTCATTGGTACCCATGGAGCATTTACAGACTAGCATGATATGAATGAGTAATAGCATGTTTTCATCTGAGACCTCACAGCCTAGTCTACAGACATTCACTTTTGGCAGACAATAACTTATATACATAGGGGGTTTTGTCCTTATAAGTAAGCAATTGCAAAATGTCTGGCAATTGATGTCAAGTCAGAGATGGAGACACAAAAAGAAAAGTTATCAGTAGGGCCCAGAAAACTCTCCGGGATGGAAGGATTGGGTTTGGAGCTTCTCTTTGGATACTCACTTTTACCCAACACCACCATAACGTTGAGATGTTCCTAATCAGAACTTGAGGTCTCTCACATTTTATGTATGGATACTACCAAGCAAGGCAACTTTTTGGTCTTCTTTACAGTAAACATTTTAAAGACCACTTGTATCTGAATACAAATAATATCTAGTATTTCTAGAGTTTGAGAGCATTATTCCACAATAGGCTGTAGCTGAGGAATCAAAACCACATATTGAATAAAAGGACTCAGCTATCAATCCACCTCACAGTTCCCCTCACAATATCAGCTCAGTTGCTAGTGAACTAAGACTAATTCTTATCAGCTTGGCTTCCCAGCATGCTTCTCTCTGACTTCATACACACTGCCCTAAAATCACATTTCTGTTTTTCCTACTGTCTCAACCAGTCTGCCTTTCTTTATAGAAATACAGTTTGCATCGGTCCTAAGTGGTATAGTTCAGCTTTATCAATCAAAAAAGATTCTATATTTTGTGACTATAAAGCACTTGAAATGAAACACTGGTATCTATGACAAAGACAGTCCTGTGAAACTGCTGTGTCCCCCACCAAACATTTTTTTTTTTGCTATGCTCACATTTCCAACAGAAATCTGTTTTGCTGGGGAAAAAAATGCAAATAGTTACACTCAAAATCCATCAATGCAGCCTGGCAAACCACTGACATCTTAAATACTGGTGCTATACTACATCCATGCCAGCAGTTGGCAATTTTGTGCCCAAGCTGAAACCATAGCTTCAAGCCAGAACTGGAGGAATGTAATCTCAGCAATGCATTCAGAATGACGTATAAACACCAGTCACACCCACAAGCAGCAGCACCTGCGAGGGAAGGCAGCACTGAGCCAGTCTGAGCTCTCACTATAAACCATGGAATTTAGAGCAGAGACATGGTGTGGTAGCCCATGTTGTTTCTATCAGAGGAAAACAAGTACACCACGGAACCAGAGAAATGAATGTGGCAGTTTAGGAGGCAAACAAAAAACAGGCTTAAGGTATTAAGAAAAGATGGGAAACACACTTGATTCTGGACCCTTGCACTAGAACAACGGGACTGATGTACTAACCTGTTTTTCAGAGATAACTATTGCTATTTTTAAACAGCATTGTAATATCCCAAAGGAAAAATTCTCTCTAGAATTACTGCTTTTTTTGCACATTACAGCATAGCAGCTCTACAGCAATAGACATACAGGGTATTTTTCTGTTGTCTCATTCTCTAAAATATAATGTATGTGATGTCTAATAGCCTGTATTGTGACTTTGTACTGGTAAATAACAAATGAACAGAGGAAAAAATGCATTACCTTTCTGTCACACTGCATTACAAGTGCTTTGATAGATACTTCATGGTTGTGAGACTTACAGTACATACAGCCTGTTAGAAAGTGGACAATGTAATTTTACTTTTAATTTCTACCTCCTCTGCTTCTGACAGTCATATTAAGAATAGCAAAAGTTTTACAATTCCTGATAGAATGCTAAATCTCTCTTTGATACTGCACCATAGAACATAATGGGTTCTGGCATTTAGAGAGTTTGGGGAGGTTATTTTTTTGGTTGGTGGGGTTTTTTTACTTGTTTTTAGGGAGGGCAGTGTCAAAAAATGGACGTACTCAGCTTTTGCAATACTAAATGAGTAACCTATTCTTACTCATAGGACAGAATAAAGAGATCCATAAAGGACCACAGAATTAAAATGGAAAAGCAATTTTTAATTAAGTTTGCCCAGTTTGACTTGCAACATTGATCCTGCCTCTATTTCTCCTTCTCTGGTTTCTCAAAATTTCTATGCAATGATAGCAAATTGGATACCCTCCTTCTGTGCAATTCATTAAAACACTGCCTGCAGCAAAATGATACTTACTTGGAAAAGCAATTCACCCAGTACTCCTTTACAACAGTGAGGAACAACAGTGGCTTTTCCACATCCAGATCCAAGGACTTGATATTTTCCAAGGTTCCCTAGGTCTGCTGTTGCTTCTTGCTACTTATGCAACCAGGCAGGTATTTTCAACAAGCATCAGTACTGTCTGTCTGCACTTGTGTATTTGCACCCACCAAGGTTTCCTCCCGGTCAGGGCAGGAATGGACGTAAATGGCTCCACATAAGGTAGAAATGTAAAATAATTGGCACTACACAAACATCAATAGACTTTTTCTTGTTTTCTCTCTCCTGATAAGCTGAGATCACCCAGTATTACTAGATTTGGAGACATTAAATAAGCAATACAGATAAAACACGTAGAGAGAGATCAAGTGATGAGACAGAAATTAAATGAATATTTTAAAAAAACTCTAAAAAAAGACATTTCTTGATTTCAAATAATTTCTCTTAAATAAAAGCCTCTTCTTTCACAGATTTTCTCCTTTCAAAACACTCTCTTGTTTAACATCATCATATAAATATTGTATTACCTAACCATTATACATTTGCTACAGCACACATAAAATTCCCTATTTATACAAAGTCCTTTATGATTAAGAAGGATTGTTTTCAAGTAAAAGATATAGATGCTAAAAAGCTGTATTTTTAATTGAATGCAATGCCTAAAATATAACATCTTCCAGAATCAGATAATGACAAAAGAAATCTGTCAATAAATAAATACGGTCAGGTAAAAACTTTGTTCAACTTAAACAGTCAGTTAGGAAAAGTAAGATAATTCTAGCTAATTAACTGATAGGGAAAACTTCTCATTGTAAAATTAAATTTTATTTGCAATTACTAAATTTGTGGTTTTGCATGATTTACAAGATGCAATTCAAATGTTGTAAATGTTAATGAGGAACTCTTATTTGATGCTAAAAAAACACCTTGGCAGTGAAGAACTGAAGACATTCTGGTGCTACAAGGCTCATTTTCATATCTCCTTTCAATCTCATAGCAGGTTCATACCAATCTCACCAATCCATGCCATTAAAATTTTAAAACACTAAAATGATTTTGTAGAAATTGTATTTTGTAGAACTAAATTGATTTTATGGAAAAGAATACTCTTTTTTTGACATGCATTTAATTATTTTTCAATAATTCATTTATCTGTTACAATCGTCATTGTCAGGTACATGAAGTTAGATATTTAAAGACCACATTCATTTAAGTGAACATCTCCATCTTCTGTCTGTACCAGAATATATCTGACATTGGCATTATTGAGTAACATGACCAAAACTACCACAATGACAGAGAACCAAGCATCAAAGAGAGGCAAAATCTCTGGGCTGCAGCCACCACAATGACAGACTGGCCTCAGGAGATGAGGAGCCCCAGTATGGGTAAGGAATCTAACTTCTAACCAGGAATCCTGGTTCTAACCCGGGAATATAATAAAAGCCCCAGAACAAAATTCTACAACAGGTGACTGTGGCATTTATTACCAATGAAAAAAAGAGATGGCTGAGGAACTGTGTGTATTAAGCTCTGAAGAATACAGTCCAATTTACTAGCTTAACACTCATTTTCTTGGTAGAAATTGCTTTTCTTCATGCTCCAAGATGAGCCTTAAAAACCATTCATTCCACAGAAAGCTATTCTAATTTTAGGTGATAAATGATTATTATATGCTTAACTATTTTCTTTCCTCTTTCTGATCTGTCCACTGCCTACATTCACTGGGTTTGTTTCCCCTTCCAGTATTTGTAAAGCTCATTATCTCCTGAGCATCTCCAGCCTTCCAAATAGATGTGTGCCTGAATGTAGAGGTACCCTAACTTCAGTAATTCATGAATTTTCAGAACTTTGTTTTTTAAGCTCACTATTTACAAGTGCCTTTGTACAAATTATATTGCAGGCAAACATACGTATCAATTAATATCAACCTGCCAGCTCCATTAGCTGCATTTAGGACTGACAAAGGGAACTCTCTTGCCTCATGCAAACACTGGCATCATCATAATTAAAAAGATAATCTCTTTATCTGACACTGAAACCAAAAGGGTAACTTAAAGTTCAATGACTGCCAAGAGGAACATGAATTGTCTTCAGTCTGTGTAAAGTACAGGCACAGAGCACAGTCTTGCAAGAGAAAAATCCTTCCCCATGACTATTCCCATCCTTCTGCATCTACCAGAATATGATCAACCACTTCAAACAGTAATGAAGCATAATGAGCTTTTGTAAACAATTACAAGCCAACAGAGTAAGAAATTTTACTTAATCTGCTTAGATTTCCTCAGGTGTCCTAGACATATTATTAAACAAGAAAAAATAATTGTTGCAGGACCTGTACTTTTGTTCTTTGACAATAAAGAAATAACTTGTTAGCTATCATTATCAACTAGACCTAGAGATCCTACTAAATCCATGCAGGATTTTAAATGTAAGAAGTGGCAAGAAATCTTCAGATGCTTGAAAGGAGTTTGCATAGAGTTTTCTTTCTCCATATTTCTCCAAATACAAAAACTAGATAAAACAGAATAGTTCTATTCATACTATGACTATTTACACAACAAACAGCCCTAAGAAACAGACTTTTAAATTGCCCTTTCCTTGAGTACCATCACAGCATTTCTCTAAACACACAGTTCAGCGGCATTTGAGGTCTCCAAGATTATTAATTTATTTGCTGTTAAAAGTGCCTGCACAAAGTTAGGGCCACACTCCTCAGCTGCAAGATCTAGGAAAAAAAAAAAAAGCCAAAAATGTTGCACAGCTGGATCCTGGCTGTCAGTCTGAAATATTATTAGTTCATAATAACCAGTATTTTTCTGTTTTTATAACAATCCAAAAAAGAACACATATTTCTAAATTTATTCCATGAAGTTTCTAACTTTAAAGATGTCATATGCAATGATTTGAAAGTAAAATTATTTAACAATTTCTTTGAGCGTATTTCCAATCCTTCACAGTACCTAGGAAGAGCATCTGTTTCTTTGTGTGCACATGTACATTTCAAATGTATGGGCAGGGAAAAAATGAAGAGGACAGTAATTCAGAAAATGTAAACTGCATGTTAAAAAATGTCAAACCTTTCTATTTTATCCTTCCATCACTTGAATTTTGCTAAAAAACTTCTAAATATCATATTTTTGTAACAACTGCATAACAACATGTTTTCTCTACGGTCTGATTTGTTATGCTTGTCTTTCTAGCCCTTTTCATCCCTCAACTTAGTGTGTTACTACTTCAACTGCACACCACAACACAGAGCTGCAGAATGTCCCACTGAAATCTGTTGGAAGTAGCTTTTAGGCAGTCTTGTCTGGTAATAACTGAGGACAACACGTGGCTGTGCAGCACGGACACGTGATTGGTAACTTTACAGCAGCACTTAATAAAACTGCACACAATCTAAGTGAGGCCTGGTTGAGTAAGATTCATCTATAGCGCTAAGAAAATAAAACAAAAATAAATTCAATGCTAAACTTTTAAAGATACTTCAGTATTATTTTTCTTTGTCTAGAAAATGTAACAAAGCAAGTTTCTGTTAAACAGTCACTGCTGCTTATTAGTGCCTGGCATGCTTTTCTTCTGGCTCCACTGTGAAAAATATGTGTAATCTTGCTTAGTGATCTTTCATCCTGATTTCCCAAGGAAACTGCTTATGCAACCATGGACTGTTTGTGTATGTTTCTTTATTTTTATTTGCTGGTTCCCTCCCAATAGCTTCTGAACCCGTTAAGAGTTTCAGTCACTGGGACAGAGGAGCAACAGTCTCAGAGGTATAATGCTCCTGCGAACCTAAAGAAAAAGTACATTTGGTAATGAAACAGAGAGAGAACAACTTCATACACTCACTTCTGAAAATACTAAGCACAGAATCCATCCCACAGCAGCAGGAGCCCCCAGCAGGGAAGCCACGACAGGTTGCCCCAGCGAGAGGTAACACAGGGAGGTAGCTCAGGGCAGGGGCTGTGCAGGCAACTGTGGTGCAGTGGCTGCTCTGCAAAGTAACAAAATTAGCAGTGTGGATAATAGCTGAAGTACACATTGTTTTGTGCCAGCTGGCACCAGAATGAGGGCAAAAGATTTATTTCCCTAGTCTGGATCTTGGCTTTAGGTCCAGCACAGCTGGAGCACCTGGCCCAACCACATTGGTCTCTGCCCCCAGAAGCATCCCATGGACTGTGGCTGGCCAAATATTCCCAGGCATAAAAAGCCTTGCCACAGCTGGCACTAATACTATTACTTTGCTGCACACTGGAGGGGGATGGGAATGTCTTCAGAGCAGCATGAATACCCCATACTGCCAAGATAAGGCATCTGCAAGTAACTTGGCAACCTGCACTAGCCTATGATTCTTTGGATAATAGATGCTCAACCCCGTGCCCAGAAGAAAAAAAAAAAAAATTCTTAAAGAAGCAAACTAGCAGAGATTTTTCTATTTAATATATTGTCCTGATTTATGGAGTAATTACCTTACCAAATTACATAGATAATTCAGTTGTTCAGGTCCCTCCAAATATTTTACTAAATGTGAGCTTTCAGATTGCTGAGACTTACTTGAAAGGGCTACCTCATTCCTTTATGGCTTTGAAAGCCCAACTTGCCTTTCTTTTATGGCACCCAGAGCATAGGAAAAACTTATTTAAATGTCTGTGATAACTCCTGCTGTTCTGGGAAGGCAGGACACTGACTGCAGACAGGGAATGCACTGGAACTGAAATAATTACAAGCTGTCAAGTCTTTGCCCTGAGCTTCAGATCCAAACTGAATTCTCAGCCTCCTGAATATGAAGTCAGCCATCTCCACAGGGTGTATGACAGAAATGGGTTTGAGGTGTGCATTTTCATTTATAGAATTTATGGCCTGCAGATCTCTTCTGGTTAAATTCCACAGCTCTTAATATTTTAACAAACAGTTCCTTTACCACACTTGCTTAAAAAAAAAAAAATCTTATTTCTATTCTTAGCTACATTTCTGATTTTACTCCAACTCAAGGATCATATAACTGGGCAGCATATAATATCTAAGTTTACAGAAAGTTTTTATTCTCTCATGATATTTAAGTTATGATCTTCACTTCTTAATGCCACTTGTTAGTACTGCAGTGTAAGCTCAATGGCACAGAGGCACATCATGATCCAGATGCTATGTCACCTTTGTGAGCCAGCCTTTCCAAACCAGCACATGGCAGGAATTCTTTATTTCAGAAAACTGTAACTGTGGAGAGGGACTGCCATCTCTACAGATCACTCATGAGTCACTGTTCATACACATACATAAAACAGAAAGCGCACCTTTTGTGAGACAGCGCTTTTCATAGCATTTTTATAAAATGTTGAGTAAAAATATTAATACTTCATATATGTATTTTGATCAATATTATATAGTTTTTACTAGACATTATCACATTTCCTGTTGTGACATGCATTGAAAAACAACAGGGGGAAAGTTGTCACTCACTTATTGGAGTAGGCTTCAAACCAGTCTTTACCCAAAAAAAGAGGGTTTAAGGACTCCAAAATAGGTAAGAGCCAGACTATACAAGTCATTCAATTCCACCTGAAATTTTACTTCTCTAAAATTTTCCCGTTTGACATTGAATAATTTCATTTTCTATGTAAGCTAACACTCTTCTAGCTCATGATATCATGGTAACTGTAAAAAAAAAAATTACTGACTTACATGATTCCTTCCTCTATGGCATTCACATTATTCACATGTTCTGAACAGGTCAACAAGGAGTGCAAAGACAAATTAAATGAGCAATTCTGAACTCCAGCAGGAACCCGTGTTCCAAAGCAGCTAATCTTGTAAATTCAACATTATTTTAAAGGAAGCTGGATTTTCCTGCTACAGTACTTCCTTTCAGGCAAGGGATGAAAGTTCTTGGTCCATTTTGATAAGCCACAAGTAACAACAGAAGTTGTTGCCATAGTTCTCCATTTTGAGCACCTGAGCTCTGAATTAAGTTCTGTGGAAAAGGCAAAGCTGGGGAAACATTTGTCCAAGAGCTAGGAGCACTCATCCAGCTGTAATTCATTCACACTCACCTCCCATTAGACTATTCCAGCTGTTCTCACCCCTCCAGCTGAAACTGGGATTTCACAGATATTGATAAGAAGCATATGGGGCCAGAGTGGCCCCAAATGAAACAGAGTGGCTCAATCATGAGAATGTCATCACTTGAATTCCAGTCTTCAATTCATGGACCACTCATGGATTTTATGGTAACACTATAGCCAAAGAGAATTATAAACAGAGGAGATGATGCTCATTTAATCTGTACTGTTGTGAAAAATCAGTACAGGAAAATTAAAGTGGGTTAGATTGAGATGGTACTTGAGGCTACACACCTAAGGTACTTTTTCTGTTTTCTTGCTGTTCTTAGTTTTGCCTTTTAATGTTTTTTCAGGTTGAAGTATTTCTCTCAATAGTTAACTAGTAAAGTTCTTAAGAGTACATGCTCAGTATAATTCCCTGATGTAAATTAAACCTTAACAAACTCAGAGGAAATGTTTTCCTATAGTTCTAATCCCTACATTACTCATATTTACTTACATTACATAAGAATTTAATTTACTAATTTCCCTTCTGGCAATAAATTTGTAATCCTATCCTATGCTCTGAATTGTTTTTCTAAAATTTTTGTAGACTTCTTTACAAACTTCATATCACTGTTAAACCTAGTATTAAACTAGTTAGTAAATAATACACCACTCTCCATTCCATATTATTTAATATTCCATATCATTTATTATATTAATATTTAACATTGAAGAAAGTATTTGATACAACTATAACTATATGCAGAGAATTTCTAATATTACTTAGCATAAATGTCCTGACAGTCACTTTATCCAAACCCTTTAAGGTGCTTAAGGAATTGCTTGAGACCTTGAAATAAGTTGTTTATTTTAAAATCACAGTTAGGATATTCAAACATCTCAGTATGGTATACTTAACCACTTTATTCCACAACCATAAGCAGCATGTATATCACACACATCTGTAGTAAAAATATTAGCTAAGATTGATTTTAATATGTAATTTCTTTGCATGTGGAAATATTCATACCACACAGAATACATTCATTCATTCATGGATGTAGCAGCTATTTTATATCAACAGTTCTACATAATAAAGCTATTCTTACAAAGCAGTATAAAAGTAATTTAGCTGAAGCTGCCAGAGATATTGTAAGATAGGCATGACATAATTACTCACTTTAGATGTACTGGCACCATAAGTTGCCTATAGATACAAAAAATTGCCTTTTAGGCTTGTTCACAATTATTCTCAAATGACTGACCTATATATACAGAGAGTACTGTTATTATCATAACAGCTATAGAGCTGTTACTGCCTATTTATTTCCACTGAAGTTTCGAAATATTTTCTTCCTAACTCATTAGCTGCTCTGAGCTCCTCTTCCCCCCTCTAAATATTGGCTAGAAATACATGACCATGGAGCTTTATCAATATCATTGTTTGCTCCTGTGATAAATACTGTCCAATTTGTTGATATTATAATTAAAATATAGAAAAAAATTAAAACCAGTATAGAACTGATATGGAAGTATTGGAGACCAGCAAGTTAAATAACCCAAACTACACGTCAGGTATATTAGTGTTGCCATTACATATAGCAGTCTTCACTGTGATAGTGTACATAGTGTGGTACAAGCCTTTGACTGGATGTTTATTTTAGTTCCAAATTGATGGCAGTGCTTTCCTGTATTTTCCACGTCCATCCCTGTGCACTCATTTTTATGCTCTTTCTTAACCTGATGACTGCCTAGAAACTCTACTGTGCAATACACTTCAGAACATCTCAACTTCCTTATCTGATGTTTGTTTCTATAGTTAAAGTACAAAGACTTTTTAATTGAAGGTGGAGCAAGGCTAATCAGTTACTCACAGTCTCTCCAGGGATCTCAGCCCGAAGAAAGAGCCATTCTTCAACCCCAAGATCTTGTTGTTACTCAGAATCCTACAAGAAGTCAGGAAATAATCTGGTTAATAGAACATGATAATTCCACTGATCTAAAACATATAATTATAGTAAGTGACTGCTCTGTAAAATACTAATCACAAAATTCACTGCTTCATTTGCATTTTCCCATCATAGCCGTAAATAAAAGATTACCATTTCCTGAAGGGCATAGTTTCTTCTTTATTTGACTCCAGCTTGAAATTTCTAACACTGCTAAATGCCCACACTTTACTAGTGGATTCTAAATTACCACTAAGGTACTTATTGGGCTTCCCAGTCTGCAAAAACGCTAGTAAAGCAAAAGACATGTTAAAAACTGTTCCAGTAGATTAGAAGACAATAAAATCACTTTACAGTGGCTGCTGTACCCGGGAGGTACAAGCAATCATACCATGGGTAGCTCACATATACAGACAAAGTACTTAATTTTCTGTAGGAGAGGCAAACAAAAACAGACAAGTCCAAAAATGTTTTCCTGTTACAACCCCTGAATAGTAGAAATTCAGTAATTATTAATTCTGCCTGACCCATCAAGCACCACCACCATCACGCACACCTGCAGACTGGCCCTGCATGCAGGCCACTGGAAAAAGTTGTTTATTCTTCCTTATTTATGTTAAGCTACTGTGCATTTCACAAGTGGTTCTTTCTAGTTTAGTGACTTTCCATCACCATATGTTCCCAGCTATTTCAAACGCAATAAAATATGAACAGGCCCTTGTTCTGAAGATGTTACCCCTTAAAAACCTTCCAATATGCAAAAGAAATGCAGTTTGATTTAGAAGCTTGAGAAATTGGGGTTTTAATCTAATGATTATGCAATGTGCATAAGAAACATTTGTCTCTGCAAAAATCTAATTCCAACTGCCTGAGAAATTAGTCTTTTAATGTAACATTTACAATAAATTATACTTCTCTAGTGCACAAAAAGTACATTTCAAAATAAGACATGCAGCTTGCAGCAAGATAGAAAGTAGACCAAAAAATTTTCAAAATAAATTTTATGCTCTTAATTAGCAAACCTGAGATTTTTTTAACCAATTTTTTATTTTTGTAAAGTTTTTAAACCATCAGTTACACAGGACTATCTTACCTTGTCTTGCTCTTAGCATTTTCTATTGTTCATGAACAGTAAGTGCTTTGCCCCAGCACACACTTAGCACATAAAATCTCAAGTCTAGGTGCAAGTGTAACACTGACTCACAGGAATACAGAAAATAATTACTGATGTAGCAAAGTTAAAATACGGCAATGTTGGTAAGATCTGGAGACTTCTGCAAATCTAAAATTCATATATAAATGTATATTTTGATGTGACTTGATGGCCCACTGTGGGTAAATTTATTAAATGCTCTGTTGTTTTATTCTCAATGTTCTATTACTTTATTCTTTTATTCAACTTGTCTTCTGAGGCTGCACAGAACTTAAGTCCGTCAAGAAAAAATGAAGACCCAAAATTAAAATTGGCTGGCCTTGGACAGACTAACATCATAAATTCCACTTCATATTGGGTCATTTTTTTTTAATATGCTGTTTTACAGAGAGATCATCTTTGAGGTCCATTACAACGACCTTAGATACAAATATTATATTTGGACCACTCTGCATAGCCTGATTTGCAAAGATATGTGCACTACAAAACTCACAGCTGGCTTAGATACAAGTACCTCTGTCTTTAAAAAAATTTCATTGTGCCAATTTGTTTTTCCAGCCTTCTATTCATTCTGCCCAGAAAAAGAGGAAAGTCTGAACTTTTCTGGCACCTCCATGAAAATGCAGCACAAGGCATTTGGTCTCCTTCTCTTCCTCCATGTCCCCTCCTGAACAGCCCTATACACGCAGATTGAAACCAGTATCATTAGCCCCCAAAAAACAAACTCCTGTTAATTAAAGAAAACTATCAAACTAGTAATAAATCACAAGATTAAGCAGATCATTTAGTTCATAAATTGAATACTCGGTAAACACAGCTCATGATTCTGCTATCTCATTTATTTTTGTGAAAGATACTGAGTCTTGAAAAATATGACACCACAAAATCTAAAAAAAAAAAAAAAAACCAACATAACTTAGCTGTGTAGATTCAAGTTTCTAAATGGTCTTTATACCAGAGTTTCACAGAGACTTTCACACAGAGGTCAGGTTTCAAAAGTTAAGTTGCCTTCAGGGTTTCCTCCTCTCTACAGTGCCAACTTAAATTCACGTTTTATAAACAGAGTAATATGGGTATCATAGTTAAAATATGATTCTTTTTCTGTTCAGAAATGCAGCTTTAGAGAATCCTAGCATTCCAGTAAGGTCCCTAGGGAAAACAACATCCTCTCTAACACTTCTTACAAGTTATCTACATTTCATTCAGCTGGGTGGTACTGCTACATGGGAAGAATCCACCTGTTTTTAATAAGTTTTAGTGATGCCCAAGAACCTGCAAGAGGCTTTTACCAAGAAGGATTTGGTTCGCACTGAAGATCAATTCTGTAAATAAAATGAACAACTTCAGTGGCAAACATCAATCATATTATTTTTCATACAGTAATGAATCACTCACTAAACTTTTGATGTAACTCATAACATTCTTCCTTTCTGAGGACTTTTGCTGTGGGAATGAGGACAGAATGGAGGAAAGTTTTGGTTACAATGTTCAATATCCGAACACAGAAACAAGGCTTAACTACAGGCAATGAAAAACCTTTTCAAATAATCAATGCCAGGACAAATTGTGGCTTTTACTCTTGATGCTGAAATTACACTGAATGATTTTTGTACATTATTTCTTTAGACAAGTAACAGAATGGACATGAAATGTATGTAGTATAGCCAAAACAGGTAGGTTTCTCTTTTCTCTCGAATACAGTCACCTGCTTACAGGGAAATGTTTCTAATTAAAGACCTGCAGAAATTTTGCAGTGATGAGCATCCTTTTCTTGTACTTACAGATGCAATGGTTTGGTGAATAAATACATGAAAAAAAAGCATTTTTATGTATTTTATTTTGGAAAGCTTATAACAAAATTATAGGTGTCAAATATAACAGAAACTGACTCACTTATTTTAATCAAACTTCAAATAGAGGTTTCATTTTTTAAAAATAAACCACCACCATGCACCAACTGTGAATAAGAACTTCTCACATTTTATCTATCCATAGCATTTTCACTTGGTTGCTTTTCAGGGGTGTTTTTCTGATGTGCTAGTGAATCACAGTGATGAATCTCTACGCACTGCAACTAGGCAGCTGGTTTAAATAATTATCAGTTTCTAGCCATGTGCTAAGAATCTGATATGTTAAATATTTTATTCCAGCAGAAGAAACACTATGAAAATGAGCACACTTTATTTCAATGAATGTATTTTCCAAAACCAAAATCCACTTAAAGTAGGGGGTTTGTTTTTTTTTTTGGTTTGGGTTTGGGGGGGGGTTTGGGTTGGTTGATTGGTTGGTTTGGGGTTTGGTTTTTTTGTTGGAGGCAGTGGGTTTTTTCTTTGTTTAGTTTTTTGTTTTGTTAAGGAAGAAGTTTCCCAGAGAAGCCTTTATTAGTAAGTATTTATTTTAAAGTTCAGTTTGCAAACTGTCTTTGCACAATATATTAATGATTCAAGTCAAAGTACCTGAAAATCCAAATCAAGGCACTTTCAGTCCCAGCTCTGACAGGATACAACTAAAACTGGGGAGCAGTTTACCTGTCAGTACCACTGATCACACACATTACAAACCCTTCTATTACTGCAGCTGACCCTCTAAAATCTTATGTCTCTGCTACTCCTTCTCCTAAGACACTCTGGGGGACAGTTTACCCCAAGGAGCCTGTTCAGAAGATACTAACTCGACACCAGGTTTGTCCTTTCCTGGCCCTGTGGAGCCCTCCAGCACTATTCCTGCTCTGAAGGGATATCATTCAAACACCCTCTCTTGACTTACACTGACATCCTAAAGCATTTAATCCATGCCTGTAGTTTCATGGCACAAATGTGCTTCCCTGGTGGGCTGCAGCACAGGCTGAACATTATTTCATTCATCTTAACTTCAGTACAAACCAACCAGCCAACCTCACTTAGGGGGGAATGATGCCTTAGGTTTTAACTTCAGTATTTTTCAAATCCTGTACTGCTGAGCATGTAACTCTGAAATTTCATGTGGCCTGTTAGCTGCTGCTCTCTCATGCTGGTTAAATGTAACAAACCCTCTCTAGGTTTGCACTTCAGGGACACCTTGTTGTCCCAGGCCTCAAAATATGTAAACTAAAGCCTTTGAGCAGAGGAGCAAACTTGGGGTAATTACATCATTAACTGAAATTATAATTGGAGAATCAACCCTGATACACAAATGGACCAACCTTATAAAAGTGTGAAGAACCCAGGGTCCATCTTGGGTGGAGGTTTTTGACTCCCAGGGTGTACCTTTGAAGGCCCTTCAAATAAATACCTACTTTTATTCCCTTAATCTTGTCTAGCTTCTGTTTTCAGGTAGCCACTTCAAGGTATCAATACACCAGGACCAAAATCATGCCAAGGAGATGCTAACAATGGAGAAAGCATGGACAGTCAAAGAGCCATTGCTTCCTGCACTCTCCTTTCTCTCCTGGACTCCCTTTCTTTACAGTACAGACACACTTAAAAGAATAAATTGTTCTAATGGAGAAAAGTAATTTCTCTGATTTTCCTGCCAGTTCTTCCATTTGAATTAAACAAGCCACAAATCAGAGATTGCTTAAAATGATGCTGTGATTTTTGGTTTTGTGAAACCATTGAAAGTATAGAATGATGTGACCCTGTGCAACAAAGTCTCATTCAAGTATAAAACATGTCCAGCATTAGAGAACTTACTGCAGTATTTAAAAAGTATCAAATAAAGGGCTCTCAATCATAATGCAAACAAACTTCAACTTCCTATAAGCCCTCAGAGAGAAGGAATCTTTTTACCAAGCCTCCAGAGTCAATGAACTTGGGTTCACTTGACATTACAGAGTAAACAAATGCCACAGCTGAGGCTTTTCCAGTGGTATGGTGCTGCATCCCACCCAGTAAAGCCTGAAGCCTGTGAGCTCACACAGCAGTGCATCCACAGGGAAAGCACAGCTCAGATAACCACATCCAAAGACAAGGCATTTAGATGGAGACTGCTATTCCCAAATGCATAGTGAACATAGAAGGAAATGTGACCCATTAATGAAAATATGTATTTCCTCTGATAATACTCACAGGGGAAAGCACATTAAAACCACAAGCAAAACCTCCCACCCAAACTTCATGAATAAAGAGTAAAATGTCACCATTCACCTGATTTTCTGCTGAGCAGCCCAAGAGCCAGATCAGACCCAACCCGGTCCTGTGTCTAGGCTGATCAACCTTGTCTAGAAAACTGAAATCTCCAGAACCCTTCCTTTGACCCCACTCACTGAGCCCAGTGAAGGGACACTTGAGTGCTCCAGGAAACACCAAGCAGACCCCCAACCACACCTGCCCCTGCTGTGCACTTCCTCTTAATCCCTATTCAGATTTCCACTTCTCAAGTAGAAAGGTGTGTTAGGTGTGCATCCATGAGAATTTGAAAAACGACAGAAAGACTGATCCACTAAGATTTTACATCTGGGACGACTATGTTGGAGTTCTGTTCAGAAACTGTTTTGATTTCTGCAGTTTCTCTTAAGAAATGTCTTAACGTCAAGTAACTTGAAGAACCTTTTATTTCAAAATAACAATTGAAGTACAAATAGTAGTTAATAATTTTTCATGGAAAACAGCTGGTAACAGCTGACATATTGCAATTTAAGATGTTTGCTCTTTACATGTGGTATGTGGTTAGATACAAAGGGGGTGTGAGCAGACATCCTGTGAAATCCTTGGACACACTGGTAGGGAAAAATTTAATTTCTTTATGGTATCAGAATAAGACTAAAATCATTTATATTTAAGTCCTAAAGCATACAATGAAACACTATGTTTTTCTAAATTTTTTTAAAGGTTTTAAAATTCTTCTTGGTAAACCAGAACATTGTTTATTCCCCACAAGATCCATAATTCATTGAGAGCTGCACCACAGAAACAAATTAAGAAGGGGTTTGCACCACAAATATGGCAAAAATAGAAAAATAAATTAAAAAGGAAGGATACCTGCTTTTTGTGCCACATATGGAGAGATACATGGAGCTATCATAAAGTACAGCTACAAATTGCACTTTTTTTTCTCCTCTCCAAACTGAAAACCACAGCCAAGCTACTACCTAGTACTTCAACAGATATTATTAGAACTATACAGACAGACTGAGAGGGAAGTCACAGAACAATAACAAAACTGATTGAACAAGTGAAAAGAGAAAAAAGACTGAAAACACTGCTGACAGCTCACAAGATGAATGGGGTGTGGTGGACATCTGCGTACTCTGATACCCAAACACAAGGGAGGAAAAGTTGTAAAGATATGGGGAGTATTTATTAACTTATTCTATGTCAGTATCTGTGTACAGTAATTCATAGTGCCTGCTTCTCTTTTTGACTTTGAGAACATCAAAACTTAAAAGAGCATAAAGGTAAATGATCAGAAGAGTAAAGATGCATACAATGGCCTAAAGTTACACCTCTCTTCCTGAAGGAAGACACTGTATAGTCTTTTCAAACTAAACAAAGCATGTGGTCAGCATTCGTAAAAGGAATCATATAAAAATCCTGTAGAAAGCAATAAAACCTAGTCTCTCAGCACCTCTAATTCCAGCTGGTTTTATTGTTATCTTTCCTGTATACCAGCTTTTGTAAAACCCATTCACTTACAGCAACACCAAGCATTAGTGAAAACAGAAAAATACTCAAAATCTGCCTGCCATTGTACATAGCATATTCATGTGGCAAAAACAGCCCCCAAACAGCTACAGCCAAAGAGGCAATAACAGTGTGCTAATTATCATTCTAATTCGTACAGTACCAGCAAAACAGTAGTTTCCAGATCTTGATGCTATTTGATGATAGCAAAAGAAAGCATAAGCATCAAGAAATTTCCTTTTAGGTAATTAGTTATTTAAATTAAAGTCCTTCCAAAAGTGCAAATTAACGCTAAGAGTCTGTTATCCATTTAATGGAATGTAGGAGAAACTGTAGTATGGAAACAGAATATTGCTTTTGTGTAAAATCACTGTTCAATAGCCCCACTTTCAGAAATTCAAAGTGTAAGGCAAAACTCCTATTTTTTTCTTTGGTGTTCATACTGGTGGCTTTTTATCAACAGCCCTCTTGGATGACTTAAGGGACTGCTAGGTCACATTCAAAATACCAAAGCCAGAGAGTTCTCGTATTAATTATCACATCAACTGATTTAATTACGTAAAATCATATTCAAGAGCCTTTTTGTGTAAGCAAAACCACAACTCAAACAGTAAAACAAAATATTATCACCACTAGCAGGACACACAACTCATTCTCTCCCTAATACTGGTTTAGTGGTATTAATGTATTAACAAAAGGAAGCAGCAAGGTCACTCTCAAATAGAAGTTTTAATATGATTTCCTAACAGTGGGGGAGTTAAAGAGTTCTCAGCTTTTGAACAAGTCCACTCCACTACAGGATGATATTAATTAACTGAACAGGACAAGAAGCAGTAGGAACCAAAGCATTATTAATAGCACTGTAAGTACTTCAGAAAAGAAATGTGCTTGTCTATTTTATGACTTTTGTCAAGCACTAGAGAATTTCTGAACTAGATGATCCTATTAAGTAAAACTTCTTTTTCCCACAAGAACTTAAGGTCTAAAGGTTATTTCTAAAGATCAGTGAACACCCGAAGTGTCACACAGGATTCTGTGCTCAAAGTTTAATCAACTGTATTCAAGAAAGTCAGCACCTGGAAAACTTACATCATAAGTGGATGACTGTAGGAAAAAGTTTGACAATATATATAGCATTGGAATAGTAAACTGGAATTATGCAGTGATATTTCCTAAAATCACGTAATATTGAACTGAACATAGAATATGAGGATATAAAAATGTGATGAATCATTACTATTTTCCTACAACATGGACATGTGCACCATTCAGCTCTCTAGATAAATCTTGCTTTTACAAGTTTTGAACTTGAGTGCATGTAATTTTTTTCAAATGTTAGTTTAAAAAACCCACACGATCTTTTGATAAGACAGCATTTTCATTACATCTTTTGAAGACAGAACTTTATCTAAGTGAACTTTTGGACTATATCACTGTACCTACCATGTGCATGGTCTTTACCTGAGAGATAGTTGTGCATGTTTAACTTCCTGTGATGGGTCTTACTTAGTCTAGAAGAATTATTTACATGAATTAAATCTGTCATGTGCATTAGTTTTTGGAGATCAAAGATTCTATTGTCAACATTTTCTTTGGAGAAAGAGAGGAATTGTTCAAAGCTCTCTCTACAATGAAAAGGAAATCCTTATGTCTGAACTTGCAATAAAATCCTTACAATAAAACGCCAGTTGCCTACATATGCTTCTAAAAGCATATGTAGGCAACTGGTGACAGCATGGGCCTGCATGCCCTGGTGTTCTTGGTTTTGTCTTTGACTCACTGTACATCCTTCAATCAACATGTATTTAAAATCCATTTTTAGTGGGAAAAAATGAAATTCAGACAGAATATTAAAAAAATTAAAAGTTCTCCATTGAGTAAGCCAGTGCAATATGCAAATGGATTTAATGAAGTGATTGTTCACAGGAGAATTACCTTTCGACATGCTTTTCATTCAACTCAGTTGACATTGTGGGAAGATTACATTCCTGTGTTTGTTTCTCATTCACACTTTATACAATTCACCGACAGCAATGGTGCAAACACCACCAGGAGTTGCAGAGCAGCTGAGAGAACAAAGCACTGCAGCAATGCAGATTGGAGCATTTCAGTGTGTTCAACACCAACAACACACTCAGGAGCTGAGAAACATCTTTATCCTACAGGACATGAATTTTTCCACTTATTTCAGTAGGAATAAGACATTCATTTAGGTTCCCCACTTCAAAATGGTTTCTGCAAGTGATTTACCATGGTGATTCACAGCAAGGTGAATAAGCTTTCCTCTCTCCTGGGCTTACATTCCACTGCTCAGCCAAGGCACCCCAAACTGCCTTGAAGCTCCTCAGGTGGGCCAAACCTGTTTCTTACACTACATACAACACAGTCAGGAGGCTTTATTCTATAAATAAATTGTGAATTCTTAAGTTCAAGAATTTTAACAAGACTACCAAATAAAATATCAACATTTAATTTAAAATCTTTTAAGAAAGAATTCACATTTCCTAATTCAGATTTTACTATAATTTATTTTTAAGTCACTTTAAAAAAAGGGTAAAATTTTAGTCACCATACCTTTTTTATTACACTTCTTATTACTTTGTGTTTCCTTTGTAAGATCTTTTCAGCACTTCTCTTATTCAGCCCACAGCTCTTCTTTTAAAGCCTGAAACACTCCTTTCACCTTCCCCACTTATGCTAATCTTTTATGTATTTCTAAAAGAGCATTATAAAGTTTCCATGCTGTTTCTGAGAACTATGCATAGAATTGTCTTCAAAATGCTCATGTCTCTCAGTTTCTAAAACAACTGCTGAATATAAATCCAGAAAAATACTGAAAAGTTTTCATTGTAGTAATTTATTTTGATTTTCCCACAAATTGGTTTCCTGTTTCTATAATGTTTATCGCTTAACTTACAAGTTCTGCTGGGACTATAATTGTGTTCCGTGAAAGAGCTATGTGCAGTAGTATTTTTTTAAAATGACAATGTATACCTTCTGATAATTTAATGAAATACAGAACTCATTGTGCATCCTTTGGGTAATATACATGAAAATTGAAAGCCTGGAAAAAACCTGATCTGGCATCATTAAATAATTCCTAGCTGAATTTGAAAAGAAAATATTTTTTCATAAGGTTATTTTTAAAGAGCCAGGTTAGGAAATCTGAATTGTTTGTTCTATTTTGCCACAACCAGTAAGACTGAATGCCAGAATGCTCCTCTGAGCCTTCCATTTGGTGTCAGAGGAACAGAGTTTTAGCTGCTGCTAAGGAGAGCAAAGTTTTCCTAAAGCACTTCAGACAGGTACTGATACTCACTCTAGCAGAGTGACAGCCCAAAGTTTTAAACAGTTAGTAATTATTCTTATTTAATTCAGAGGACAAGTGAACCCCACACTGCATACAGGCCATCATACAATTTCATAGTTCTTTTTGGAGATGCTTCAAGACTGAAAAATGTTTTAAAAAACAGATTTGGGTTAGTGTCCATTTAAGGGAGAAGATTCAGGCTGACAGATAATTTGATTCTCCCAATCATCAAGATTGGAAGGGACCTCTAGAGGTCATCCAGTCCCATCTCCTGCCTAAAGCAGACCCAGGTAGATCAGAGCACTGCCCAGAGTGGTGAAATGATGCCATTTTTGTGAACTGAGAGATTAGCTGATGTGGATTATTTTGCCCTTGAGCACTATTTATAAAGTGGACTACAACATATTGAAAAATCCCTAAAAATCTGAAATTCAGACAGCACAGAGGTGCTGCTGTCTAACCTTGTTCCAGAGACGAGACATTTATACAAGAGAATTGTCACAGTAAGATTGAGGAACCCTAAACCCTGATGCAGACCGTCAGCTTTTCCAAAATCTTCTCCTTTACCCAATATGGGTCCCTAACTAGACCAAGAATATTGGGAGTTATACATCAAAATCACCAACTCATAGCCTACAGGTTGAATGTGTTTTATATCTGCCACAACACCTGCCTTTAAAATATTTTCTTTCAGGACCCACATGTCACAAGTGAGACTATAAAAGCAATCTCTGTCACATCAAATCCCAGTTCTATATTGCTGACCTAAGTCAAACTGGAAAACTATTGGAATGTAACATTTATTGTAAATAATCTGTATCAATTTTTTCTAGCAATAATGTTATTAGATTTTTTTGCTTCAAAAATTCCCTACGTTAAGATAATTTTACTAAATGCATACACAGAAAAGAATAAACATTTAATGATTTCTTCTGGAAGTAATTACACTTTCAGCCAGCTTTTTATTTCCAATTTGAAAATATAGTAAGGTGTGCAAAATCAGTACACAGAATTAATAATTCATTATTGTAAGTAGAAGATTCCACTTACTTGGTTAAAAGTACTAATTTTAAGCCTAAGCAACATCTTCATGTCTTATCTCTCAAGAGGTTTTGCACTGGTGAAGGGAAATGTGGTTACCTTAAGAAAATGGGCTTTAAGAAAATTCTCCTAGGACATTTGGGAAGGCAGTTTTCACCCCATGTGATGAATGTAACACAGCAATTATCTCCAAGTCCATCTACTTCGCCGCTTCCAAGCTAAAGTGGTCAATGACGGTCTCAGTTGTGATTTGTCTTTTTTTAATCTCAGCCTCAAATGCTATATCTATCAGCTCAGGTACTTAAAATTATCTTCCTAAGGCTGTGTTGTTCAATATTTGATGTTCTTTCCATTTTAGCTATAGCCGCAATCTCTGAAATAAAGCTTTCAGCACAACTGTTCAAAACACTGGTATAAATAATACAAAGACATCTACCATTTGATTCAATTTCCATTACACAACTAACTTCCTCCTACCTTGCTTTGTACCTGTTTCTTTCACATTAGTCAATGTTCAGCTCACTCAACCACCTTTTGTTTAATACTCGATTGCAAATATTCAGCTTTACCTCATGGTGTGCATTTCTGGCTCCTAAAACATTTAGCTGTACAATAACTGCAGCTGAATGAATTGCTTTTAAAATAGTAACCTCTGGTAGCAATATCCACAAGGAATTCCAAAAGCCTTTGTGGGGAATCATATCCTGATGCGATCACAGCTATGTTAAACGAAGCTCAGTTATTCCTAATGGTTTCCCAATTCATTTCTTTTAGTGGTTTTAAAAGTTTTCCTAAACAAATAACAGAAAAATTGATTCTTTTTTCAGAAGTGTCTTCAGATCCTTGAATAAATAATGAGAGTGATAGCACCTTTCAGGGATGCCTGAAATGACACGAAAAGATAAGTAAGACCAGTTGCACTTATTTATTTTTTAAAAACAGAGACTGTCTTCAGAAAAAAACCGAAGAAATAAAAGGCACAAAAGAAATAAAAGCAGGGTCAGGGAAGAGAGCATAGCTATGAGCACTAAATGAAGAAAAACAAGTAAAGAAAAGATAAAGATTGTCTTTTCTGGTACACATATAATTAATGAGCTACTTACTGAACTGGTCTGCAAATGATACACAACTTTTGTTCTTTGGGAAATTACCACAACCTGCTTGAAGAAGAATGGCCAAAAAATATTCTGTCCTTAAGTAATTCCTAAAATAAATACCTTTGACATTCACTCTTTGGGCCAGCTGTTAGAGAAATGGGCAGAAGGGTGTATCAATGTGCAAGATGCATCAAACATCAAAGACAAGAAAGCACAAGAAAGTGCAGAACAGAACAGACAGTTCTCGTGACAGTCAAAATCAGCATAAGCACCTACCCATCCCTTTTCCATTGAAAGGCCACTTTCTCATTTATAACTGCACTACATGCAACACACGTAGGTGTTACTTCTTTGCTACTCATACTAACAGACTTCTAACATTAAACCTGAATATTTCAATAATGTTTCGATCAGTTTCTCGCTCACAAAGATTAAACAAAGAGTAATTATAATTTTCCTTCAAATTTCCTTTAAATATCTATTTCCGCTGTGTTTCTGGTATTGACTGAAGCTAACTTTGGTAATCCTTGCTTCTTAGGCCCCTTCCTCTAAAATTTGTTTACTCACCCTCCACCAGACTCCAAGTTCTTAGAGAGTATCAGCAAGACACTTACAGAAATATAGAAAGTGATGCCACAAATTAGCCCCAGTTATCACCACGGAATTGTTAGAAGGTATCAGAAGTCCTCCACCAAGCTTTCTGAAAACTTTATATATTAAAGATTAGATAAAAGCAGAAATTTTATTTCCAAAAATAAACTATTTCAAGACTGTAACATAAACCCCAACACATACTTTAAATATACCTCTTAATCTTTGTATTAGGCACTTTTAGACTAAACAGAAACGTTTTCATTCCAAGTCCTTCACATAATCCAAGCAATCTGAACTGATTGCTCCTGAGAAAAATAAATTATATTCAGGACAGACTAGGGAAAATATTAATGTCTTAATTATGTATGATTCTGGCCTAACCAATTTGAATATTTTCGTAGAATAATAGAATATTACCTTAAAGCATTTCATGGCAAGACAAGCACACACTCCCATGAGAACAATATACCTGAAGCAAAGCTTAACACATCCACATCAGTTGTCTACCTACAGCAATATTATCTAATGTGTCATGCTCTGATTTGCTTTTCCATTCATGTCAAAAAGGTTTCTATAAAATGCATCTTATTACAAGATGACAACTCTGGAATTAGTTTTTGAGGGATTTGGCACTTTTTAAAATCTCCATCTCTGAGAAGTCTGGTTGTCAGCTTTCTTTGAAATGGGAACTTTCCAGATACTGTGGACACAAAACCAACAACAACAGCAAATGAAGAAAAAAACCTGACCTAAGTTTACCATCTGGGCACACTAGAGGAATCCTTAAAAAAATCAGGCCTTTCCCCACCCCTCCAAAAACCAGCCCTGAGTCATGACGTCTGCAATACTTCCTTCCTACCCTTCAAAGTCTGACGTTCTGAGTTTTCTGCTGTAGCAGACCCTGGCGTCCCAAAACGTGGTGATTTGCCTGGCAGAGCAGGGAGCCTCATACTCCCCTGCCACAGCACTTACCCTGCAGGACACTCCATCTGCCCTCTCTGCAGCCCTCAGCAAACCTTTGGGATTGCCATGCATTTTGGGAAGGGGAAAGGGTCACAGCAGGACCCTGCACAGCCCCGTGCGTACAGGACTGGGGAAAGGCTGCTGATGACTGAGGCTGCATGCACAGGACATTCAGCAGAGCTCTCTCCAGGCAGCAGTAAGTCAGAAGGAGAGTGAGAATTTGGGAATCTCACCAAGCAGCTTCATTTTTTGAGTCTCCATGGTTCTCTGAGGGCTCTTCAGACTGTCAGCCCGAATGCACTTAACTAAAAGCTATACAGTTGCTGCTGAATAATCTGATACTCAGCTCAAGCATGCCTTAAGATTCCTATATTAAATAAACAAGAAAATCTGTTTTCTAGATGTTATTTTCACATTTCTATTTAAAAAGACTTTATTCATAAAGTTACTTCATTTCAGAGTTATAGATGCAGGAGATATACCACTCAGACATGTTTCCTTCATCAGACTAACCACTCCTAGAGAGAAGATGTGTTACCTTTCAGACACTACTGTGTAGATACTCAGACATTATCTCAGGATTCAGCAGAGCCAAGATAAGTGGAATTTTAAATTGCTTTTGATGTTTCTTACATCTACAGTATGAATGACAGCAGCTATCTATTGTGATACATGTGCATCTGAAGATTGTTATCATGCTGTGTGTACTGAAAAATGTTTTGAAATGTTAAAGTGCTATACTAAACCAGTTTCATATAGCCAAGACCAAAAGGGAACTGCAGAAAAGCAAAAGACACTATCTTCTGTGTCCTTTTTTTACTACTCCTATACACATACCAGAGGATATATAAATATATTGTTTCTTATTCTAAAAGGTATTTTACTTGGCGAATTTTCTTAACCTTTTTTAAGGGAACAGATTTCCAGATATTTGAAAGGCAAACTGTTTTATGAATTATGCTAAGCTTCAAAGGTTATTTGCTTTTCAATGCAAAGCCTTCTCTGACTGGTTGTAGCAGAACGGAACTAAGACTATGCTTATTTTGAAATAATCTTTCTCTATAATAGCACAGGACATGAATAAACACAGAATTTCAAGCTCCCTTTGCTCCCAGTGCAAAATAAAATAGGTATTGAGAACAGTTAGATCAGAAGCAAAGGAATAATGGAAACAAAAATATTTAAACTTTCACACAGGCTTTACGATCAAGGACAAAATCCAAAGTGATCTAGTAGAAGCAAAAATGAGATGAACTTCATTAGGTCCCTACCACTGGAAGCTCTAATGTTCTTTGTTTTACAAAGCACATCTGAGTATTCTCTACCCTTGAAATTACACCCATTTCTCTAAGTATTATTATTCCACAGAAAGTGAACCAAAGTACCAGAAAGAGAATTATTCATGTGGCTTTGGACTTCTGGGTGAGTTGGCAACAAAATCAAATTTCCAGCGTTTCAGGCTGCAACTCTGAGCAAGCAACTCTCCTTCCCACTTCACCGATTTCAACCTGAGCATGGGGATGAATAAGAATTGCATTGCTGAGAAATAGTAGGAGAACAAAAACTGTAAGCAAGAATTAGCTGAGATACATGAGTCAACTTCAGACAGCTTAAGACAACTCCAGCTGCATTGTTTAGGCAAAACTAATTTCACCCCTAAGACTGAGCTTCTTACTAAATCACTAAGTATGAAAACCAACACACAAATATATATTTATTTTACAGATTCCATTAAATCAGTTGGGTTTCAGTAAAGCACAACTACCTCACCTCTGTGGGAAAGCTCTCTTGGTGCTTCTCCTATTAATGTGAAACAGGTGAAACACCAAGTGCAGCTACAAAACCCCTCTGAGCAGAAGGGCAGTGCAAGCAAGTGCACACAGTGCCCCTGGGATGGACAGGAAGGGGATCTTCTGAGCAGAGACAGAAAACCTCCAAGCAAATTCTGAATTCATTTTCACTGCATACCACCACTTAACATGAAAAATAACTACCCATCTTTGTAGGCGATATACTTAGGAATTTTCTCAGGGGATACACCTCAGAGAATAACTCTGTCAGTGCCACAGAATAAGGGTTTTGCGGGTCTCTTTGGAAAACTCATATCTTCTTTGTGTTACCAAATCCTAAGGAATATTCAATTAAGCCTTCAAGGGGCATTCCTAGTTGTAACCAGTATGATTTGACAGAAATTCAGGGGCAAAATGGCATGATTTCATCAGACAGGATTGAAGGAATGAGAATACAGCACACAGAGAACTGACTTTGCAAAGTCAAGCTGTAAAGCCTGAAATCACTTCCACTTAGCAGATGCAGTGTACCAAGACTTAAAATCCAGTACAAGAAAGTCTGGCTACTGATCCACAGAGTTCACCATAAACTTAAAGGCATCAGCAAACAACTCCTGCCTCAGAACACATCACCAGAACTCTATCAAGATGTCAGATGTCTGCTGTATTCTCAGCTCCCTCTACAGTGTAGAGAATAAATCAGAAAGATTGCTGGACTCCTGGGCACCTTTAGAGTGCTGTAAGTACCTGGGTTTGAAAGAAAGATTTTGACTGTCAAAATTTCTTTATGTATAATCTCCATACTTATTTGAAGGGCACGAGTTTTGAAAATTTACAGCCATTCTTGCAGATTAAGATGACAACTGAACCCAGCCATTCCATTTAACAAGTGCCACAGCTCACGGCAGTGGCTGCATTTGAAATTGGCGAAGGAAGGGTTAAATCTCCTGTCCCTTGGTGAAATTATTCTATTGACTTTTATGTATAAAATGGACTTTTATGTAGATACTTGGCTACCAAGAGCAATGAAAAACTGTGGTGGCATTCATTGACCTTTCCTCCACACCTAACGCTGCCTGACAGAAAGACTTAACTTAGTCTGTCAATTATAAATTGCCACTCTGCTCTCACTCTGATCAACTAAATCATCTGAGATATTAAAAACAAAACCTCCCCTCTACCTGCCTTGGCAATAAGTCTCATGAAAACATTCATTGTTGGGTAAGTTTTTGAGCTTGCATCAATCTTTTACAGCTGTGATAAATCACTGTTACTACAGTTTGCGTGATGGCAAATTTATCTTAAAGGAGGTGGAATCACATTTGCAGTTATGGCTTGTACTACAAAATAAGATGGTTACTCCTGTAAACCTTTTAAAGGCTATTTCTAGAGCTGATTTTAGAATTTTAAGGACCTACTGCTAGCCCCAGTGTCTGAAATCAGATACTTGCACAGCTATAGCATCTCTTTTAAGTTCAACTATCAAGAAAGGAGGAGAAGAATAATATTAATAAAATAGCTAAGTTAATGCATAACAACTTCCTGAAATAACCTTGAGTTGAACTGATTGAGAGAGTCAATTACCAACCTCTTTTGGAGAATGTCAACAGAATATAAAAACCATTGAGGATGCAGTTGACACCACCTGACCCAGCAGCACAAGTATCTTCAACATTTTATAGATTTCACCACAAACACTGATTCTATCTATAACAAGTTAGTGCTTTTCAGAATGCCAACCTGGAGTTATTTTTAGTTCAATTTATCTCTATTTTATAGGTTTACAAAGCTTCTGATATTATTAAAGCAAGTCACAACATTCTCTTACATGTGAGTATAGAGCAACAATCATAGAGCTGCTCTAAACATTGTACTTGCTTTTTTTTTGTTGAAGACATCTCTTTTATCTTAGGTATTATTTATGGTTTTTATACATTTACAGACTGAAAGAGTATTTTTTAAAGAGGTTTAAAAACTACCACAAGAATGTCTTCATACCTGAGCTTGACACTTTCAATCATGTCAAATTATACTGATTTAATACTTGAAATGTAGATCAGTTCAGAAATCTCTTTACACATTTCTAGGCAATTGGTCACCACAATAAACTCTTTGCTCAGAGCTAAAATATTCTTAGAGATTACCCATTTTACCAGTGCAGAATATCTGTGTATAAGCTTAGGAAACCATCATCAGGATAAGCTCAGCTCAGCACCTGAGGGAAGTCTCTCACCATCTACAGTGAAATGTGGAAGTGAGGTCCAGGACTAGAGGCAGAGGAGGGCAAGGGAAGAAGATCCAGGACAGAGGCACTGAGGCAAATAACAGGATCAGACGGAAATTACCGAAGTTAATTCACTTTTTATCACTTTTTCACACTTTTTAGATTTCAGTATTCTCTGGAGATGCCCAAGAGACAGATGTTTTAATGAATGCCCTGGCAAGTTTCACCATACTCACCACAGTCAAATAAAGAACAGATTTAGTAGCCTGACAAGAGGTACCTCACTTTAACTACTTGATCACCCCTCTTCTAAAGCATCCATGGCTGCAACTTTATCCAAATGATACACCAGAACTATAAAAAGCTGCTTGGCCTGCAATCTGGAGCATCTCGCTCCCATCTGTAAATCATCAGCTAACCACTGACTAGTCAGCAGTTGCATGCTTTAGGTAGCAATTTATTACATAATTTTTTAAAAAATATACAAAATTATTGTGGGCTTTAAGAAGCATGCAGGAATAAGATTAACAGATTTCTTATTTAGCTTGAATATAACTTAAATGACATTGTCTGTATCAACAAGCTTATATAGTACACGTGACACTAGTTTATTTATATTTCTTTAAGCTTGCCACCAGATTTTATAAGCTGTATTAGCCCAAGGCATGTAACACTCATAAGACAAGTAAAATTTCTAGCCACATAGTTTATATGCCATGAGTTTGCAGCTGCATAGTTCAGAAAGAATGAGTAGCAAAAATAACTGCAAACCACCACTAGCCTCATTCATTTCCAAATGAATTACCACTTAAAGAAGTGAAAATTCCAATATCTTACTTTCTAACATGCAGCATAACTTAGGAAAAAAACCAAACAAAAAACCACCCCACTAAGTTTGCATTCCAACTGGACTCGGTTCTTTTCAATATTCACTCTGTTCCCCAGAGAAGGCTACCAAGCTCCTAATAGTTCCATAAGCTCGAAATAAAGGTGGAGCTCTTGGCCATACTGCTTTGGAATGTTAAGTCTGTAAACTAGGCAAAGTATTTTATACACTTACAGGTGGTTTTGATTCTAGAATAAAAGGAATTTAAATTCCTAAATCCTACAGTGTTATTATAAACCTTCAAGACAGTTTGCTAAACTTCAACAATGTGCCTTTATCTTTAAATTCTTTCAGCTTTCCTACTATGTTTAAAGAGAAAGAACTTTCATAAGGCTGATTAAAATTTTCCTCAGCTATATAGTTTCATAAATATGTTTTCTTGAAGAAAGAAGAGCTCTTGAACTTGAGATGGGCAGCTTTTGAATCCAGAAATTCAATTTCCTTAGAGAATATACGAAAGCCACATTACAGGAAGCTATGGTTCCTGAGTTAAGGGAAGTGGAGGGAAGGAAAAAGTAAAATAACAAAATGTGCAGCTGACCTGAACCTGCCAAAAAAATCAAAATAAATATTACCCTGCATATATTTTCCCAAGCACATGTTGCATTATAAACAGCAGCTGGCATGCACCAATAAATAAAAAGGGTATGAACTTTGTTTAATATGTTTACTCTTAGCAAATTATCAAAACAAAACCAGCAGCATAAGCTAACTGCTTCTATCAGCATTCATGAGGGTTCTCTTGCATTTTCCTTACATTTCAAATACATTTCTGATTGCTTTTGCTAGTAAACAATACACAAATAGAGGAATTATCTTAATGATGATATTGTACATTGACAAATCTGTTTCTACCACGTGAAGTAGGGCAGACATTAAAGATATTAAAAAAGCTCCACATTGAGTCTGTACTCAGTAAGCTTATTACTCCAAAGCATCAATTAATGTATATGCAGTCTTTTTAATCAACTCCAATGAAAACACACTTTCTCATTGCACATTTCTTTTTCCAATTTTCCTTTTAAAGCATTATATTATCTGCTCTGACAGTGTCACTCCCTGCATTCAGATTCAGTTTATACAAATATACCAATTTGTCTTTCATATCAACTAAACTTACTGCTTCGTCTAGGTATTTCTATTGCAATAAAAAAACTTTGTCTCAGTGCATTTAACTTGGTTTTATTTATTACACTGCAGTGGTAAACATTTTTGAAAATAGTATTTTTCATAAGTTATATTTGTGCCATACTTAAATTTCACTTCCTTTACTTCAACTCCATTCCAATTTCACTAAAAGCTCTCTCTTAAGTTTACTGCTCATTATATCCTGTCAATGCATTTGTTTGCTCTTTATGTCGATGCATTTATGTTATTCCCTCTCTGCTTATGGTGATTATGTCTATACTCAGTCACCAAAGTTCAGAGTATTGAGTTTTTCCAGGTTCATTTGTGTCAAATAAAGGTATGAAGGGCTATAAGTAGTCATTATACAGTCCAAGTGTAAGAAATGAACAGATTAGGGTTTTTCTGTTGAAACTCCAAAATATTATTGCAGCACAAAAATGGAAAAACAAGCTTGGTCTTTCTTAATCAACTGAATTAATTAAATTATTTAAATGGTGAATTCTTGCTGTTTTTTAAAAGAGAAACATTGTTAACACTACAAAATGTGTGTATTAAAAGAAATTAAAGTAAAAATGTGGATTTTAATCCAGGAGCACCCAACAGGCAAACAGTAATTTTTCATCAGTACTCAGTAGATACAAGTGCAAAATGCAAACAGTTTGAAGGTACCAAGTGTGGACTAAATCCTGACAATTTTTATGCCTGCCAAGGATAACATTTGGCCCCACCTCTTCTCTCCTGAGAAATAAAATAAAAATTTTACTTTTTCTGGGTTCAATGCATAAGTATCAAAGAAAAGTATCAAAAATAATAACTTATGGTAATGACTGGTGTGTAAAAAAACCACCCTGCCACTAAAGTATTTTAAAATATGTTCTTCATTCAATTCTCTTCTCTCCTAACATACGCAGTTAAAATCCATGTTCTTACAACTACATAAAAATAAAATTCGATATAATTTTGATATATCAGCATTGAAGAGGTTTCCTATTTCTTTATAGTTGGAATCTTTCTTTGAAGGTTAATTCTTGGAACTATTGGTTTCCTTCTGGGAATCATTTTTTCTGGTCTCCAGACTTTCAAAATATTATTACTGTAATTAACATGTATTTGAAGACTTGATATTACTGCATTGTTTTCAAAGTCTACTGAACACCTTGTACCAATCAACTTATTAATGGAATAAAATGACAGAGGCAAACTCAGAACCTTGTTGATCCAATACAGCAATCCAGCAGCTACCACATTCAAATCCACCTTAAAAAGTTATGATTTTAATTCTTCTGTAAGAACTGCAGAACTGAAGCAGTACTTAAAAATCCTTGATGATTTTATTATCTTTGGCCTCCCCATCTACTTCTCAGATTATTTACGAAACCCAGCACATCTTCACGGTACTTTATAAATAAAAAATAATGACAACTTTTCACAGAGAAAGAGTTGAATCACCAGAGCATACTTTTTCACATCCATCGCATTCTTATCCTTAACTGACACTGAGGACTGCACCTGTAATTTTTAATTCATAACTCACCATCTGAAGGCATCACTGTCACTCTTATGCTTATTTTCCTCATCAGAACCTCTGTTCCAGATCAACATCTCGATGCAGAGAGGAAGCAACTTTTTCCTGCTTGGATTCAGACAGGCAGGAATGGACATTAAAGCTGGCCAAGAAGGTCCCAAAACCTTACTAAAATGCAATGTGATCCCAGCTTCTCTAAAAGATGAGAACGACTAGGCAGCAGGCACATGAACTGGGTAAGAACTTCCCGAAAGCAATGCAGTGCACAAGTATTTTTCTTAACACATATTCTAATGCACAATTACCAAGCACTCCTGTGGCTGCCTGGTTTACTTTTAGGCTTACCTTGTTGTAGGCAGTAGGCCAGACTCACTGCAGCTGGTGCCAGCTGCAGCTAGAAATCCATCCTAAAGTGTTAGGTAGGTTACAACTAAAACCACTCCAACAGAAAAGAAAAAAACTCCTTCCTTACCATCTTCTATGAAATACAATTCTTCTAGAAACAAATACATCAGTTCTTCTTCAAAGGAAAAGGAAGAGGAGAAAAGGAAGAGGAGAAAACGAAGAGGAGAAAAGGAAGAGGACAAAAGGAAGAGAGCTCTGACAACGTAAAAATGAATGTATTTATTTAAAGTTTATCCATTGAAAACGTTCAACCCTGATGGTAAAGGGCCTACTTCAAAGAGGCCTCACAGGACTGCCTGAAAGGCAGAAGTTCACTTTTGAAACTCAAGTCTAAGACCCATGTCCCCAGAGCTCAAGCAAAAGATTAGGGACAAACCTAATCTCCTGAATTCTCACCTGGACCAGTACAAGACTTGGATTACCTGATGACATAATGTTGCTTATGATAGTTTCTTTTTTTCAATTGAAGGATTTTTAACCTGTATTTATTAGTTCAAATGCTCCATGTATATTGTATCTGACATAACATGATGCTAAAAGTCACTGTAGTAAATCAAGCTAATCTGAATGAATCTGCTCTAAGAATCCAAGTAAGAAGTTTTCAAAGGTCTTAAATAACAGCTGTGATGAAGTTGTTTCTTGTTTTGCTGTTCCTTTTTACCCACGCAGCTTTTTAATTTATGTCTTGGTCATCAGCTGAAGTAACAGGAAATAATAATAGTGCAAGATACAAAGCAAAGCAATTTGAAAATAGAACTCGTTCTTCTCTTTTAAAATACCTTGACTTCAAAACGCACTATCCATAATACTGGCATACAAAAATTACTTAGCCAATTTTTTTAAACACTTCTGAATGCCTCTCACTGCCACTGTTTCATATTATATTCAATAAAACTTTCAGTGAATATTTCACAGGCGATCCCATCAATTACACAAAATCATTCCACCCTGGCACTACAAAACGTGCAACTAGCTCACCTTCACGAGCTCAGGTGTGCCATTAACCAACAAATATACTACACACACAGACACAAAGCTATCAAAATTTTGTGTGTTGACCTCACGTGGACACCAGGTGCTCACCAAGCTACTCGATCCCTCCCCTTTCCAGCTGGACAGGGGAGAGAAAATAAGATGGAAAATGACTCACAAGTTGAGATAAGGCACTTTAATAAAGCAAAAGTGAAAAGTTTGTGCATGCAGAAGCAAAGAGAGAAAAAAAAGATTTATTCCCTACTTGCCACCAGCAACTGATGTTCAGCCACTTCCCAGGATGCAGGGCTTCAGCACGGGTAGCAGCTGCTCCAGGAGGTAAACACTGCAAATAACAAATGTCCCCCTTTTCTCCTCTCCTTAGATTCCACATCTGAGCTGATGTCACAAGGTACAGAATATCCCTTTGGTTAATTTGGGTCAGCTGTCCCAGCTGTGTCCCCTCCCAGGATCTTGCCCACCCCCAGCCTCCTGATGGGGAAAATGTTGGAGAGACAATGCCGATGCTGAGCCAGCACTGCTCAGCAGCAGCCAAAACACTGCTGAGGGTGTTCTCAACACCCTTCTAGATAGCAATGCAAAGCACAGCACTGGGAGGGCTGCTATGGGAAAATGAACTCCATCTCGCCCAGACCCAATACACAAGAACACCAAGGAATGTTGTGTACAGAAATAACACGGAATCCCCTTGAATTTCTGAACTAATACATAAAACTGTGTCAAGTAATTTTCAAGGATGTGCCACAGGGCTGTGAGTTGGCCAGAGCTCTGAAGATTTGCCTAGTCCCTGTGCTCCCAGACAGAACTCAAAGGTCTTTCTACTATGGAAGACAAACAAGGAATAAGAAGGGGTTAATCCAGACCTCCTCATGTCATTGCTTCCATACAGTTCAATGGAGAATTTGGTGGAGGTATTTTTTGCTGTTTGTTTGAGAATTGGTTTTTGAAAATTCATCATGTTTGATTTGTATCAAAATCTCCACCACCATTTCTGGCCTTTTGGCAACCACCACAGTGTTCCCATGCTGATGTCTCACTGAGTTCAGGACATGAGCATGCTTTGAACAGAATCCTGCTTATTCCCACTTCTGTGCTTTGGTTTGTGGCTCAACACTATCTCCAAGCATGCTGACAGGATTTCTTGTGGGTGAAATCAAGTTCAAACTCTGCTCCAGGAATGCATCTAATGCCTTTCAGAAGTAGAGGAGCACTCAGTCTGCAAGACCAGAGCTACTCTGAAATTAAACACAAAAACACATTCCCCCTCATACCCAAAGTATTTAAAAAGGAGTTCTACAGCAGCATCTAATACTCTAGAAACCTCTCTGGGATGGACATCCAGCCCTCATCACCACCTCCTTTTCCCCACAGCTCTGGCTGTGTTGGAGCCCTGAACAAATGCCCTGGTCAGCCTGGCACCTGCTCACCATCTTCCCTTCTGCCAGCTGAGAGGAACCTGGAAATCACAGGTGAACAGACAGCTTCACCCCAGGCAAAAATTTCCAGGCAGATTAAGGCACCATACCTTCTTGCCCTCAAGCATCATCACAGCAGCTTCTCTATTTTACTTTTACATTACATCGTGATGAGGAAAATACTTCCTTAGGATCATCACCACCCCCATCCCAGGGGATGTCAGATGAAAATACAGGCAATAAGCACATGAGATGCTCAATTAATTTACTTACAGATTACTGAGCTTCCATACTTGTCTTGGAAACACTGAAAACCCATGACAAGTGACCTCCCCCAGACCCCTCCCTCTCACACCTCTGCCACAAGCCCCACGGACCTGTCATGCAGTCAGGCCTGGAAAGGCAATGCAGGGATGCTTTTGTTTATCATCAGGAGCTATTGCCATTTTATCACATTATCTGTGATCTCTTAGGCATAAAAAATTAGAATTTTTCGGTCATTTCCCATTACAGCATGTGCAAGAAACCCAACACAATCATTCATTGTATTTATTGCAATGGGAGAAAATGGCAATGACATGAGAGGTAGTTGTGAAAACGCAGTAAGACTGAAAGGTTAATGATTAAGCCCTACCTGTGATGACTAAAGAGGTATTCAAGTATTTACCTGAAGGATTGTGTTCGACTATACTGACAATGGTCATCTGAATATTAGTAGTTTACTGCTTTCTTACAGAAGCTATGCATCACCACCACTCCCTCTAATTTTTCTTTTTTTCTTATCATCTTAAAAATAATAAACCTGCAACCCCAAGTTATACCTTTCAAATGACAGAATTCAGAGACATATTTCTTTAGAGGACCAACAGTCTGACTTCCTAAGGTGCTGTTTTGTGAGGATTTTTAACTGTTCCTAAATATTGAATATCATTTATGAACACCATCAACATGTGTCTTACCAGAACAAAAATGACAGAGTTAGCTATCAAAGTTCAATATGAACTTTGATTCACAAATCATTTGTATCATAAATAAAACAAAATTTTCACTTGCTTTCAACTACACTCTCTGAACAACAAATACTACACACAAAAGTATAAATTTAGCTTTAGAAAAGACTACAGATTTTGGAAAAGGCTAAAATTAAGTGAACATGCACATTGTCTAGGGTACCCAAACCAGAAAGCAAATACTGTAATATCACATTTCTGTCACAGACTACACATTTCTTAAGGCACCTAAAAATTGAATTTTGAGTATCTTTAAAAATAGCAAAGCAATGAACATTCTTTTATAAAAATGGATCTTGACTTTGAACGCTGGGCAAATTACAAAGAGATGATTTCTCACTACAGAAAATGGGAATTTATCTCTCTCACAAACATGATTAAAATGAATCAAGTCCCATGCTATCATCTTGAACAAAAGAACCTATTGATGTATTTCTGTCAGACTGGTAAGAGCAAGTTTCCCCATTCTGTATTCATTAAAGATCTTAGCCACCTTGAAAGAACACAGAACATGTTCTGCACTCTCTGTTCTTGACAAAAATCCCAAAAACTGCAACTATCACTCTCACCAGGCTCATAATGTAAGTGCTTAAATATACAACTGATGTGTCCTGGGAAGAATTAAATTCAGAAAAAGCTTGTTTTGAGTCATTCAATATCCTTTTATTTTATTAGAAATCCCCAAAGTATAACTTTCACTACTCATGTGCCAGCTCCTATTGTCAGTTGGTATTTTCTCAGCTTGACTATTGTCAAGATTTATTGACAATAACATTTGGACACATACTCCATCAAAAAGCTGTATAAATACATACTGTATTAAGTCAGTCTTCCAATCTTTGATCACACATGCTGCACTATCAGCCCTTCCCATACAGACCACATTAATGGTGCCATTAAACTGACGTGACTTAAGAAAGTTTTTCCTGTGAAATGGTACCTGTTTGCAGAAATGGGCAGCAGCAGTAAGTTTTACCAACACCAGAGTATGGGGATAGCATCTGAAGAAACTATACATGAAGTGAAGAGCTCTGAAGAGTGGAAGGGAACAGCAGCTTTGTTTAATGCCTGCAGCACGGATGCCATAAAAACATTTCAAGATCCTGCTACTGAATCCTGGCAAAGGACTTTGTTCTTGAATACTTTTATAATGGTTTGCACATTGTCTTAGAAAGCCAGTTTTAAGTTACAGAGGAGAAAAAAGCTTGCTGGCTTCAAGTGTTTTAAATGTTTTGCGGGTGTTTTATTTTTTCATTTTTAAACATAACCTTTCCCCCCAGCATAAGCATCATATCTCAATTTAATTTCAAATTATTAGTGGCTGTTTTACAAAGCAGAAATCTGAAATCTAGCTGCATTGTGAAATGCCCTCCTTATATTTTTACTTTACAGATTGAAGCAGCAGTAACTTAATTGTTGAGAAAGCATTGCGTTGAAAGAACTGTCAGCATTAAGATTTCTCCTTTCCTCTAATACCTTGGATTACTCTGGTAATTAGAATTTTGGTATAATATAATGTATATACTCATACCTGTTACACAAGAGATCATCCATCAATAATACAAAAATAATCCTAGATTACATAAGAATTTACCAGTGAATCCTCAGGGCGATTTATGTGTGCTTTTAAACAGTTGTCATTTCAATAAGTAAAACACACTAATTTTGCAGGCACAAGATGTAGCTGTAGGTTCTCCAACTAGCTGTAAGCTTGATAGAAAGTGATATGAAAAAACCAGACATGTAACTTTTTCAGCCTGTGTTTATAAATTAACATACTTCTTTCATTGTTGCATAAATTATTTTCAAAAGTACTAAGAAAGTCTAAGAGGAAATCTTTTTAATACGGCTAAAAGGTCACATTTCCTAGTACAGGAAAGAAACAGTGCCAAATTACAGAAATAACTTTTTTTTTTTTTTAATTTAAAATACAAGGTACAGAAGAAGACCTTCAACACAGTAGTTACTGAAACATTAAACTTAATGAGAAACTTAAAGATCAAAGGATGGTAACATTCAAATCACAAAGCTCTTCATGACTTTCATCTCTGCTATAAAGCTGCTATACACTGACTTAGAGCTATACTGGGTCTTAGTAGCATCCCCTTTACCAACATCCACCACCCAATAAAAAAAAAAATCGACTGGCAGCAACAGACAGGGAAAGCAGAAATACAGTTCATTACAGAAGAACATAGACACAGTGATTATTTTTAAACTGCAACTTCTTATGTCAAAATCTTTTTTGTTGTCAGCATTTTTTAGGTAAAGCAGCAAGGATTAAATTTGATGGAGAAACTGAATAAGTTGTGCACCATCAAATAATAAAAAAACCACCATTAAAATGACTAGGTTTGACATCTCAAGAGTTAAATTAGAGCCAGAGTATTTGACAGAATTCAAAGCAGAATTATTCACAGATGAAGTACACCTGGTGAACACGTTTGCCAGTGTCAAGCCAAAAGACACTTGGAAACTATCCAGTGTTGAGTACATCCAAATACACAGTGTACTACTGTACAGTCAACAACACTATTTTGATACTAGCAGGATTCTACTTCTGTATTAAAAACAATGAGTCACATGTTTACAAGTACTCCACTAGATTGGCAGCTTCTACCATACAGAAAGAAACATTGCATAGATTGTCTTACTATTTCTATGTCTGTACCCAAAACCACTGAAATCATGGGTTTGGTAGTATTCATGTAAGTACACGTGAATACATACTAGATTTTCACCAGGTCATTTATTTTAATGCCCAGAAGAGACCAATGTGATCATAAAGCGAAGAACCTCTCCCAGTAATAAACATGTCAAGCCACTAACTTGGTGAAGTTTTACAATATCCAGTCTTAATTTAAGAAGGTAAAAAGTTTCCATTACAGTTCCTGTGTCTTCCAAAGCTTAATTACTCTCACTTAGATTTTCACCAGCATTCTTATTCTGAATGCATTTGTTTTGAGTTCTCAGTGACTGTATCTCATTATTTCCCAAATTAAAATATCTTTGACATCAGACATCTTTTCTTCTGGGACATGATCAAATAACCTCCTAACCTCAAACAAGTACAACAGATTTATGAGAATACATTCAAGGATACAGCACAGATTTTGTCGTTCTTAAATCATGCTTGGAACTAAAATATAACACCTTTTTCTGGTCATCTCTTTCTCACTAATAGCAAAGGAAAGTAACACACCTTAATTCTGCTTTTTATTCCTTACTTTTGGATCCAAGATCATATTATTACTGCACTTTTTGTAATATCACACCAGGAACAGATGTTTAACTGATTATGCCCATTATAATTAACTGCTTTTCAGTGACACAGTTTTGGAACGGTTTTCTGGAACATGCAAGTGTAAACTATTTTCTTTATTCTGGATATATGACAACATTTTTGGCCATGTTAAAATGAATGCTGATCTATCAAGTCCAGCTTGCCAAGTGACCCCTGTTACTCTACAGAGCTGCCCCAGGCTGTAATCATTTCACCTGGCTCTGCCTTCTGAGAACTTTGTGTGTTCCATCTGGATTATGAATAAATACACTGAAGAGCAACAAGCCATCAAGAGCAGGTCAGACAGGAATCCTTGTAATTCAATGTCCTGTGTCCTGACAGTGGTCAAGAGAAGATATGTGAATAAAAAAACCACAGTAAGAAGCTCTGCAGCTAGCCTACATTTAATTTCCTATGAAACTCCAATAATTAGTTGCCTCCTCAGTCCTATAATATGGAAAACAGTGAATAACGTTCCCTATTTATTTTTAACAGACTTTAGAGGTTTTCAGGATAAAAGCCCCTCAGCTATTCATCACTCCTCACACACAAACCTTCCCACAACTCTGCCTGTCTCTATACCTTTTCTTGTCCTGTTACACCCTTTTTGACATGGAAGAATCAGAGCTGTGTCAGAACAGTGTCCAAGATGCAGGCACACCACTGTGGGCTTACACAGTGGGAACAAGATGTTTCATTCCGACATACATGTTAACTACTGCTGAGTTTTCACAGGGCGTGTGCTGCCTCCAGAGCATCACTCCTGCAGATAACAAGTGCCTCGTTCACAGTCAATTAAGGAGTAAGCAAAGGTAAAACATTCCACACACCCCTTTTCACTGAGCATTGACCAACGGTGAATTAAATCTGGACTTTATAGCAATCTTCTTCTTGATCACTTAAACTTACAGAAAATCACAGAAAAGCAGAGGAAAAGACTTGGACAGCTAACATAATATTCGTAAGTTCAAGATATCAACTAATATTCTCACCCCCATTCTTTTGAACACTGGCAAACTAACCTTAATAAAATATTACTTGTTCAGTGAGCTATATGTCTTTTTCTGCAGAGTAACTACTATTAAATTCAACAGAAAACCAGAAAAAAACCACTATTTTAACACAACTCTTGCAAGCTCAGAGTGAGCACACATTCCCCTATAACCACATCTTCACTCAGGGCTGGGGAATCCATCAGGAGCCCACAGCATCCTCCACTGCTGCAGGACACTTCACCTCTGACTCACTGCCCACAACACACACATTTAAAAAAACCTGTAGAAGGACCTTGGCAGAAGAGGTCTGTCTCTGGTGACTGGGCAGGATGTCCTCTGTACAATCTGTAAATCTTCAGACCATGCACGCAGACTGCTAATTATCTAAAATTATCTAAATTTTAAGCATTTTCCCCTGCTGTAAAAAGCACCCAGTTGATGGGGTGTAAGCATGTGGTAAGTCTACCTCTAAACATCTCCTCTTTCAGGGTAAATCTGACAGATAGCAGCCACCCTGAATGGTCAAAACTGGCAAAGGCTTTCCTGCTGAAGGCTCAAGAAGAGGACTCTCCTACTCCTCAATTACTGGAAGGTGGCTCACATAATTTACAAGTTAAAAAACAAAACCAAAACATCCTCCACTGCAAAAAGCACGCTGGAAAGAAACAGTCAGCAGCATGGCACGAAATCAGCAAAATGGTGCAGAACAAAGTAAAAAATAAAAGGTAAATGCCCAGCAGCCTGTCCTAAGCCTAGAGACAGGAATGAATCTCAGGTTTTGTGGCCAGATGTTCAGAGAAGATCAGCCTCATGCATGTCCCACAGAAATAACAGGGAGAGACTATACCAAGGAGGGAGCATTACAGAGAGACTTCTAGACTGGCTAGGAAGTACAACCCTGTATAAAATAACATTGTCAATGTTTTTACCTTTGTTTTCCCCCAGTCAAAAAATTCAGGCTCAAAATCGGAATTTTTCCACTTCTAGTTTCATTTATTTTCCTCCACTCTCAGATTAACAGAATGGTGACCCATATCCAGTAAGTAACAAAATCTGCTCAACTTCTTTCAGCATATTATAGTTATAGAATAGAGTGAAAGACAAAAGCAAAGGGTAACTCCAAGTGTTATCAATCAGCAGTCATGCTGCAGTCTTTCTGAACAAACACACTGCCACCCTCAATAACCAACAAAAATTATTTTTAACAGCTGAAAAATGAAATTAAAAAGACCAATGACCAGCGTACATTCTGAAGCCATTTACCTCCTCCAAAACCTGTTTTCAATGGCATGCTATTATTGCAATTTAGCAGGTTTTTTTCTTGGTCAGACCATCTCCCTCTCTGCTTTCTGCAGTGCCAACAACTAAACAAAGCACAAAATACTGGCCTCAACACACAAGGAAAATTGAAGATGCTCTTATTGTTCAGGAATATAGAGGGAAACAGGAAAATCTATCAATCTGACACAAGAAAACTAGGCCAACCAATGAGAAAGCTGACTTTGAACTTTTATTCATTTTTCATTAATCCAAAATGTTAAAAGCAGGAATAGAGCTTCTTTTATTTTTTCTAGAAGACCAAAGCATCTTCCCATGGTTTGAGTTAAATATAGTGATTTTATAAATCATTATATTTTATAAAGAAGTTTCATCCCTGTTCTCTCTTCAATATTGTTGAAAACAGAAGAATGCACACTATTAGTAGAATAAATTAACTTTAATTCCTGACATTTCATCACCTCCTTACCTTTCAGCTTATTGAAAGTGACTAACATAATAAGAGAAAAGCAGAGAGATGCAGATTCCCCCATTGAAGACCAAACCAGGTCCATTCTCCCAAGTTTGAGAACCCCATCAGCTCTGACTGAAACAAACTGGAACTCAGAAACAAACAAAAGCAGGAGGGTTCCTCGCCAGCAGGCCGTTGAGCTGTGGTACTTCTTGCCATGGGATGTGCAAATGCAGAGAACTGGCATGGGATCTGGAGGGGGGCTGGATCAGGCTGTGGCAAACAAATCCATTTTGGTAAATCAAACGTGCAGGAATTGCAACTCTGAACTGCAATGGAGGCTAGAAGATCCTTGTGGAAAGTATCACAGTGTTATTTTACTGTAGGCACCTGCTTTAAAAGGTTTTAGTCTGGAGACAAGATACTGGGATATTCCACAGCTCTTCAGCCTGGTCCAGGACAGCCACATGTATTTTTATTAATGGTCAAGACTGCAGGAATGAAAAGCTGTGTAACCATAAACATTTTCAAAGTCCATTTGTCATATCTTCACTTATTCCAGAACAGTATTATTAACTGACAATTCACACGAAACAGCAAAGCAGCAAGTAAAAACAGCCAGGAAACCCACCTGCCACAGTTCCTCAGACTAAAGCTTCTTCCAAAGCTTTATTACCTATTCCCATTTCAAAAAGGAAACACCGGCCAACCAGAAAGGCTAATAGACTAACTAATCATATGGAATAACTGGCTCAACATGCAATTCAGTACCGCCATTTTGGCAGAAATTTTCGGAGAAAAGAACCAAACCAACTCAACTTAAGTGCTATTTAATAAATGATTACTTGAGGGATTTTATTTGTTTAAAACAATCACTCTGCTTCAGCTAAAGAAGCACTTTGGAAAGCTAGCATTAAAAAATTATTTGCTCCCAAACTGAGGCTTGGCATCTAATCCATCTTCATTACCAAATAGCTTTGTAACCATTTGTAAAGTAGTCACAATAACAACACCAAAATAGTTGACCTGAGTTCTTCAAAGGTGACTACAGAAAACAAAAACGCAAACAGCATTGTATTACACAGAGAGTCTGGCAACACACACCCTTAGTCTTATTAAAATATATGAAAATATACGGAGGGTATTTTCATTTGAAATAATTTTGTCCAATTAGCAATACTGCTGTACTACTTATTTTTAAAAGAGATGTTGTACCAGTCAGCAAGTTACTGTTCAACTGTGTAAAATTGTTATGAAGGTCATTTCATAGACCAATTCACTGACTGACTTGTTATTAAATATAGGCACAAATAAATTAATTAGAATTGGTTTAAAAATAATAGTTTATTAGAAGCAAATTTATAACGATAATCAATAATCATGAAGTACTTTGCAGCAGTAACTTCACTTGCTCCAAATGCAAAAGATTATAATTTATTACATTTATTTAGCTCAGGGTTATTTTTTATTCATCAATCTATATTGCTGACTCTTTATATTGTTATTTATAACTTCTAATTGTGCAGAAAGGGGAGAGAATTGTGAGTAGTATAACAATAAATGACCGCTAATATATTTTTTCCCCCACATTTTAAGTCTTAGGAATTTCCTTATTCATTCTTTTATTATAGAAGGGAAAGACAAAGAAAAATGTTAGAAAATTTACTTTCTCTTTTTCTGCAAGTCTCATTAGTTTAAACAGAAAAAGAAACAGAGACATCAGAACTAGAATATCTGCTAGAGCTCCATAAGGACTAGCAAGTATATAAATACACCAGGTAACCCTTAATTTAACAAGAACAACAGTTGGCATTCATTTTGTACACTAAGTCATAAAAATAAATAGCAAACATCTATGATTGACATCAAGTCGCTTTTTGCTGTTCATATCTCAAATGTGTTCTCTTCTGCTCTCCCCCAGGTATTCTTGGGGTCCACAAAAAACAGGTCCTCAAGCCATAAAACATTAATGTGGCCCTACCAGCACTTGTGCTGAAGAAAGTAAAGGAATGCAAAGCAAAGCATGAATCACAGAAAAAGAACCCATAGAACCACAACTGATGTCTTACTGCTCCCACTGGATGGACTTAATATTCTTACCAGTCTCCCAATATTAGAGGAAAAAAGTATTAAACTTCCCTCCGTAAGACTCTTATGTTATATAGCCCTGGCAAAGAGCAGATAATTTTCCAAGAGCCTATTGTTTACCAAACACGGAAGGATAAAGAAACAAAGCACAGATACAATTATCACATTGCACCAGACATATAACAGCTACCTGAATATCTACTGTCATAACTCCCACAGCCTGACTCTGTTTTCTAAGCACTATATAATCCAAATTCCTTTAAAAGTTACAATATCATACTTTGAAGAGTTACTTGAAGCATAATGTGACAAAATTTTGCTCTTTTCCCTCTATTACCTTGCTATAGGTGAGATGCTGTGTGACTCCACCAGGAGTAAAACAAACAGTTTTCACTCCAGTAAAACAAAAACTCTCATGATGAAAATGTTGGTAGAACGGAATTCACAAATGCCTTCCCAATACAAAAGCTTTACAATGACGATATCAATTACTAAGAGATTAATACATTGCTTTCTTCCAATGGAAAGAAGATTCCATTTATGCATTTTGACTGTGTTTCCTTTCCTACATCTTGTGTGTAGTATGGATGGAAAATTGTGCCTTTTACAAAATTAGTACAGATTTGTCAACTGTTACCTCAGCTGACAAATAGCCATAGGTGAGAACAGTTCTTTAATCTGATCTAATTTAAGATAAAGATTTATGATAATTATGTGAATAATACTAGCAATAATAACAGCAAATATTAAGATTTCATCTTTATCACTGTAATTATTTGCACTACACACATTTCACAGTTTTTCGAGGACAGTTGCAATACCATTTGAATGTTGCCACAAAATTGTAGAGAAAACTGGAAATTAAACTTTTCCTCTCCCCTTCTCAACAACACACAGTGCTGGGGATGGAAAACAACTCTGATCATTGTGGCTGTTCCCTCTGATCATCAGCAGCAAGTCTGGTGGGTCAATATAAAACCACTGCTTGACACAACCACATTCAGACCTCTCCACTCCACTAGCTGCAGTTTTAATGAAATGTTCTAAGGAGGCAGAGCTAGAGATTCAAAAGATTTTTCTTGTTTCTAAGTTGTGTAATAGGATCAACTCCATCTGCCTGGCCCCAATTCCAGGCACGGCTGAACTCCAGGACTTAATTCAGATCTCTCTAAGGACCCATGTCCTCGCTTATTTCAGTTCCACTCAGCGAGTTCAGAAGAGAAGGATAAAATGAGTCAAGGATCAAAGGTGATGAGGGAAGATGTAATAGAGGGTTTTAGAAAAGCAGAAGAAACTGGGAAGTCATGCAAGACTAAAGAAGTGGTGGAGACCGTGAGCTGAAACAGAGCCTGCAGCACAAGGCAGTGAAAGTACAGAGGCTGGCACAGAGGTGGAGCACAGCAGAGGACCAAAAGCAGAGCTGGTGAGGAAGACAGGTTTATTAATTTTATAGAAATGCACTGGTAGTCTGCAATTCATATAATCAGTGAACAAATACAATATGCAGATGAGAAAAAAACCAGGCAGAAGTATCAATAATAATAGGGGGAAAAAAGGAAAGTGTAGAATTCAAAGATTCTGGGAATGGGACAGATGGGACAAAGAGGATGGTCCACGGAAGACAAAGAACTAAGCATTTTTCTTTGTAGTGTGAAGTTCCCCAGATAAGACACATGCTAATGTATAAAGATTCACAAGTTAGGAGTTCACAGGAGTTAGGAGTGCTGGAAAAGTTTATTTCTCAAAATTGGTAATAGCTTTCGGTTTTCTTTTCCCTCTCTCTTAAATGCTTGTAGGTTTCCTCTTGTGCCAGATTGTTATCACATTCCATTAGAGAAACCTTCCCTAACATTTCAGTATATTTCCTCGGAAAATTCTATAAAACCTAATCTGGTAATAAAGTTGCTCACAAACAGATTATGATCTTCCACCCCTCCCCCCCCAAAGAAACTGGTACCATGCACATTAATTTCTAATGCAAGTATCAAAATAAACGTTGCCAAGGAACTACGAATATACAATAATGGTTATGTTCGATTCTTCCACTATGTTTTTCCTCACATTTTCCAGGCTTGATTTTGTTACTGCTACTTTTAACCTTATTTTCCATTCTATAATGCAGTTTGTTTTTTTCTCAAGTCACAGTACACATAAAGCCTTTACCCTCCCATTTAATACTTTTGTTTGTAAAACATGAGTTCTCTGGGACAAGCAATCTCATCAAGAGAGGTTATATGAAGAGACATCACCTTGATTGCTATTAATTCTTCAATAAACAAGGAGAATCATAAATGTCCATAATTTTGAGATCGTGACTTACCAGGTTACTTGAAAGCCATAATGATACCTTAATAACATAGAAAATCCATTAAATCTCATTGTGTGTTGTATGAAGCCTACAGTAGAAATGCTGAAAACACAAGCCGGTATCCTTCCATCCTCATGAGCTTTGATGAGTAGCCACTCAGCAAAGGCAAGCTTAAAATACAAGTTTAAAAGAACTTACTTATGCACAGCTATCAGCAAATCCAGATTCTGTATGATCTAGGAATAAATCTCAGGTTTTCACAAAGACTCGCAGGTCTGGGAGCATAACACCCATAAACTGCTGTGTTATTGGCAGAACTGTTTATGCATTTGACAAACTGCTGTTCAGATAAGATGATATCCAACTAAGTACAGAAAAGAAACTGTCAACAGCTCTGCAAGACTGTAACAGTAACTGCAAAAGCAGCTCTTTCACGGCTAACCATACCTTCAGAATACCCTCAAATCAGTGCCAGGCATGAAAACACAGTTGGAACTGATTTTAAGAGGAGGATGAAGAATGGCACGTTGCCACAAAACTAAGAACAAAGCCTAAACTGTGTTCCCTGTATTACATAATTGCTAAAGTAGATGAAAAAAATGTTTATATTATAGATAATACAGATGGTTTAGCCAAATTATATTTGAGAAGTCTAGAACCAGACAGCAAACTTGTGACTGATCAAAAATAATCACAGTTGACTGGATAAGTACATACCTGACCTTTTTGTGGTTTGTATGGTTTTTTGCTGCAAGGTCTTGGATATTCCATTAGAAACGTGGGAAGGGAGGAAGTTTAGAATCAATGGGCTATTTTTCCTCAAAAATCTAAGTCAAATGGCATAAATTGCAATTCTTGAAAACATGCATCAATATTACTGAGCAGTGAAAACCAAGCTGGCAAAAGCTCTGGCTCTCAGATGTGCATGAACAAAGGGTGTAAGGTGCAGATATACAAATGTATGTTTCCTGTTGGCTGCCAGAGCAGAAGTTCAGCCTTGGAAAGGTACTCTGCCCTTCAACTTCCAGATTTATGTCAGCTCTGTATCATAAAACCAAGGCAAAAGACATCAGTGAGAACAGTAGGGATGGGTAAGCTGGAACATGGTTGAATCCAACAGTTGCAAAATTTGTGACGACAGAGGGTCTCAAATAGGGAGAAACTTTGCACAAAAACATAGCTTTTCTTTGCGTATTTCTGCCCACAAAGCTTCTGGGTCTGTGTAAATAGCAAAAGAATAAATGGGCTTCTAGGGTCACAGGGGTTAATAGGATTCTGTTTTTGTAAAACATCTAACATTTAAATAATATTTGTGATTTTAAACCTCTGAAGATGCAGAAAAAGGACAACTTAAATTTTAAACCTTTGGAGTTTTCATTTTAATAATATTGTTCAAATCCCTTCCTTCTGGACCTTCCCCTTTCACCTCTCTCCTAACCACTCCACCACTTCCTACTCTTCACACCACCTGGTGTTTTATTATGCTGCCAGGATATTTAGAAGGGGACAAGGAAAGAAAAATATACTTTGAGAAATGTTCCATAATGCCTTAAAAAAAAGAAAAAAAAAAAAAAAAGGCATCACATTTTCAAATCTTTTAAGAACAATCCATTTTAAGGGATGACAGTACTCTGGTCCCAAGGGCCAGAAACTCATGCAGCTTCATATAAAGGCAAATTCCATATACATAAATCACTGTCTCCCTGGCACCAACTCACTGAAAGAGATGAAAATACATATACTTCAGAAACTAATTTCTGTGGTACAAATCTTTAGACAGATAAAATTAAATAGATTTTATTAATATTAGGCCAACATACCAAAAAAAATAGAGTCAACAAGATATACACTAAATCTCTTCCTGTTTAAGGCAAACAAGGTCAGTTGCCAGACAACTGACAAATTATACATTATCATAAAACCCCAGCTTCATTTAGGACTTCTCAATAGGTATCACATTATATGGACTTATATGATAAAACTCCCTTCCCACATGCATTACTCTCCCCCTGGCTATCCTCACCAGTTTATTTTTACCTCTGGAATGAAACTAAGTATAAGATCACAGTACAGCACATTTCCTAGTATGCAACAAAAATAGGACTTGATTTCTACATTAAATTACCAAATTAATGAACTGTTCAATACTGTGAAGTAATTTTACCTGATTCCAGATATTCTTATCCCATTCTCTTACAAAAAGTGCTTTCCTCAAAAAAAGTTACAAGGACGTAAAAGCACCAGGAGGATATATGGCACTGTTTTAACTCAGGATGTTCACAGTTCAATAATAATAGAGAAAAACTTCAGGATGACTCGTATATCTTTAAAAAGTTATGGTATATGGTAACTATTAAGAAGCATTTATTGTATTTTGGACATTATTTGCTATGAGAGCTCTATCTTTGCTAACAGAATTTTTTTTCGCACTTTAACTAAATTAGGATTTACCTACAATTTCCAAAGATGCCAATGCATCAGTTTCATCTAAAGAAATAATCCCTGGAAGTGTTCATACTGCTAGTACTCTCTGCTATTCCCAAGCAGAGAAGATAATTCAGGTGCAGGTATTTCCTTGTCAGAAATAACTATAAAATGTAGTGTGGCCACTCTAGATGAATATATAACATGTAGTATCAAGGAAGATTAGACTAATATTTGAGTAATGTTTGAAGTCTTTTCACCTCTAGAACCTTTCTCTTCTCTAAACTTGGCCCTCCCCAACCATCTGTCCCAGACCTTCCAAGCCTTTCGCATATTTTATGTAAGCTTCCTTATTAGGAGTTTCTTTCACAAACTGTTTTTTCTTTTTCTTTATTTAAGAGTTTCAGAGAAAGCGTGCATAAATATGTATATACACATAAATAATGGAGCAGGAAACCTGTTTCTTATTCTTTTTTTCCTGCCACTTTGAGTGAACACAGTAAGCTAACCAAGGTGAAAAAGTTTGCAAAAACCTTTATAACAAGAATCAACCTACCTTCTTTAAAAAGGCTGTTATTTACAAATTAGCAATGCTATGTTCAGTCTCAAATCAATAAAGAAGAATATGTGAGTTTTAAGACTACTAAATAATATTTTTTGCTCAGTCTTTCTTCAACTCTTTGTTTGCTTTGGCTAGCTTAAATGCGGAACTCTTTGGGACATAAAGAACATTTTTGTGATCTATTTTTAAAACAAGATGCTTATATCATATAAACCATATTGATATACCCTAAACTGAATACAGGAGTGTGAAAGGCCAGACCAGACATGAAAAAATACAGTAATATAATAACTCTGAAGAAATTCCAGTAGACATGACATAACTGAATGTGACATAAAAGTAATTTTGGGACAGAAAAAAGTGGGGCAGTGCTACTTTCAGAAGACTATTTAATGTTTGTGAAGTGCTTTGAAGATGAACACCCCTTCGTATGTATTATGGCTCATGTGGCCTTACTCAGAAATTGAGAATCTGAGGAATCCTGAGACAACCTCCAATTCAAAGTCAGAAAAAAGGCATAGACACAAAAAGTATTAAGAATCATATATGATAAAGAATTGCTATAAGCCATCCACTACCATAAATTTTCTTTGTTTCTATTATGGCAGTTTAAAATTAAACCTTTCCATAGGTGTATCTGTGGGTAAAATTTGTAAGAATATCAATCTGCAGTATACATATTGGACTTTCTTTTGAATTGAGGCAGGAAAAAAAATAAGTGATGCTACTATTAGAAGCTGAGGGCATTTATAACTTCAAAGTATATTCTGTCCATCTATCTGATACCAAGACACATATTGAACTGAGAACTTCCAAGATTAAAAGGATAAAGTTTTTAACACCACTTGACAGGAAAGAAAAAAGTGTGTAAGTAACCTACTAATATATGTGTAGTAGAGAATCTAATCTGCTAATTCCTGAAACTTCAAACTGTAGAAGTTTTACATTGAAAAAAGCAACTATTTCTCCACATAGCCCAAATTTCAGCAACTCAGTCAAAATGTTTAACAATTTTTCTATCAACATAGAAGAGAAAGAGGACTGCAAATAGTCTTATTCCCTAGAGTTACACTTTAACAACCCAATCACAGTGATGAAAAAAAGGTAAAATATTGGTTTGATATAAGAATTCCCAAGTCTTCAGCCATAGAGTCTAAAATGAGAAAGTTACATTATCCTGAAGTGGTATGACTCTTCTTTGTTGGGTCTACACTTCAATGCCTATGGAGAGTGAAATAGTGAGAGTGGATCCTATAAATTAGTGATTTAACAGCTGTATTCTTCATGAAAAAAAGTAATTCCCTTTCTCAACCCCATCCCAAAATACAAAGTACAGAGATGCATGTTGCAAATCCATAAGGACTAGAAGCCCTTTTAACAAGATACGTGCAAATACTTTGTGAAGCTACAGCTAAGTTTTTTCTTTTGATCCACATCAAGCACATGAATCCTGTTTCCAAAGCAGTAAAATACTAAATAAAGACAGTGAAACAGAGTCCAGAACAAGGAGGTTTTATGTTTGTTTTGGGTTTTAATATAAAATAAAGAGGAGAGAATAGTTGCTTTATCAGCTTATATTTTGATTTTATTTCTAGTGTGATTGTTTATCATTGGGAGCATTCAGATAGTACTGAATAGCTCTAGTGTTCATATGATTTCAAAGAAACTCTGCAGACTTCCTCACCTCATAAGCTGGGAATAATTGGTCCAAACCTGTCAAGAATAAGCATTTCTTCAGTGACTTCACACTAGTTTGCAGTCACTATGTGTGATTGTGTCAAAAGTATTTCTAGTAGCAATAGTTCAGTACCTATATACCATAAAGAGCCTAAATTGTCAAACTCAGACAAGGTCCATGGTCACGTAGGTGAAAGAGCATTAAGCTACCAAATCATAACTTCTAAATTTGCTGATAAGTAACATCACTGAGCATGTAAATGAAATGTTACACATCTACAGCTTCTACTCCTAATGGCTTAAGAGATAGAGCAGAGGTAATTCTCTATCATCTCTGCAGAGCAGTTACCGGAGTTTGGCTTCGATCTTGCCTTCCAAAAGATCATAGCACTAGGGAACCAGCATCCCTACATAATGAATAATCTGCCCCAACCCCCCTAAAACATTTACTACATTGGTTCATTACAGTGTTACCACATCTGAACATGTATTCTTTTATTAACCTCTATATTTCTTAATTGTTAAAGCAATCCAAAAGGTTATGTTCCATGTGTTATAGCTCTCTTTCTCTCTGTGGGCCCATAAAAGTGAATGGAAGCAGGCAGCATCTACCAGAATATTCTCTTTTGCCTGTGTCTCCTATGCAGCTACAAAAACAAATGTAAGAGAGCTAACACTTGAGCTCATTAACATTACTTTCTACAGCTGGCCAAATCCCACAAGTATAACTTATTTCATAAAAACCAGTTTCTCCAGGAAAATCTTAGACATATTCCATCACATTGTCACCTGCATATTCCAGCTACTGAAAAGTACTAACACAGATTTTAATTTTTTTCTTTTTACCTTCAATATTTAGCCTTAAATTTATTTCTTTGAAAGAAAAAAACAAAAAAAATTTAAAAACCCACAAAATGAGAAGAGAGACTGCAAGAGGAATGAGGTAAGTTTAGGTGATACATGGTACTACTATTGTCCATGTGAAATACAAAAGAAAAATAAAAACTGTATCTTCTATATCAACTAAGGCCAGCTAATCAGCTCTCAGGTCAACAGCTATTTGCAATTAAGTTTAAAAAAATTAACACAGTACCTTTCTAATGAGTTTTGATCAAGTGTTACCTGAAATTAATGTGTTTAGGGTGATAGGAGCAAGTTTGCTACTGGTGCCTTAAATCATCTATATAAGTGAGCAAATCCTCCCACCTACCACTTCAAACACACCACCACCTCCCCTGTTCATCTTTTCTCACTTCTGTTTCCAATTCAATTTCTTTTCACTGCAGTGAATACATACCTCTGTTGATCTCATGGTCGGCTGGATTCATTGACTGGTACTTACCTCAGTAAAAAGTTTCTTAAAAACCTAAATATGACTCTGTGAATCAATGTATAAGAGGAAAAGCCCCTGCAGACATGTTGAGTGTGAGAGTTTCTACAGATCTTAAACCAATAGGAAAAAATAGCTCCTGCCTGCCAAGACATTGACATGTTATAATTCTGATGAGTACCACCTCTAACTACATAACCAGTTACACAAACTAGAGAAGTAGCAGTGAATTTATCACCGAGGTTAAAACTTATGTTGGTCAATAATGTAATACTCTAAACCAGCCTACTGAAATTTAGCAGGAAGTGAAATTATTGTGTCTTGTATAGAAGCAAAAGTTTCCTAAGTAAATAATCAGCATACAGATCATCAGCATCAAGTCACTCAACAGTTATAGCTAAAACTGAACTGGAGCGTACACAGCACATCTGTACATTTATAAGCACAAGCTCCCCAGATGTTATAAATTACTATCTTTACCAGTTGCCTCCTGAAAGTGTTGACTTAAAGAAAATGCACTGAACAGTGGAGATGTTCACAGCAGGAATTGTCAACAGAACTAAACTCAAGAGTAAAAGATCTGTTGATATGTCTATGATCTAAAGGGTAAATGTCACAGAGCTATTACTGCTTGGGTGCATTACAGGGACATTACTTTCAACTGTACTTGAGGATACAGTCAGAGAAAGTTCTACTACCTTACTTACAACATACTATTTATTCAAGTTAAGCTATGTGCAACAGGCAACAAAATATCATAACCTAATTCCTAGTTTAAAAAAAAGAAGAACCCAAAAAGCCGAACACCATAACCTGAGTAATTTTAAATTACCAGACAACTCTAGACGATATTGGAGATTTGGGAGTTTCATATGGTTGTACAGAAACTCATGTTTAAAGAGGAGACATCAAATTTCAAACTTTATTTAGAGGAGACGAGAGAGAAAGGGAAAATCAGTTAATGACACAGCACTCCAGAAGGCAGTTCACCATAACCGATACCATTCATTTATTGCCCGAACAGTGTGAGCCCGTCCCGTTGCTGGCTGAGAGGTACACCAGAGAACTCCATCACTCCTGCTACCACTGACATTTCCCAAACCGCCGCCCGCAGCAGCGCGCAATTTACACCGGGGAAAGCCCAGCTCCCCCGCTTCGACCCAAACGCCAGCGGGAGTTTCCCAACTGAGCACAGAAAAAAATAAAAATAAAGAAAAAAGAAAAAAAAACAGCCCCAAACTCTCACGGACTGTTTAAAAGCAGGGTCAGGGCTGCAGCGTGCACGGAGCGACTCTGCCGGCTCGGGAGCGCCGGGCGCGGGGTGCCCTGGAGCCCCGCGTCTCCCCCGCGCCCCTCTCCCCCNGCGCCCCTCCCCCCCGGGGCACCCCTGCCCGCCCAGGTGCGCGCTGCCCCGCGGGCCGTACTCACAGGGACACGGTGCGGTTGGGCAGCACGGCGGGCTGCAAAGTTTCCACCAAGTCTCCGCCGGTGCAGACCACTTTGATGCGGAGGGCCGGGCGGCCGGGCCCCTTGGCGCGCTCGGCGGCGCAGAGGCAGCGGTCCACGATGAGGTCGGGGCAGTTCCTGCTGCCCCCGCAGAGCCCCAGCGCGGCGGCCAGCAGGCAGAGGCGGGGGCACAGCCCGCGCATGCTGAGCCAGCGAGCAGGAGCCGCGGGCAGCCGCGCCGCGCATGGCACCGTCCGCGCCGCTCCGCGGGCCCC
>VZRF01006369.1:289972-390985 GCA_013396875.1 Vireo altiloquus
CCCCCCCCCCCCCCCCCCCCCCCCCCGCCTCTCTCGCTGCGGCCGGCTCTGCTCCGAGGGCCCCCCCCCTTCCTCCTCCTCCTCCTTGCTCCGGGGAGCCGCCGCTCCTTTCCTGCCGCAGCCCGTGCAGCCGCGGCGCTGGGCGGACCCCGCGGCGCTCAGCGGGCCCCCCTCCCTNGAGCGCCCGGAGCGCCGCTACCTGCGCTCGGTGCCTGCGGCGCTGCCAGCCCTCCGCGGGGCTCCGCGCTTTGGGGAAACCGGAGCGATGCGCCAAGGACGCGCCGCAGAGCGAAGAGACGCGACCAGCCCAGGCACGGGGCGGAAAGTCGCCAACTGGAAAAACTGTGTGGGTCGGGAATCTAGTTTTGAAAATAGCCACCTTTGCTGCCGCTCCTGAAAAACCTGTGTGCTAAGTGCTGTTTACACTTATGGCTATGGGAAAGGAGCTTCAGGGCATGGGCAAAGGTCGGTGTAGACCAAGACAGGACAGTCCAGCCTCTGCCACCAGGAAGGGTCCATGCAGTTAGCTGACTTCAGACACCTCAGATAATGCTGGGGACATGACCTAAATCAAAGGTTTGATCAGTAGTCCAAGGCACTTCATCATCCAGGTCAACGAGCACGTTTCTTTTCTACTTGAATTTCCCTGTCATTTATGGCACTCGGTGGCTTTGGAGCACCCTCAGTAGTATTTTGTGATCTGACTAGTAACTTCTAGGGTAGATTTTCAACATCGACTGCAAGCTACCCTGTTGGGGGTTTTTTGCTGGAAGTGAACAAAAAAATTCCACATTGTAACAGGAACTTCCATTTTTAATGGCCTTTTACTAGAAGAGCGGGTTTCTTGCCTTTGCTTACTCGATGGAGACTCTCAACACATTTTCATTGCAGGATCTAGGCCAAAGTTAGTAATAGTCTGCTATAGCTATAAAGCTATTTTAAGAAATTACTTGAGTTTTATAAAACAATATTGTATTATAGCCCCTTAGGGAAGATTTGTCTTCCACATTTATGGTGCCTGTTATCACTGTGTTCTAATACCTAATTGCAGCCTTTAGGCACTATAGTATTAATAAGTGATAGAAAGGGTAGTGCCCTTGTGAAATTCAAGGCTAATAGGAACTTTTTCAGGAACAATCTTTTTCTGCACAGTTGTTGATTTAAAGAATCATAAATATTACAACCTCTGCTCTTTTATTTTTAAAAGCAAAGTTGTGTAAGGCTTACTGGCAGGCAGCAAAATGGATTGTATTTCATGAGACCACTCAACATTGCTATGGTTGCATGATGTTATTTATCATAAAGAAATCCAATGTGTTTAATTTGGAAAATACTCTTTTAGCTTTGAAAAATTCTGTCTCATCCACAGTGGTTTTGAAAGTGTAAGTGAGGATTACGCATTTATTGAGCTGGTAGCATAGATTTTGTTCAGTGTTAACCTTGCTGAGAAGAAATGGAATTTTTCAGTCAAACTCAGCCATTAAACATATGCTAGCAGAATTTTAACAGTTTTTCCTACCTCACTGATACGGAAAGTTTTTTTAAAATACTGTTTCATTAGGGAATAAGAAGGTTTACAGTCAGATTGATAGAAGCCATCTATCAAACTGTTGAGTGAAGGTAGAAGAGGAATTATTCAAAACATTAGAAGCAAAAAATAAAAGGAAACTCCCCTCCACTTTCTAATCTATCTTTTTTCTCGCTTTATTACAAATTAAGACTAAAAGTTCAGACATCTTCCCTTTTCTTCACTGACATCTACAAGTATCAAGAAAGTCAAAATTTTACGGTGATTTGAAAAGCACAGACGATGGTTCCTGCCCTGAGATCTCACAGTCTAAACAATTCCCTGGACAACTGAGAAAAGGACCTGAGCACCTACAGAGCTCAGTGCTGCTTCGGTTGCCACCAGCCAGCACAGCAGAACATTTCATGCTGGCAGTAGCTAGCATGTAGTAGTCATTTTCACAGACTGAAAGATACAACTTCCACCCACTCATGATATACAAACAACTAAATTTCCCATGTCTTGGGAAGGCATTATCATCCCAGACTCCCTTGTAAGAAGGGAAGAAAAAAGTTGTGGCACTTTGATTTGAAAAGCAGCCAACATCACACTATGTTTGGGTTCCAAAGTTCCGGTTTTAGACAAACTGTGTGTCTACAGCTTGGGTACCTTTGGACACTTACACAGCAGATACCATGGGATAGGTCATGAGCTCCTTAGCTGGGGGTTGGTGTGTGCAAAGAGAGAATTACAAGTTTATTGTGAAGTCGAAGATATTTGGAGAAATTCAGTGTTTGTGCTGTTAAATAGAACTGAGAGAAGTTTTTTTTTTTAATTCATTTCTGAACTTGGACCCTTCAATTTTCTTAAATCTTTCTAAATCTAGCCCAAAGTTATTGCACACATATATTGGAACAACACACTTTTAGGATATCTCTCCTTAAAGTTTTCTCTCTTACTTTGGTCAGAAATCAGAACATGATGTGTGCTGGTCTACTTTTCACACAAAGCCAAACACGGAATCTTAAGAATCACTTGAGGAGTCCTAAAATGCCAAGTTCTGATTAGATGAAGTTCCTGGCTGACAGAAACAAGACCAGAGATTCACTTGAAACATGAAAAATTTTCTATTTTTAGCATTTATTTACAATTAAATTCTTGCTTTAGTTATTAGAATAATTCATTGAACTGAGGGATACACTTTCTTGTGTCAAGGAAGTAAGAAAATTACTAAATATGCCTATTTTCTTTATATTTTTATTTCCAAGCATCAAAAGTCCTGAAGCTTTTTTGGTAGGTCTGACCATGTATCCATACACCATGACCTTATAACAGTACTTGTGACGAATTTTATCCTGTGGCTTAATGTGTAGGTGTTAAAAGGGAATGTAAATTAATTTAGGAATATAATCCTAAAATTATTTTAGCCTGAATGAATATGAACAATATTAAAAGGAATCAAAGGTTAGAGATACAGGTGATTCACTGGACTACAGGTTTACATTTCATTTAGATCATGTTCCCAAGCACAAAACAGCAGCAGCACCTGCTTAGCATCACAGGACATTACACAGTAATTAAGTAACAAGAATGTGTTATACAATAAAAGGAAATATGGGGAGGCAGAATGTAAATAACTCAATTTGAATTCTGTCAGGATTTCAAAATTGCATGTTAGTATTGGAACAGCGCCATGGTAACTTGAATTACCACAAACAGGTTTTGGTCATGGCTTTTGTTTCATTTCTTATCCAGAAGTTGGCATTCTATCAGCCCTCTAATTCCTTGAACATTGGCTCTTTATTGATAGTGGTAAAACAATGCATCATTTACTTCATTTCCTCCATCACCTCAGTGTCCCACTTCTATTCCATCATGACTGTATCTCATGCTACTCATCAGATCAGCATAGCACAAATGTCTGCAAGCCTTTGTGATGCAATGATTAAAACAACAAGCCTAGAAATTATTTTATCTAGAAAAAAGGTAAGGTAACTGGGAGAAAAACAATTCAGAGTAGGTTTCCCTTGGGACACTTGGAATCCTATAAAAAGATATTATTTTAAAGATCACAGAAGAAAGAAAGCAGAATGGATAAAAATATGCAGTACAATATTCATGTAGGAAGAACCCAAGAGTTTTTACTTTATATATTTTTACCTTCACACTAATAATACACCAGTATTAGAAGTGGGATAATCCTGATCCATAAATAGTCTCATGTAAGGCACTGGTGGTACCAAAACATAGAGAATAAAACAACAAAAGCAAAGTTGTTCAGATTGGTTATCCTGTCACTAAGATAACTGGATAAAACTGAGTGCAGAAACAGACTCTCAGCAAAACCATCCTGGAGTTATTTAACAGACAGTAATCTTTCAAGGAAATGTGGAAACTGAGTCATTCAGGACTGGAGTAATTAGAGCAGGGAATCATAAACTGGGGGAACAATGCTGTGTTAGAAGGAGCTGACAAAACAGGATTTCCATGTCTGCAATTCTGCATCAGCACAATCAGAAACACCTCTGTATTGGTTTTATGTTAAGAAATTATAAGGTAAGAAACCTTCAAATATCATTTCATTGCTTCCCTTCTGCTTACATTTCTTTAGCATATTCACATGATTTCAGATATATAATATCTGAAATCAAAATGGGTTTGTATACTTCAGTCCTCAGAATGTGACACATTTCCAAGGTTGCATTGAACTATTCATTCAAATAAGGAGGTCCTTGAAGTTAGAGATCTCTTATAAAAAAATGTGGCTTTTTTGCTCTGTCGCAGAGACCAATGTAAAATTCTGAGAGAAGCTGAGAATATTGCTCTGAAATCATAAACAAATAATAATAAGCTGTCAGTGGTGAGTAGGATAATTATCACAAAAATATCAACAGGGAAATAAATTATATTTGAAGGGAAAAACTCAAGTGTTTGACATTTCTCGATACTGAGCCAAGTTTTCCTCTAATGAATACCTCAGGGTTATTGTCAAATAATACTGAGTCCCCTTCCACAGAAAAATCATACCTACGAGGGAGTATGTGTCAGTGTAAATTTCTGATGACCACCAAATAGAACTGCAGCTTTTGCCAAGTCCCTCAGGTGCTTCAGAGAACATATTGAAAGTGTTCAGGAATACTGTTGAGGGCACATATATTTTAATGTTCCAGCCTTCATCTCTTCATGCCGTTTTATTTACTTGTGCAGTAGCAGAACAACAACACTTTTGCATGGTCAGCCGAAGGAGAAGCAGCTTTTTTTTTAACTTTGTATCTTCTGAGGTCTCACAAGGGGCAAGGTTCAGACTGGAAAGCTGCACTGAAAATTGGAATGCTGTCCTGCAGAAGTCGGAGCAGAAAGTGCAGAGGGGATGGCAGCTGCCTTCTGTCCCACAGACCCAGGCGTCTATTCCTGCAGGAATGCAGAGCTCTCAGGAGAGCCACCCTTTTTCTCACACACGTGGTTCCAAGATACACTGGGAGGACATATTTTTGGATGTTGATGTACACATGCCTGTGCTTCTCAGTGTTTTTAATTCCTGAGACACATGGGAATTCTGACTGATTTACCAGCATGCCTTGCATCAGAGAAGAAGGGAGAGAAAAAAGAAAAATGTAGCACCCTGAAAACTGACTATTTTTCAGGTAGATATTTCAAGTTTTATTTTCCTGTCACAGAAAAATATTTTTTCTCTCTGTCATCTCTCTGCATTAAGAAGGTCAAAAGAGTCTTTTCCACACCTTCCTGAATTATGAAGATCTCTTAATATCCTCCTTTGTGCTTCTAGATATGTCAGATTAGTCACTCTCTTCACTACAGATGAGACAAAAGGGTAAGTGCATATTCTAAAGTCAGAATATGGCAAGGGTCAGATATAAACAGCAGAAGCAATGTGTACTTGTACCTGTGTCTGAGGGGTTGGAACTAAATGATCTTTCAGGTCCCTTCCAACCCTGACCATTCTATGATTGTATGATTCTGTATCTTCATTAATGGACTTAAAACACATTTTACAGTGGTCATTAATGGAGTTTCGGGTTGTAACATGTTGAGATAATACCAGGATGATTTCTGTCTGACGGAAGCTCAGGACATCACCTGGTCCAAGTCCCAAATTAAGAAAGCTTCAAAAGTACTTTTGATTGCCAGGGCTTGTCCAGTGCTCTTTTGAATCACTGCACTGAAGAGGATTTCCCTTTAGTTGGGCCATCCTTGCTGCAAAGGACTGCTTTTTCTTTCGCTCTTAGAATAATTTCCTTTGCTGCAGATTGTATCTATTGCCTCTTCTTCTTTTGATATGTCCCTCTGAAAAAAGTTTATCTGCTCTTTGGCTACCCATGAGATAATCGAAGACAGCATTAAGATCCTCCCTTTACCTCATCTTCTCCAGGTAGAACAAACCCTGCTCTCTCCTTTATAAGTCAGGTGCTCCAGCCCCCCAGCAATCTTACTGATGCTCTAACAAGGTAAAACCAGTTTATCAGTGTATTTTTCTGCATGACTCTACCATCTTGTGACAATATATGAATGGTGCAAAATAAAAGTAGTTATTGCTTTATTATTTCCCTTATTAATCAACTTAATGGCAAGGGTTTCCAGCAAGCTGATGGGTTATATGCTATCATTCATGCAGTGAATTAAAAGGACATATTAACTTAACCCATATTTCATTGCTTGTGGGTTTATTCCCTTGTAGCAGAAAAAGGAAAATAACAATTTATAGTTTGAAAGACAATTATTAAAATCAGAATCTCATTATACATTAGATGCTTGAGATATACAAATGTTGTGTTGCCTGCTACATTGCATCCCTATTACTCACTTATGTGGTTTCCAATCGTAATGCCAACAGTACCCTGATAGAGAAGGTTCCATGAATAGCTACTGATTCTAATTATCTTACTAACTTGTGTTTAAATAGCCAGTTGAAAACACAGGGGAAAAAATTACAAATACTCAATGAAAGCTTTTATTCATACATGAACAGTGACTTAAAAAATAAACTATACTGTGGCTTGAACTAATTTTGTAGAGGATTTAAGTGAAGTCATATTTTGTGGCCAAGATAGAAAGTCCATTGGTAGAAATATTAACATGAAGAGCAAACAAATCCAATTATCACTAGCAGCTGTGCAACATTCTGCTAATATCAATAATCCTGCGGTTCAGCAAAATTTTAACACAGTTCCATCTTTTTCCTAAATTCCTTCTGTAAAAACAAATTTCTATCCCTGTTGCCTTTCAAGCAGAAAGTCACATCTATTATTGTCTGTCCCCTAATTCCCATTTTAATTTCATTTCCTACTTCAAACCACTTGAAATCGTGTCATTCACTATTATGTATTGTTTCCTAAAGTTCCTTTGGAGAGCTCATATCTTCCTTTAACTTAAAAGTATTTCAGAAACTGACCTTCTCTTCTGTCAGGTAGGTGCCTTTTTCCCTCTGTTTCTAATGTCTTTAGATTTGCCAGTAATTTTGGACTTTGCTTTTATAGTTCCTGTGCATTCTCAGTAACCATCATGTTTTTTAAGACTTTATACTCTTTTATGTCATCTGTCTTGGTACTTTTGGAAAGAAAAACCTTCAATGTTAAATTGAAGTGCTAAGTAACTAAAGTACCATACACAGCAACAGCAGCAAATGTCAATTAAGAAAATATTTAAGAGAAGTAGAATTACATAAACAAAAAATAAAAAGCATGTGTATTTGCAAATCTTAATTGCTGTTAAGCGTAGCAGGAATGATTCAAGAAAATATTAGAGCTTTTAAAGGGCCCCACCTATTTCTGAATCTTATGATACCAGGCCTGGATGCAGAGAATGTAGCTGCCTCCTTAAAACTGAGAAATGCCAATGTCCAAAAAGCCTATTTTGAAAACAATTTTTAAAAAATCCTTTTTAAAACTTTTTTTTTTTGTGCTTTTATTGTAATATGTAGTGTTTTCCCCCTCTTTCCTGACCTTCTCTCTTAATATGGAAGCACAATTGGAGTACTGAATCACACTCCAGAATGGCAGCAATTGGTGTGTATGCAGTGTTAGCTGCGTTGAGAGACATTCCTTACCGGATGCATATGGATTTTTGTGAATGCATAGTGGCCCTTTAAGAAGCTTAATAGAAAAGTATGAAACCTTTTACAAGCAGCATTCCAAAGCAGGACTGCCAAAAGCAAGTGCACATAAATAGCTCTGATAATTGGAGCCGTATTCCTGCACTCAATCCTGCAACAGAGTAGGGCTGACCACACACCATGGTTGGATTAGCCACCTGGTCTGGGCTGGTACTCGAGTTGCCCTCATCTTCTTCTACCAAATACCAGGAATTTAGTGTTGTCCTCTTTGCCAGAGCTTCAGCATTTGATGGTTGCTGAACATACTTTCCCACTGTCCACACACAAGTGGGTTTTTATCTCTTGCACTTGTTTTAAAAGAAGCTGCAGGTTGGTGCAAAGACCTGGCCCCACCTTGCTGTATATGTCTTCTCCAGGCACAGCAAGTCCTGTCCCCAAATCAAAAAAAGGGGGAAGATGACATTAAATCCATCAGAACAGAGGTAACTCAAGGAACAGACACCTGAATTTTACATTCTTCGGATGAGGCTCTGGTGAAGAGCCATCTACATAATACTATTCATTATCTATTTTCTTTATCTACATTTTCAAAAACATGTGTATGGCATATGTTTCTCATAGTTAACTATGACCTTTGTTTATTTATAGTTTTAAAACCTCTGACTACTGCCAGACACTATTAAAAATAAACATTTTAATTGTTTTCATGTTTTATCCTCCCCTCCCCTTTCCACCCAAGTCTGACAGGATGAAACATTGTTCTTGCTTGGGATATAGCTGCTTCTGCTGCAACAAGAAAGAGGACTAGAAGGAAGTTGTATACACATTATCAGAATAGTTTCATATTTAACAGTCTGGAAACAAAGCAAATGCAATCTCCCAGACCTCTTTAAGATAAATCTCTCCATTCCCAGGCTCTGCCTTCAGCTTAGGGTGCAGAAATGAGTACTGAATCTCTCTTCTGCCTTTAGCTCAGCCAAACTTAGCTCTTTCTTCCCAGCAACACAGCCGCAATGCGAGAGGCCATCTTCATTTCCCGTGTAAACAAATAGCTGGACTGTTCAGTGAAAGGTGGGGTTTGGTTTCCACAGGCGTATGAAAAGCCTTCTGCATCGAAAATTAATTGCTTTAACAACTTTAAGCTTTTTGGATTTGTTTGCTTTTTGCCCTTTTTGGCTTTGTTTGTTTTGTTTGGGGATTTTTTGCACAGGTTTAAGTATTTGATTACAGACCTAGTGCAAAGGGGTACAAAATACCAGAGAAAAGTTAAACCACAGCTTTTTCCAGTCTTTCAGATCAGCTCTCTTTTGTGCTCCATTACAGATCAGTCTTTTGTGGTTTTAGGGTACAAAGCCATGTTCAGGGAACCTTCTTGGCACCATGGATTTTACTGCATGAAGTCCATCACTTTAATGGCATTGCAGACCCTAAATCTCTTAGACGAGATGCTGGGAAATAGTATAGAAACACACTAATTAAAGGGGCTTCTAACCCTCCTGCAGTATTATCTACAATTCTAGGTGTACATAGCAGAAGCAGTGAGTTCTTTTTCTGATACCTGATATACCTCCTTTTCTGGAGTGTTCTTCTACTTTCTCAGTCAATAGCAGCGACCAACCTTTGAGAGAAGCTGATTTTAGAACTGATTTGGCTGAATCTTTTCCTAGTTTGAAAAGGGATAAGTCATACTATGTGTCCCAGTTTTCCTTTATTCCATTTGTCTTTGTTTGAAAATAAGTCTCCTTAGGCAAAACCTTTCTTAGTATGTCTGCCTAGCCCAAGGGACCCCAAACAGAGTTGGGTGCAGTTTTTGCCAAGCAAGATAGGAGCAGCATCACATAGCATAACATGCTCAGAAGCTAAAAACAAAGAACACCAAAGAACTCTCTAATCTTTGGGGGAAAGGGGAAAAAAAATGTAAAAAGGACAAAGGATGTAAGTAACCCTCACCCTCCATTCATGTGAGCATCCCCAGCTCTTCCTTCTCCTGCCTTTCATTGTCATAATGAGGTAAAATATTTCCATGGTGGAAAATACCAGGTGAAGGAAAAACAGACATCCAACTAGAATATTTAGGCACAGCCTGTCATATAATAAAGCGGTACAGTCCTGATAAAAAGAAGCTACTAAAACGCATCTTCTCTGTAAAGATTATTCTCATTCTTCCCAGACAAAGAGGGAATAAAAATACTCTCAGGCCTTGATAAAAAATAGTGGCTAGTGAGTGTATGTGTCTGTGTGGGGCAGTGGAGGTGTCCAAAGAAGTAGTGAATGGAAGTTCTTGCATTGTTCCCGGTGTGTCTGGGGTGCAGGTAGAAAGCAGTGAGGAAAAAGTTAAAAACAGAGTGATTACGTGTTCTTTCTTTGTTTGGTTTGGATGATTGCTGGTCTGTGAACACAAATTCCTCGTGACTATAATAATTTATTTTTTTGTTCCTTTTCTGCTCTCTATGTTAGATCCCTTCTTTAAAGAGGCTGCAAGTGGAATTTCAGATCTCTCTTCTAACCATCTTCAGCTGTATCTTGATGACAGAAGTGAAATCAACCTTCCCTGCAGGTAGGAAGCTCAAAGTCCATGGCCTAAATGAGAAATCTGTCATTCAGAGCTGTGTTCCTCCATCCTATCTCAACAGGTGCCATTGTACCTCCTGCTGTTTGCCTGAATTACCAGCATGAGCCTCATTCTCTCCAGGCACAGCAGCTGTGCTGATGGACCCAGAGACCTGTCCACGCTGACTGAAAAGTTACAGTCACACCTCAACAGGAAGAGTGGTGGAAAATCTGACTGCAGAAATTTCCAGCCTATGGTAACCTCAGTTCCACTGTGCTTGGGAACTGCTGCTACGTTGAAGTAACAGAAAAGCTTTCAATTTCCAGAGAAACCAAATATCAGGCACCTTCATCTGCCGATGCTACTGTTCACACTCCCTGTCTCAAATGCACTGAATGGATGTTCTGGATCATGTACAGCTGGTAAGCCAGCAAGGCTCAATGCAGCCTCCTGATTCCTTGTTTGCAGATGAGTAAAGCTTTGCTTTTGTCTCCTGGCTGTACCATCATAATTTACAACCCCAATTCATAATCCAGAATTACTACCGAGTATTTAAATCACCCAGGCAAATAAAATATTTTTAAGTTATGATGTAATTTAAATTAGTGACAGTATTTCCATTGAACTCACATAACCAGGCTTTCACCCACTAAATCTTGCCAAAATTGATTATCAGCCATAATAAGTAATCACTTGTTAGTAATCTGGGACTTCACTGATGTCCTGAGAGCCTGGTCTTCTGCATTAGAGAAACTCTAAGAGTTTTCTGGGTTGTGTCCAAAATAGAAGTAAAATATAGATAGCCATTCAGAAAAATAGGTGTCCAAATTTTATATGGATTTTTGATAAATCCACTGCAGTCTTTAATAAAATCAGTTTAAAGATTACTTACTGCCATTTGTACATAATTGCGTCTTGTCTCTGTGTGAAACCACACATTTCTAGTAACTTTGGTGCAAGCTTATAGCAGACTGGGTTGAGAGCTTAAGCAGATGTTGTAGAAGTAAACGTCAGGGGACAAAAAAAAAAAAAAGGGAAAGAAAAAAACCCCAAAAAAACCCATACCAAAAAAATCCATGACAGCTTAAACCAAAATTAGAATTAGACTTTTGTAAAGATACTTAATTGTGCTTTACTGAACAAGGTAGGCAAATTCTATTTCAGTTCTTCCTATCAAAACAAGTATTGAGTTACATTAAATATGATATCTTCTGGAAAATTTACCAAGTGGAAGAGGAAAGAAAGAGGCTCAAAAATTGTTCAGCTATAAAATAAGATTTCTCTTTTAAATCAAAAGTCTGATATTCTATTCATTGCAGTTAGAATTATATAACTGAAGTAAATAATTAGATGCCCAGGCCTTTTGTGTGTTTGGGGAGGGACCTAGTAAGTGTCAGAAGCCTCAGAAAATAATGTTTAAAACTTCAATTCTCATTAGTTGCAAATAAATCAATTGGTTATTAACAGCTCTGACTCTTCTTGTAAACAACCTAAAAGCTACACATACTGATTTTTAGAGACAGGGTAAAAGTTCTTCCACTTTATTTATAGAGGTGGAGAGAGACAAGGATATCCTTTGGACTACTGCAGCTCGAAACTCAGAAAGAGTTTCCTGCTTCCAACTGTGTCACTAGGAAACAGGAAAAGCAAAAAAGAATATTTACCAAAAAAATATCCCTCTAGTTTGTATATATTATATCAAACTGCTATTACTACTGGCCATGAGAAAAAAAGCTTAACATCTAGTCTTTCTTGACTTTAGGCTATTTATTATCATAGATTTACACTTCTGAAATCATAGTTAACAGCAGAATTCCTCTGTGTTTAGAGCACATTTATAGTCTAGGAATAGCTATTGCCAGAGGAAATAAGCAAGAGGGTCGGGGACAAACAAATTAAAAACAAACCCAAAATAACCGAAGGATGTACTGCTTTGGTAAATATAAACTTGTTTTCAATGTTGTTTTTGTAAAAAGGATGTCTATATTGGATCAATAATAATGTATTTATTGAAACTTACAGGAGTCCATGAGGTATTTATTTTCATGTGAAACAAAGCCCTGAAATCTGTGAAGGTGACAAGGAGACTTAATAATGCATTCCCCACCCCCCAATGTGTGTTAATCCTGATTAATCCCAATTTTAATGATATTTTACAGCCTGAATTTTTTAAGTTGTTACCACAACACACAGAAAATCCTTAGCATGGCTGCCAAATTGATCTAATCCTTCACTCCACTTTAAGTAAAACAAAATAATAGTAATACTCGATGTTTTCTTCTGCTACAGGAAAAAACCTCCAAGCCATCTTTTTCTGAAGATGCACAGCTATATTAAGGCTCATTAGGAGGGTCATCCACTTGCTTGTTTACTCAGCATAGGCCGTGCATGGGGTATCAGATGGTTTTCAGAAACCCTTTCTTTGTGTCATTCCAAAGGATACCACAGTATCAATGCCCATGGATGTAGTTGAGCTCCATCCATGCACGTGGAAAGACTAATCTTATGATGAGTTGTGAAAGCACACAGTATTCTTAAACAAACAATCAAATAAATAAATACAACTCCTCCCAACAAAAACAACAACAAACCACAAACAAACCCTCCCTGCAAAATACCACAACACACAACACAAACAATAAAAAATATTATTATGCTGGCACCTCACCCCCACAAAAAAAAATCATTATTATCACTTGCAGGATGTGAGGTTCCAGCAAAAAATAAATTAAGAAAACATTGCTTAGCTGAGGCCTGATCTGGAAGCTTCATAGAACATTTGAAAAAGTCATTATACAGAAGCATGCCAGTCGAGAGAGCAGCTTTCTCGTAGTCTCAATTTCAGAAAGAAATACGCTGCCACTGCAAGGGTGTCAGGTAAACTCATCTCAGCTGGAAGTGCTGGACTGAGACTGAGTCACAGTGTTACAGCTTTTCTGCATTCTTCAGTTTGTTCTCCATAAGGGTCTAACCTTTCACATTTCAAACAGGTCTTCAAAGGCATTTTACTGCCACCAATATTGGGACCAAATTTCACCCAATGGGTTGATTCTCCTGTCCAGCCTTTCAGTCTGGTACAGTAAAGTATGATCTAAAATAGGCCAAGTGATCTAAATTTCTTTGAATGGAGTAAGTAAACTGTACTTCCTTATCAGGCCATCCTGGGTAGAAAACAGTTTTGTTTGGCATTTATAAATATTGGATACCCAAGGAAACTAATGGTTGGCTGTGAATACTGATCATTAATAAGTTCAAATATTGTCATAGCTGATAAAACTTTTAGATGGTTGTATGGCTAAGTTCTGCTAAAATAACAGTTGACCTTAAATAATCATACATTTTTAAATAATCTCTTCATCTAATGTCCATTTCCCCCTCAGCCTAAGTACTTGTATATTTCAGAGAATGGTTTAAGCATTAGGAATGTGTTTTGAAGCCAATTTTCTTGGGTTTATTTTCATTCTAAAAAAAAAAAACCAACAAAAAAACAAACCACTACCACTCTTAAAGGGGACACCTTCAATTCATTGTTTCTCCTCTTGTGTAATGGACATTCTTACTGAAGTACTGGAAATCAAGTGGTGATCATGCTGATATACCAATAGCCTGAGAAATGTATTCAAAGTCTCTGAGGTTGAAAGGAAGGGTCTGTGCTGGCAAAGGTCTGTGTTGGGCACCCTGTGCTTCATCAGAGCATAAAACAGCACCAGGTTGTCCTCCTGGGCTCTTTCAGCATTCTTCCCAACATGAAACACAACATGCAGCATATCTAAGAATTTTCTTTAAGTCTGCCAAGAGACCTTCAGAATTTAATACACTTCTGCAGAAGGACATAGGTGTATTTCCCCACACCACTTACGAATGGATTAAAGAGTAATACTTAAAATTAATCTGGCACTCAAAAGTGAAATAAAATGAGAGGAATAAGTTTTAAAACTTGAATATTTTTCCTCAATATTATTGAAGTAGTTACAAAAGCAGGGCTAAAACTCTCAAGGGTAGTGATCAGGCCTTTCTTCTCCCTTTTAGGTTTTCTGTGATCATTTGAAATGATGATATCTATCAGGGTCCATAGAAAAATAAAGGCTTTTTCCCTTTAATCTGCATAACATGAACAATCAGGATTTACCTTAACTCACATGACTTTAATAAAATTTGGGTTTGTGTTATTTTAAAATGGTGGCCTTGTGTACAACATGTACACCAAACACATGCTTACAACTTCATAGTGGAGGCTTTGCTGTCAAGTATCAAAATTCTGCAGGCTGGTTGTGCAAATTGGAGACATCTGATGATCCTGTTTATAAGAATTTCTTCATAGGATTACCCAGGAACAACTCAGAGAGGCCCAAACAGCCCTAGCACAATTAGCATTCAGGCAGTAACTTTGTGAAGTTCATATCTGTGTGATGTCCCAAGGCAGTCTGGTGTTCTGCTGGTTACCAAAAATTTCTTTTAGAGAGGGGAAGAAAAAAAATCTACACTGTGAAAGCCAGAGATGCAAATGGAAGTTAGTGCTCACATTGCCCTCAATGGGAATTAAAATAAATGCTCCTTGCCATTCCACTTACAACAAGGACTTAAAGTCTGGAAGTAAATCAGCAAGAAAAGCTTGTCCCTTGCCTATCTTTTTACGTATTTGCTCCTTCTCACCAAAATGAATGATTTCTGAGTACCTAAATTGGTCTGAAGAAAGAAAATATTTATAATGCATGGGGTGTTTAAAATAAAATAGGATTAGTGAATATTTAAACATATAAATCACAAATGCACTGTAACTGTGACACACATGGTCTCCCATACTAATAATATCTAGAGGCTTCATCAGTACTGTGACAGGTAAGATAAGACACATTCCTGCTGTCCCCATCCCATTTATTTACTAATGCAAACAACATTAGACGACTTGCCCTTGTTTTACTCTACTGGTAAGTATCTTCATAAGCCCACTGGCTACACAGAGATCATCTTTTTAGATTAGATTACATCAAAAAGAATTATTTTTGAGGATCAGATTTTCTACCTTTTTTTTTCTTTTAATAGAGTAACCTCTTAAAGAAACTCAAACCAAGATTATTTGAAAACCAGCAAGATCAAAATCTAGCCATTGTAATTTCAGTTCACATTACCCTTCACTATTATATCTACTAGCACTAGTCTTCCTTGAATTTATGCAGGATACAAAAAGAGAAATCTTTGTGGTACCAGCTCAAAGTAGTTAACTGTTACTGTAAGAAAATAAATTTTATTCCAAAAGAAATTTAGGACTGGAGTTCATGGAATTGCAGAATCACTGGGAAATCCAAAATGGTCAGACTAAGCTGTCTTCTCCAACTTGTTCCCTTATTTTCCATATCACTCAGAGGATATATATGCAACTGTATCACACTTCTGTCCATTTCCCAGGCCAGACTGTTAACACTTACACATAAAACATCATAAAACTAGGAATTACAATACTCTGTAAATTCGCTAGCTTCAAAGAGGTGATATTATATCATTATTATATATTATTGATAGTATCATATATTCAGGATATTATGATTAAAATACTTCACCAAGAATCTGCTGGTCAATTTAGATGTGTCAACCTCTGCACTAAACCCTTCTCAAAATAGGTTAAGGGAGTTGTTAAATTAATGAAGGATGAAAAATAAAATTGATTTGCTTTGTTAATTCTTTGCAGACATTACTTTGGGGGACACATTCAGATGTTTTACAGGTAAATGTATTAAAGCACCCCAACAGGACTTGAAATCTATCCCTGGCTTGCTACGAAACCTCGCCACAGAACCATCTGTATCTATTACTCAGTTTTCTTAGAGATCAAGTTCCTATTAAGCACTTTGCAATCTACTAGGAAAAATAAATAAAATAGTTAATTCTATTACATACTTCATGATTTTAATAATAATCCTTCTTTCAGCTTGCATATAAAGTTCTCATTGATCTCAGCAGCAGCAGGATCAAGGCTTCTGGTAACAATTCTGGAAAGCTAAGGATTTTTTCTGACACCCAGGTAAAAAAAGTTTCCAGAAAAGATGATGTAGGCCAGATGGATACTTGTCAGTGGGTCTTTCTACATGAGTTGTAAGATTGAAGCTAATAGATGGAGCAGGGAGGTAGATTTATTTCGTTTGGTGGTTTGTTTTATTTTTCAGCATATTGCTCTCTTGGTGTAGAAGATTCACGAATTTTACTTCTACCAATCCAGTGTCAACCACCTGTAGGGATAGCAACTAATTAACCCACTCTCCTTTAGCATTCTGAAAAATAATATTTTTTTGTTGTCTGCCAGCTGACCCAGACTTCTTCCAAAGTGTATCAAATGTTTTCAGAAGCAGGCAGTGATACTTTATTCTCCCCTTAGTAACTGGTAACAAGACAACTTGTACAAACTACATCTTGTCCTATACTGCAAAAATGGCAATATATTATTTAGTTTTGATCCTGTATTTGCATAATAGTCCAATGAAAATCCTAAGTCCCTTATCAACAGTGTCTGCCTGGAGCCACCACTTTCCTTCTGCAGTACAGCAGAGTTGGTCTATCCTGCTTCTCAGTGACAAAACCTGCAACTTTCCAAGAAATAAAGCCTACTTATAAATTAGTTTTCTCTTGCTTTGGTTAAGCAGTTGAACAAAACTTGAAGATGTAGATGTAAAATACCTGAGAAAATCATGCAGACTGGAATTTAAAGGATTACTGGAGTTGTGTGACTCCTAGGATGCGCAGGTATCTCCTGGCAGTCATTGGTGGCACTACAGAAGTTGTTAAAGCACTTGGAAATGTCAGTTGCAGTCGGTTTTGTTACAAAGACACAGGTGGGAAAAGCAGGGTGGGAAACAGAAAGCATTCAAACATTCAAGCTACTTTCTGCTCATTCCAGCCACTCTCCCTGCTCATGACCCATAGATCTTTAAAATGTCTTGTTTAAATATCCTCTAATTTATTTAAAAAAAAAGAGTTGTCAGCTGGCCACAGACCACACATTCCAGAACTGAAGTAGAAAGGAATGTGAATGGGTGGGTGGGGGAGAGGAAGGAAATCAGATTTAGTATTGAAAACAAGACTAAACTGAGAAGCAATGATGTGTGCTCAAGCAGTTGCAGTGTGCAAAACTATTTTTGTTTAGAGTATCTCAGGTTCAGACCTCAGGTTCAAAAAAGTAAGGAACACACACAGTTATACACACAAACACACTCTTATACACATACACAAACACAATTACACACACACACTCACAAACACACACAGTTACACGCACAGTTACACACTCAAACACAGTTACACAGTTACACACACACTCTTACACACACGCAAACACAGTTCCACACAGTTACACACACTCTTGCACACACTCACAGTTACACACACAGTTATAGACACACTCTTATGCACACAAACACACAGTTATACACAAAACACAGTTACACACACAGTTACACACACACAAACAGTTACACACTCTTACACACACACTTAAACACACAGTTACACACACAGTTATACACACACTATTACACACAAACACACATAGTTACACACAGTTATGCACACAGTTACACACTCTTACACACACACTTAAACACACAGTTACACACTTACACGCACACTCAAACACAGTTACACACACATATAGTTACACACACAGTTACACACACACACACAGTAACACACACACGCTCACAGCATGTAGGTTAAGCTGTTATCTTAGCTGCGATCATTTCTTCTGCTCAGGAAATGTAAGCAGATGCCAACGTTTTGTCTCCAAAGTGGATGTAACTGCTGTGGAGATTACTGTTCAGAACACTGTGTATCTCTTCTGCAATCGGTACATTGAAGCAAAATCTAGAAAGTGTTACATAAAAATTTTCAGTAGTGGCTGAATGCATATTAGGTGCTGTTAAATGTCAGTTGGCAATATAGTGTGCATTCTACTGCATGAGCTATCACTGGAGGCAATGCCTTTCACCATCAATCTAAAAACAGTTGTGGTGATAAGATAAAGCTAATACTTACACGTGTAGGTCTGGATGCAGGGCTCCTTTTTATTTACATGGGGAAACAAATGGTCTCAGCATGTGTGTATATTTCAGAAAAGCAAAGAGAAATCTCTTCTCCCATCCTTGCGGTGAGACTGGGTTTGTTCGCATTGAGAAATGACCCTACAGCACATGACAGTAAAATCACTTTGATTTTTAATTCAGTAAAAAAAGAAGTACTTGTCTTTCAGAATGCAGATATTTTTGCAGACATAGACTGGAGGAGATTAGTTATCTAGGGACCATGGAAAATGAAATGTCCTTTAAAGTGTGTATTAAGTACCACAGAGAGCATGTAATTGTAATGACTCACAGCTATTGCTGGTGATAACTCCACAGTGCCGTTAGATGAAGAAAAAAGAGTTGATACTGTACTGGCATATCTTGAGAAAATGAACATACACATGTTCAGATTGCTGTTATTATTACCATAACTATCACTCTAGGGCTGAGTAGCCATAACCATTTTGTGCTAATCATTGTGCAAAACACACAAAAAAATCTTTAACAGTAGCACAACAATCTTAAGTGGGGAAAAAACCAACAAGAAAAAATTGAAAGGCAGTGAAGCAGAAAGACATAAAGTACAAGGATGACGAGACAACTCAGCACTGCAAGGTGTTTGTTTCAGGACATCACCAGCATAATTATTTTCAAGTACCTATTTTTTGTAAGACAAGAGACAAGCAGCAAATGACTTGTCACCTACAGTACTTTATGGAACAAATGGAGATGCATTTGTCTCTTGTGAGACCTCCTCTGGAACTTGCAAAAGTTTCTTGTCACCAATGTTTAAGATTATCTTGAGGATAATCTAGGGAAAAAAAAGTCCTGTTTCATGAGAACAGATTAAAAGATTAGAGTTTTATTTGTTTTACCTAATAAAATATGTGGGTCTATATTTGCTGTTATAAATATATTGCGGGTAAATGCAAGAAGAGAGGGGAGAGTTTTACAATACTCAACACTGTTGGTGTAGAAATAAACAGTTGCAGCATTGATGTGCAGCCATGAGTGAAGAAAAATTCTGGAATAGCTTCCCAAAAGAAGTTTAGCTGGAGCCTGAACTAATTCTTTTTAAGATTGCATTCAATCCATTTTATATAACATGACTTCCATAGCAGTTTAGTTGCCTGTATATAACAATCCAAAGTACCTTTCCTTCACTTTTTGTGGTTTGTTTATTAGTCCAACTTTAGCCGGCTGAGGTTGGGTGAAATGGAGTCCCTAATCTCTTTTTCTTATGTATACAGAATTTTATCATCATGGGAACAGTAGGAAAACTATATTGTAATTAGACACGAGTAGGCATCAGCCACTAAAATCAGTGTGGCTCCATGGGAAGTAAATATCTACTTACATGGATTAAAGTGTCATTCAGGATTACAGATTACAGTCTACAACATGTTTATAAGGAATAAAAAAAGCTTACAATATATCCTGCACTTCCAGGGAATTAGTGAGGCTAATGTTAGGGCTTCTACAGACAGTAATTCATCATTTTTCCTCATGAATGGATGGGTTATATATGATTGATGAAGCTTACAGATGACCCACAATCCTGTTACATAACACAAGGTCTGGAACATTCCCAGTGATTGACAAAATCAATCATTTAACTTGTGCTTCATTACTGCTAATAGGTTTTTAGCCACCTTTAAAATATATGAAGTCATAAGGGATAACTTTTCAGCTTGATATAATGGTTTAATAATTTAAGAACAAATATTTACTCTTGCCCTCCAAATAGGAAAGTTTGTCATTTAGCACATTTGTTAGTGTGTTTTCTCTGCCATGTAATTTATATACTTCAGCTTTTACACTTTCTCATAACTTTTTAGGAGTTTATAACGAATGGCATTGCAGGAATTGCACTGCATACCATTACCATGAAAAGTTTATTTTAAAAAAATTCTAAAAAAAAAAAAATTAAAAAATTTGGTTACCTAACTTGCTTTTTTTTCTTCTGATTTTATGAATAACTGTAGGTATCTAATAAAAAAAAGGCTGCAGATAACAATGAAGTAAATCTTTCTTCATGTTTCCAACAGTGCAGAAGTAATCCTCTACCTTTTAATCACTTGAAATAAGATTTTCATGATTATTCCATCAGAACATGAATGACTGAGATAAAAAAACCTCTTATAATTTCTTAGATATATGAGATTATTCAGATCAAAATAAATTATTTGTGTTCAGGGGGTGGTTGTATTTTTTCTTTGGTTTCGGTTAGGTTTGAGTCTGTATTCTGTTAATGCTCAGATAGAGAAGTAAATTTCTTGCCCTAGAAGAGAACCCCAGCTCATTTGTGCTAAGGCAGCTAGGAGTTTTTCTTACAACTGTAGGAGAAAAAGTAAGTGGCTGCAGAGAAAAAAAAACAACTCAAAAAAAAGAATGCGTGGAGTGGAAGGGGATATTTTGAAGAAAACACCAGATGATTCATTGATGATGTTTACTGGTTAGTGTTCATTTCTGCAGTGGAGGTTGGCTCCCTGCATCACTCACTGACTTAAATGGTTTCATTAGTTTGACATTTATGACACTGTGGTGTTCAAAAGGCATGTTCTGAGCTCTCAACTCCACATAATGACGATGACCCAAATGGCATCAGAGTTGACAGCTTATCCCCTTGTCCTGTGTGTTACAAGGCTTCTGTGAGAGGATTTTTGAGTTGATAAAACTGAGCTGTCTTTTATGATTACTAATTCTTCCTTATTTTAGTGTTGATTTATGTCTGAAATCCATCCATGTGTTTCTCTACCAGACTGCATAAAACTTCTGAAGAAAAGTGACTTCACCTTCTGGGATGTGCACAAAATTTTTAGTTTAATACTGTTTTCCCTTTCATAACCTCTGCTTATTAGATATTTTTGACATGTTTTGGGTCAATTCCGTTACGGATTATGACCAAGATAATTCATTAAGTCCAGAGGATGACCTTCAAATTAAACATTGGGTATTATGTCTTAGAGAATCCTCACTGGGGGTGCCCTCTGTTAACAGGGATGTTTCATTTCTTTGTAGATTGTTAGTCACTTTTTCATTTGGATGTTTACTTTTCAGATTGAAATTCAGATGAGGAACTTTGAGGGCATGGTTCAGCCTGAGTAATAAACTGAACACAAAATAGTTATTTCCTCCCTCCGAGTTTTGGATTTAAAAGGCACGGCATAAGATTGATGGAATTATTGACCAAGTGCAATGGCTTAAAAAAATTTTTAAAAACCCAAAACTTGGCTTTTTAGTTTGTGTTACTTCAGTGTTTTTCTAGAGAATGCCAACTTTTCTTCTGTACTTTTATTATGTATCTCTCAGTCCAAAACCTATTACTTGATTGATGTACCTGTGACATCTGTTGTAATTCTAGATCAGAGAGAGATCTCTACACCAGCTCTCCAGTTGCTTGTAATGCTATTAAAAATATTTTAATGTAAAGCAGAGAAAGAAAAAGAAGAAAAAAGAAAGAGCTAAGTAATATATGGAGTAATATTCTTGAAAGATTTCTGAAATTATTCAAGATTCTCAAGGAAATGGTGTCTTAATGTCCAGGAAGTGGTCTTTTACCCCTCTCTGATATATACAGTTTATTAGTTTAATGCTGTGCTTTGCTAACATCTTTTGTTTAAACTCAGTGAGAAACTTCTGTTAACATTCTCAGCATTAGTGAGAATGAGGTGGGAGGGGTGTTGATAGCAGACTTGCAGAGTTGATGGCAGACTGCAGGCTTGCAGAGGCCACTTGTGTCTCCTGATCTCTGACAAAAAGCCTCCAACCAGCTCCAGGAGCCTTTTCCAACAGTGTTTGCCATAATGTCCACGTGAAACATGTAACAACAGAGATAAGGAATTTTGAGCACTAACACCATTGTGTGGAGCAAAAAAAAAAAAAGTGGGCTTTCAAGAAAGAAATAGCAAAAGCACTTGACAGAGTAAAGAATTTACTGATTAGTCTTATAACTTATCCACAATTCTTTGCATATTACCAGGGAAGTGAGAGCTGGAAAATGAACTAAGGTGTTACTTGCTGTCAGAGCATGAAAGAAATGCTTGCCTTGAGCACAGCACAGCCCTGGTACCTGCAGGATCCTATTAGAAACAACCAAGCTTTCCCTATACACACATACCCTGGATACACTTTATGTTTGGTAACTGCCAGTTTTTAAGAGAAAAATCAATCTCCATAAATCAACAAAGCAATTAGATGCAGCAAGAGGTAAAATTAATTTTAATGAATTTAAATCATGACTTATTTTCAAAATACCAGAGCTCTTAGAATTGCACATAAAATTCTGTCATAAAAGGCTGAGTGTCACAAAGGGCAAAAGTCATTTTGCATTTACTGAGGAAACACTTCCAAATGGCAGAGACTGTGGATGTCCTTCTGTGCATGAAAATAATCTGAAGACTGGATCTCATATAGGAGAATGCCAAAATAGCCATACAGCAAAAAATGTTATTGCAAGGATTGCAAGTTGTGGTTTAACTGTTGTGTAATTGTATGAAACTGTGTTTGGGAGCTTGGTCTGTGGTGTCCTGTGAATACATGAGAGTCTCTGCTCAGACCGGTGCCTGGTCCTGACCTGAACCTGAATGTTTGAAATTGTGGACTCTGACAGTGCTGGGATAAGACTGAGTTGGGCACTGGGATCATAAAATTAAATTGTGAAACATTTAAAAGTATTACAACCTTAGACTACTTTTATTATTTTTATATTGACTCATAATCATGAGTTTGGTTAGTTCTGATTACTCCAGGACTTAAAAGATGAAGTGAATCAAGAGCATAATAACTTATACTGAGCAAGAAATGGCCTTTTGCCTATTATAGTCTTCAATGCTCTTGAAAAAAGTAAATAAAATATATGGGTTTTACCCCTAATCAACACAGATTAGATTTCTGTTACTGAGACAAAATGTAATAAATCTCAGCACATACCTACTCTGCATGTTTTGGAGGTCTTGCATGGTAATATAAGAAACTTTTTTCTATATGTTAAATATCCACCTTTTTATTTTTATAGGAATTATGGCACAGCTGTAGCAATGCAAAAGTGCCACTTCCTCAAAGACAGGAAGAAATGAGAAAAAGTAAATTTTTTTAAAATCAGGTAAGATGCTGTCTCTAGTACCTGTCCCTCACTGGAGAACTTTACAGTTCCTCTTTCACTTAATAATGAGTTACAAGGCTCATTTGATTGTTGGGACACAAATGCAGCTTTCTGCCTGGGTGTCCAAGATGCCTTCATTTCCCTAATGAGATTGGTTGATGTCTCCTTTTCTCAGTTCTCCCTGTTTTGAAATCAATTTTTTAGCAGCAAAAGGTAGCATAATGCACTCATAGGAAATTACAGTATTTTATGAATCATTAAATGAGAATGGTAGAGATTGAGGTTTATTAACTGAGACAGCAATTGCCTCTGACAATAAATATTTACTACTATACTGAGTGGCAACAAGTTGAAAGAAAAAGAATTCTAATAACCTTCTGTCTATTTTTTGCAAGCAGAGATACCAGCCCAGCACCAGTCCAAGTGTCCTGCCCGAGCACAGGCATGGAGATAAGTGATCCTTTAGCACAAGTACATTAGAGGTGTCAGCAGACGTGGGAGTGACTGGACAAAGTCAAAGTCATGGCTTTGTTTCACATCCACAGCGCTCTGCAGAGTCAGAGCAGAGCTGAGAAGAGCTTTTGTCCTCCTACAGCTCCTTGCAGGCACTCTTGAAGGCACTCTTAAGGTTTCCTGCAAGAACATTTCCTTTCTAAGTCAAGAACATTTCCTTTCTAAGTGTTCATTTGACTGAGCATTGTAAATTAAGACCACAGAGCCCCTTTCAAAGAGTAGTATAGCTGAGTTTCCACTAACAGGTTTTTTAATATCCATTAGGAAATAGTCTTTATTATTTATGTTAACCATTCCTGCTGAGTAGAAAAACACACATTGTAGATGCAATATACCTAAAATGCTATGGTCAGATCTATTTTAAAAACATCCTTTAAAGGGTATGAGACCATACCTTTTATACAAAGTTGCAAATAGAAACTTTCAAAAGTCAAACACAGTACAAACTTCTATAACACTTATACATCTATATAACAAGACAATTTTTAATCATACAACAAATTATTTTTTTATTCTTGCAATCATATCCATGAACTAAAATCAAAACAACAACAAAAAGCTGAAACCTACATGCATCATTTCCCTTTGGAGATCTCCTGCATGTCCTACTTGGTTTTAGTTATTTTGGAGTCAGAAGCAATTATTTAATTCTCCTCTTGTGATAAATGCCTAACAGTCATCTCTGTGAGTAAGCCAGATGGGTAACTTAAATCAGAACAATGGCAAGGAGGGCAAGGTGAATGGTAAAAGTGCTAGAGAAGAAAAAGGTAGATTTTTGCATGAAAAATGGTAGTATGTAAGATTCTGTAGCAGATCCAATGCCTTCAAAATGGGCCACAAAGAAAGGGGTCACATAAATGTCTTTTATGAGTGTTAAAAACAGGTCATGCATAAGTCATTGTATATGAAATCTTGTTACCAGAGGGGAGGAAGGTGGCAAAGCATGAGGTTTATGTAGGATTCAGCAGCAAAGATAGATCCTTCCAAAACACCTGCAAAGTCTGAAACTTCCAAATAGCTCCTTAAGTGATATTTTTCTCTATTGCCTCTTAAAGTTGATTGATGGCATACGAGTCTGAGCTTACCTTCTGATTAAGCATCAGAGCAGATAATACACCAGGCAGTTTGTTTAACTTATTAATAATACAAAACCACCCAGACTGCAAATGGAGAAGAGAGTAAGACTGTAAGATTCAAAAACTTCTGGATAATATAAAATTTTGAAAGCCAAACTTTTGATATGCGGAATTTTAATAAATTGTCCTTCTGCCAGCCAGTAACAAAAAATGTATGCTCTTTTTTAATGCCCTGTAAATTGAACTGTCTAAACTACCCTTAGTTATCTGAATTATACTGCCTAAGTGATTTAAGCACTTTTGGACCTTAGCCAATAGGACTGTAGGTTTTTAGTTTCTTTAACCTGCAAATAACAGAATGCAGCCCAGAAGTTCAGACAATGAATGGGGATGAGATTAAGGAACATGTATATTCACACAAGTGTCTTGATTTTACCCGGGTTTTTTGTAAGCAGTAGACCTTGTGCAGCCCATCTTCTTGAGGACTTTTAGCCCTTTAGTCTTACACTTCCTGATGTTTCCAATTATTCTAGCTTGCTTTCTCATTTCTCCTTCTGCACCACCCTCTCTAACATCCACCACCTCTCTGGGAGTACCCTAGCTCTCAGCACCTTCTTGACTCCTATGTCCCCAAGAAGCAGTTTATGCTGCAGCTGTTTCTGAGTCATCAGCCAGGTTTTTGCCTCTCTGGTGTGTGCCAGAAAGAACAGAATGGTGCTGAGCCTTGCACTACATGTTTTTCCAATGTTGAGGTACTAACCCACGTGTCCTTCTAATGCAGGGACTATCCAGTTTTCACAAAACTCACAGAAACTTTATGTCTGAACATTTTCTTCTTACCTTAAACTCTTTTGAAATCAGACAACAAATTGCAATTTTTTTTAGAAAAACAAACAGAAGGAATACATAAGGCATCATCCCATCTAGAAACAAAACTAAAAAAAAGAAAAGAAAGGATATCCAGATTTTGATTCCTCCTCCCTCTAACAGCCATGCTGGGGTGAGTTGCAAGTAGTCAAAACCAGGGATGTTCCTTAGAAACTCATTGTTCCATCCATCATTAGTGAATGAAGTTTCTGAACTTCATTCTGGACCTCAAGGAGAGAGGGAATGCTAAGGGCAGGAATGTTTTCACCACCCACAAATATCTTCAAATTGGGAGAGCTCAGCTCACTGGCACCAGGGTGATAAATAAGCATATATGGTTTGAAAGTGTTGTCAGTGAGATAGATAAGCAGTTCAATGAGACTAATAAACATTTCATATTGTCATTTAGAGTTAAGTATGACAGATGTAGATGGGACTAATGCTAGTTTTCACTCTATGTTATGATTAATTAGGTAGACAACATATTGGAGTAGCAGTACTAATACATTTGTAATAAATGGTTGTTTTTCAGGGTTGTTCCTTAAGTTTTGGCTTAGAAAAACTGCCAGTAACTTCCGTGACAGTGTAAAGGAAGAACTGAGTAAAGTATGAAGAAGATGTAGGTTTCCCTTCTACTCATTGAGTGTTTAAATCTGTAGGAAAGGGGTACTCAAAAAATCACGTTCTTGTTTCTCCTGAATCTATGAAAACCCTTCTCTGTGACGTTTCCGTATTTTAAGGAGGAAGATCAAGAGCCAGAAAGAAGCAGATAGGTTTGCCGTAAATCCTCAAGAGGAAAAACATGTTTAATAATGTATAAAGACCTGTTAGTTCCCCAGTGGTTTGGATCTCTGAATACAGGTTTCTCTGGAGGCTCCTTGCACAGTAGGTACCTCAGGTAACCTTAACAATACAGTCCCATCCACCTTGATACCAAACTAGGAGGGTGTGAGGAGCTGAGAAGAGAGCTTTCCTCATTGAGTGAATTGGGAGCATTCATGTATCCCTGCTTTGTTTCCCATGTCTAGAGATAAAGAACTTTTTTCTGTCTATGTGTAGATTATTCCCAAGTAGGAGAGATCAAAATTATTTTTCTGCCAGTCTCTACATTAACTATGATCAGGATTTTTTGTTAAGTTATAATGAAATGTAATAAAAGTTTTGAAAGTGCTTATTTCAGAAAAAGTATTGGATCTCCCCTATGATAGAATGGCAGCATTTAATGCTTCTACATGCTGAGCAGTAGCCAATGTCTAATCATTAACTAAGCCAGTAAATACTGTTAAATTCCCTTACATTTACTATTTTATATATGCTTGATTGAAATGTCCCATGTTCTAAAATAGAAATCATTAGTGAATCTGTTAGCTCCTCTGACCTTAATAATGTGTAACCAGCATTAATTATCACATTGAAGTATTTGCTGTAACTTGTCATTAAGTGATTATTGCAGAGCAAGAATGCAGAATCTCAGTGAATTAATCAGTGACCTATATTTTCTGGTGCTTCTGCTTAAATTTAGCCTTGGTCAGAATGACGGAAGATCTGTCCAATTGCATTCTTGTTAAACGTTCTCGACTGAACAAGTCTGGTTACTGTCACCCAGTGAATAAAGGAGTCTTTCTTCACAATGCTGTCACACATGGATTGTTATATTGATGGGAACTTTTAATTCATTCAGCTGTGTCCACACCAGAATCTCCCCGAAGTCTGTGTAGGAAACAGGACACTGCTGTCTGTGAGCAATGAGAGGTTTGCCGCTGACTATGCTGGAAGCAAGTTTGAAACATAAATTATTAATCTACTTTTGCTTTAGAGCCCTCAGCAATGGGAAAGATGTTTTTCTTCAAAGCCTTTTGAATACTGTGATAGACACCAGTAATTCAGCAGTTTAGAATCAATGTGCTGCAGCAATTTACTTGTGCCATGATGTATGCCCAGGAGGATGGAAAAAGTGATAACCTCATGGTAAATGGTGGATTCTGACAATAAACAAAAATGATATGGTTATTTTGAGAGAGAACTTTTTTCTCTCCCATATCTAGATATGCAACCTAAGTAAATTTTAAATAAAAAACACTGCACTATTATGATATCAATGCTATATAAATATATTTCCCTCCAGCAGAAAATTAAAAGACCATCTTCAATAGTGAGATACATTTTGAACAGTGAAGTATAACATTTAAGATGAAATAACCATTTATTTCGATCCATATTTCCTTTGAAAAGGTAAAAGGATGTGGGAAGAATTAACCAGGTTGAGACAGGCTGTGGAAAACGTAGACTACATAGCAACATGAACAAATCTAAAACAAATGTGCACTGCTGGCTGTTTGACCAATATACTTCAGAGCTGCTGAAAAAGAGAGGGTAAACATATAGGTTTTTCTAATACAGAATCTAGATGCAAGGATCAAGAGTAAAATGGACAAGTTGACATTGAAATGGAGAAATTGAAGGTCAAGATTAGAAGAGCAAGAAAAATGGTTTTTCTTCTTTTACTTATTACCTTGAAACTAGAAAATATATTATTTGGGACCGATCTGGCAAAGTGGGGCAAGACCATTTTCTCTAGTAGGATTACCAACCTAATGAGCAGGGCTTTGAAATTTAGGGTTTAATTTCATTTTGAACTACCAGTACACATGTGCCCACAGTGTGGGAAACTCACAGAAGTTAGAAATCTGTGTATGGCAGCATAGCTCAGCATTTCTGGAAGCAGAGGGATACAGTACTGTGATGGAAAGACACAGACCTTTTATCTAAAACCAGGTTTCAGCCAGGGAACTGGCAGGCAAGGTCTCTCAGGAGGGTGACCTGAAGGGCAAAGGGCCCAGGAGATCTGACTGATCTTTAAGGACAACCTCTTTAGAGGAGAATGGAGTATCCCGACAGGCAGGAAGCCAAGGGTGTCTGGTAAGGGAGATGAGGAGCTCCTGAGTGGGCTCCAGCATGATAGGAACATACAGGCAGCAAACATGGGGACAGGCTACCCAGAGGAAGCACAGAAATAGATCCTGGGCATGCAGGGCCAGAACCAGGCATGGCAAATATCCACTGGGGTGAAAGCTGGTGAGGAGCGTGGAGGGCAGCAAGGAAGACCCACAAGAGGAGGGCTGAGGAAAACAGGGCTGTATCCTACTGACAAAGGATACAGAAACACCTGAACTGCTCAGTACCTTCTGCGTCTCAGCCTTCATTGCCAAGGTTTTCTCTTGGACCTTCCAGCTCTAACTGGCTTGTAGCGGAGTTCCTACAGAAAATAAAGCTTGAGACGTAGATGACTTGAGCCAACTGAACAGAACCCAAGTCTGTGAGGCTGGCAGGACATATCCAAGGTGCTGAGGGAGCTGGTTGCCATTGTCACAGAGTGACTTCCTGTCATTTTTGGCAGCTTGTGCAGTCAGGGAGATCCCTGGTGACAGGATAAAGGAAGATGTCACTCACATTCAAGAAAAGCGAGAAGAAGAATGCAGGAAACTACAGATTTGCTGTCCTATACTTATTCATTGCTGCTGAGCAAAAATTCAATTTAAAGTTTAATCTATCTTTGTTCTTAGAAGTTAAAATTAAATCAGTGTTTTCTTTCATAGGCCAGGTGTAAAAAAACCCTGTCCTCGATTGAATTCTGCCTTCAAAGTCTCAGTAGAAACATTTCAATATTCTGCACATTAATACAGAATTAATTCTCATCTCCTGTATTCATATACAACAACCAAGCATTTGTGCATCTTGTATACTGGAACACATACTAATTTCACAAAACAGTCATCTTTTCCTGCAAATACTGAAAAAAGCCACTGAGTGAAACAGAGTGCAGAATGAAGAAACAAACTTCTCTCCTTGGAGCATATAGTTTACATACAATATATTTTTACCTTTTTCCCCAGCAAGTCTGTTTTCTATTTCACTACATACTTATCTGCTTTGTTGAAACAGCTGTATCCTCCCTGCACGGTATGAGTGAAGATCACAAATAATATTTGTACAGCAATTTTTAACTACTGTATGAAGAGAAATAATTTCCCTCTTAATTGTCTTTTTTTTCCTATAAATACAGTACATTCTTTGTTCTCAAAAGTGGTGATGACACTCTGAAAGCCCACCAGAGTGAAAATGTATATCTTCTATTATTAATTGCATGAAGATTCTTACTTGCAATGATTTTTCTTGCACTTGAAAGTATAAAAAGCTTTTCTTGCTTTATAACAAAGAACTTGGTACCACCATTTTTGCAAGTCTGGGCATATATTCCACCAGCTGGAGGACCTGGAACACAAGAGCAACTGAGGTGGGTCAAACCACTTAAGAAGAACAACCTAGCACTCAGTCTTGTCTTTAGTCGTGGTCACTACAGATGCTTTGGAAATGGTGCCACTTTAGAGTGATTATTCTTGCAGTCCATACTCCCAGCTTTCTTGTACCTGTGGTTTAGAGACTTCCTGAGTCTGATGTTGCATCACTATATTTCTGCTTAATAGCTTTGGTGGGTTTTCTTTCATCACTGTATTAGTTACCTTATGAATCCATTAAAAATTTTGCATTTACTAAGTGCAGTGATGATGAGTTCCAAAGTTATATTAGATGTTATGAGAAACAGAGTCCCTTTTGTCCATTTTGGGTCTTCTGCCAGACAATTTTATTGGGCCTCCCTGAAGGTCAATATTTGTTACTACTCCTCTTGTCGTTTTCTTCTCCAAGCAGTCCTATGGACACAGCAATCTGTTAACTCCTCACACAAAATATTCCTGTATCCAGAACTTCCTTAAGCTCCTTTTTTTTATAAGCACCAATGCAAAAAGATTAATTTAGCTCTTTTTCTCTCATACTTATTTATTTTTTGTCCACATGAGATGCCTGCATTCATTAATCCCTGCCATCCTTCCCACATCACCAGCAGATGTGCTGCCCTGTCACCTGGCTCATATAGTACTGTTAATATACTTTTCGTACATTGGTGTGGAATTTCAGTCTGCAGGGGTGGTGCATAACTGATGGACAAAGTTTAAAGACATGCCACTTTTGTTACTTCATACAATATGTACACATCACTGACATGATCCATTGCTATTATGGTAATACTTCTTTGCATTCAGTATTTCACCCAGATGACAGAGGCCTACTAATCAAAATAACACATCTATTCTAAGGATGAAAACCCACTGTAAATCTATTTGCACATTTCCTGTTAACATCAGTAAATTATGCAAAGAAGTAATTATTTTATGGCCTTCGATACAGAAACAGACATAATTGCTTTCTTAGAGTAATTTAAAGCTTCTCTCCACTACGGAAGTAATACAGGGTCCCACTTGGTATTGGAGACAGTAGTTTGCTTTTTGCAGCCTCTGATGTAGAAGGAAATATTTTATATGGTTGAAAGGGACTGCACAAGTTAATGAAAGGGAAAATGGGAGAAAACCCTGTTAAGTCCATCGAGGATTACTAAACAGAGAGACACAATGTCTGCTTCAGAAAGGCCCAGAATTGCAAACAGCTAGAGGATCTGAGAGGGAAATATCCTAAATGCTTGCCTTGTCTGACATTGTTTTCTGGACATCTGCTTTCCCTGGGCAGTGTGAGACAGCTATGGAAGTTTGATCTGACCTGATGCAACTGCTCTCCTGTTCATGTATTTACTGACAACCTGAAAATAAGGCCAACCAGTTTCTAAAACACATATAGTTGTATAAAATATGACTACAAATCCTACTGGGAGGTATAACCTAAAGTGTGTTTTTGTGGGACTCTTAAGTGGTGGTTATAGTTACTTTGAGTTTGCAAATATATATGATTTACTTACAGATTTTTGCATCTTTCCATTCCAGGCTTGCTTCCACAGACATCCATTGTCCTCTAACTTCTTCCAGGAACATGATGCTTTCACAGTCGTAGAAAAAGAATTTACTGTTGGGCTAATGCCAGATGGGGCTTGGAAAGTTCCGAGTCTTAAACATCTGCTCTTTTAAAGTAAAATTGGACATATTTTCAGCTTAATGAGCTGAAAGATAGATTTGTGATAGATTTGTAATATCAGCTGAAAATCAAGAGTGTATCTGACAAGCAGGTGCTGGAACTCATAATCTTTTCAATTCCAAATCCTCATCAGAATAGAGGGAAAATATAATAAGATGGAAAGATACCTGTGAGAGATGATGAACCATTCAAACCTGTTACCTTACTCTAAATTTGTAACTAGGAATACCAAAGGGTTACATAAATATAAATTTAATCTCACAAAAGCTAATGAATGTGATTATAGCTGTTCTACAGATGGGTGAAAGGCTTGTGCTGTGAGTGGGATGTATGTTAAAAATCCCAGCTGTTGCTTCTGTATTTCACATGGGAATATGAAAGCTTGTAAAAAACTAAGTCTGTTTTAGCCTCAGTGTGTATGTGTATTTACTTTTCCTAACCAAAGGGTTATGTGACAGTTCAGTGCTCATTTCATGGAAACCTGTGGCTATAGCAGAAGGAAGAATTCAAAAATAATTTTCACAGAGGAAAGCAACTTATTACAGTTTAATTAAGTTAGATCCCCAGCTTATGGGTAAAGAAAAGGATTGGATTCAAGAAGGGACATGTAATGTCTCTTCATGATACCTGATATGTCACTTGTGTATACATCTATTTATTTGTGTAAACATTCATTCATTTGATTCAGAACTTCTTTAGACAAACATATGGTTCATCATACATACTTACAGTTCTGTGTTTGACTTAATGAATTCACACAGATTTGATTCTCTCTTTGAGCAAATAACTTGTGTTGTTTCTAAGGAATGGCACATCTGCACTGGAGATCTGAAAATCACATAACAGGATGCAATTTTGCACCAGGAGAGCAGCTGAGGGACTTGGTCCAAAACCTGATGAAAGTGTTAGCCATGGAAATATATCCTTATAAGCTTTATTTCATGGCTTTCTTTTTCCAAATTCACTTGACATTTCTGTTACCTGATGGAGAAAGATACAGTCTTTCCCAAATACTTTAAGCAATGGCTGTGTAAACATAATATTCTTTGTAGCTGCTTTTCTGCAGCACACAAGTGCCAGCTACAAAATAACTTTAATTTAGCTGACAAGAATCCATACCAGACCACTGTAACATATTTAAACAAAGCAGTTTTAAAACACACAGAGAACAAAATACACCTCTGTTTAGTGCCCCATACTCACTTTTTGAATTATTTTTGTATGTAGGAAGAAATTTCTCAGTTGCACTGGAAAATGTTACTTTAAATAAACACCAAAAAAAACCCCCAACGGTGCTGCCCCAGAAATAGTTCACTTGATATTTTAGACATGTATAAGAAAACTCAGGATTTCATGTTATGATGTACAAAATATTACCATTCTGTTTGGGTTGTACTCCCTGGTTTGTGACTGATCCACAGGAGACAGAACCATACATAGTTCTCAGAGACACCAATACCATTGGATGTCAGGGCATTAGGTGCTACTCAACAACAGAATGATAAAGTGTCTCCACCTTCAGCAGTCTTCAAAAAATAACATCAAATTTCTGCTAAATTGATATTACACAATGAGTAAAAAAAAGGAGACAAGTATAGATTCATTTAATAAATTGTCTCTTTATAGGACTCCAAAGAGTTCCATCCTTTGTTTTAGAATGTATAATCCTGGTGACAAGCAACAACTAAAGTGATGCTCAAATGAACCTCAATGTCAGAAGCTGCAGTAAAAAATGGTGCTGATTCTCAGATTATTTACATTCTGAATTTCATTCACAGTAAGCACAATAACTAAATTTTAAATAAAACATACCTTAGCAATTAAGAGACCTAACTTGAGCTATAGAGGACATCTAAGGATATGGACTAAGGAAACAAGGAGACATCTGTGCTATAGGCCCATTCCCATTGTGCTCAGGAGCCAGGACATCTATTGGAGTTTAGTTTGAGGGAGCTGATGGAAAATTTGTCTGTCTTTTGTCCTGCAAAGGAAAAATAAATGAGAACCTCTATAGGTGTGTGTAACCTGTATGATCCCAGGGTACTTTCCTCCTCTGCATGTTGCTCTGTCTCCTGCTCTAGTGCTATGATGCTCCCACTGTGTGCTTTGCTCTCTGCATGCCTTGCTTTCCCTGCTTGCACTCCCTTGCTTCCCAGGCAAGGAAGGGAGCCCAGCTCAGAGTGCCATCCAGTCCAGCCTTGAACGTTCCCAAGGATGGGGCATCCCCCACCTCTCTGGGCAACCTGTGCCAGCGCTTCACCACCCTTCTCACAAAAACATTTCTTCCTTATGTCTAGTCTGAATCTACTCTCTTTTAGTTTAAAACCATTATCCTTCATCTTGTTTCAACAGACCCTACTGAAAATTCCGTCCCCATCTTTCTTATAAACCTCCTTTACTTATTGGAAGGAAATATCTAGATAAGATCTAGGAAGAAAGATTTAAGATAAAGCTTTAATCTTCTGTCTTCATGCAACTCAATACACTGAAGCTCAGGTTTTAGTCTTCTCCAAGAAAGGAAAGCCAGAAAATGAGCTGCTCTGGGCTGCAGGATAATTGCTCCCAGGAAGGAAGGAGAAAGCAGAGACAGGTTGGAACATTTCTTTTGCATCTGCTTCTGTAGTACAAATAAACATAAACAGAAAAAATAACAACAAGAGGAAGTAAAACCAAAACGAAAAACTCTTACAAACTTTTCTTCCCCTGGGGAGGCACTGCGTATACAAACAACATAAGACAGAAGTGGGCATGCTGGATTTTTCACACCCCCCTCGTTGCAGCTCAGAAAGGATCTTCTTAAGTTATGATCCCAAGCATGGTATAGGAAACCATACAGAAAATAACAGAGGATAAACAGTTTCCTGCCTGTATAACTGCATTTCACTGCCAATTTTGTACTGGATGGTTATACACAGATGCTGCAAGAATTTGGCTCCAAAACTAGTTTTTTTGCCAACTGTAACAACAGAAGAATTAGATCAACTTCTGCACTGTGCCATAAAATGAACAGTGACTGTTGTAATATTGTATCTTATAGATTCTTCCATGTGTTCATTATTTTTTGAATGATGAATGTAAATATTAAAATTTTGTGATATTTTTAAACTTGGCTTTAGAATACTGGAGTGGCTCTGTGGGAAAATAATTTGTCCCTGGCTGTGTAACAATCACTTTCCACCAGTCAAAGCTCTGGCTACAATCTGTTTCTAATTAATCAGGAAGACAAGACAGGGTGAGTCTTGTACTGAGACAATATCATACATAGTGGACGGACTGTAAGGCATGCCAGATGAAGATGTGTTAATGCACTAAAAGGAACAATCTAATTATTGGTTTGCTGCTTGAGTCTTAAATTATTCTGAGAAAAAAATGCACATTAAAACATAGCAAATAATCTGGATACAGTGAAATCATGTAGTATAAAACAGTGATGCCTAAGCCAAACCGGAATATTTAGAACTTTAACATAAAATTTCTAATTCTTCCAGGAGCCCTGCTGAGCACAGGAAATTCAAAAATGTTGACACTGTAGCACCTTGTTCAAAGCTGGGAGTTTGACAATTCACCTTCAATAATTCTTAGAGCTGGTAAGAGTGAAAATAATTTTTACAGTGTAGGGAGTAAAATTTGTAAGGCTCCAAAATATAATGAAAATAAAGAATTTTTTTTTTTTAAATAGTTTGTGAAAGCCACTTCCATTTTTTAGCCAGCAGTAGTTCTTAGTTGAATAGAGCTCTCTCTTGCAAGCCTTACTGACACAGATGGTTCATCTAAAGTAAGGGGAAGCATTCATCTACCAGCTATGTGCAGGGGCAGATCATAAGAGAGAAAAATGGTTTACTTTAGAAAATGGGAGTAATGGAAAGTCTGTCCATATTCACTTTTATTTTGCCCTTGTTCCTTTTATTTCTGATGTAAGGAGCATTGTAGTGAGTGCTGTGTGTCATTGCTCTTTGGGATGCTGGAAATAGAATAGGAATTGTTCCAGTAACAGATCTTAGAAATTACAGTGAGTGTGTTTGTGAAAGAGGAGTTATGTCTGTTTATTATTCTGTCTTCTTTTGAAGAAGAACAGAGCTGTCCTATAATCTCTTAAAGTTAAACTCTTTTCAAGCTCCTTCCAGAAAAGTATTTCTGATTTTATAAAAAATATGAAATCCAGGGTACCGTTTCTGTACTTAAAACAAAATAATGGTCTGTTATTTCTAGATGGAGAAAGTAGTGAAATGACCTGTAGGTTTGTTTAATTTCTGTCGGTGCTCGGGTTCAGCTGGATGGTTGATATTATGTTGCAGATTAAAATCGCAGATGACAGGAAGACTGCAGGTTGCTCTGTGTACCAGCAACAGTCAGAGACTTCAGCTGACTTTTACATATAAAGTAGTTCATGTGAGTGGGTGGGCTTCGTGGGCAGAAACTCTCCCAGGACTGAGATCTCGCTTGATAATCTGGCTCCGGATATAAAAATGTTAGCCATTGGAAACTCAATCCAGCAAGGGACTTTTAATTTTCTTTCTAGCCTTCCATCTATGAAGCACATACTATTTTCCTCCCAGCCCTCATGGTCTCGTTCCTTATCAGCATAATTCACAAAACAGATTTGTCCCAGATTTGTTTTGCAAGATTTCCCATAACTGACATGAGCACATGAAAAATAAATATCTTAATTAGACTGCTCTGATCTAATTTTTGGTCTGCATTAGCTTCCCATGTTGCTACACTCTGACCAGAATTAGTCTGTATGTTCTTCGGGACAGGAATTTGTGCAGAAATCTTCGTTTCATTGACTATAAAGATGGTTTTATGCTACGGGATTTTACTACTTATCCCTCAAACTGTAGTGCAAGGTACATAGTCTGCATTCAACCTATAAAAGTGTGAAGAATGGCAATAGTAATTCAGAGGTAAAAAGTACTTGTATCTGAATGAGGCAAGTAAAACTGTAATAAAGTCTGCTGAAGCTAAACTAAATAACATGAGTCATTTCTCAGCAGGGACTCTGTGATGTATGCTGAGCATGGGGATGCTCAGGCCAAGAAAGCTCATTGTGAATACCTGGGCTCAGAACTGTTGCAAGACAAATCTTTACTAAATATATCATGAGTTAAAAAAAGAACAAGACAAAACACCGCCATCAAACAATGCAAATCAAGAAAGCAGAACAATGACTAATAGGTGTCCTTCATAAAGCATTCTCAGCTATTCTCACCAGTGGCCCAAGAACTCCTCTTGGAGGTTCATGAAAATACTTTGTTCACCTGGGGTTGTATTTTTGGTTTTCACCTTCTAAACTCGATTAAAATAGAATAAAAATAGGAGGAAGTATTGCCCTGTTGCTCTGATTCTGGCAGCTCACAGCACAGCCATCAGGGAGAGGGGAGGGAGCAGACCAGGCTGTGTCAGACAGCTCTGTGCCATGGAGGGGAGCAGCAACTCTGGCTTTGGTCTGCAAGACTCTGGGGGCAGGAACTTAGCCAAATGTGTTTGCTACCTCTGAAAAGCATGCTGTTTCAAAAATCTACTGGTGTCAAGTGACAGGGTACCACTGCAAGACAAAATATTTATACCACTTATGTTGTATACAGAATTCCCGCAAATATTTTTATATGGCTGTTGTAATTAAATAAAAATATAATAAATATTTCCCTTGAAATTAAGAGAATGATTTTCTTATCAGAATTACATGTACTATCTGCTATTGTATTAATATTGACTGAAATTTCTATTGAAGATAAAATTTTTTTAAAACAGAAAAAAGCCAACTAATGTAGGACGATTTATGTCTTTATATTTGATAGAGGGATAGTGCAATAAAGTAAGTACCTATCTGAATAGTTAATGAGACCAATACCAAGGAAACAACATCTCCACAGAATCCTGCCAAATAAAAATAGTATGGAACTCTATGATGTACAAGAAGTTCACTGTGTAAAAAGTTTGCTGTGCTTTCTGTGAGAATTGAACTGAGCATCTGCAGCTTGAACTTTGGGTATATAGATAACGAGTCCTCAAAGAGCATTAACAGACAGTGCAGAGGGGTGAGTGGTTTTCAGGTTGTCTTGGAGCTGGGCAGTGACTTCTGATGGATTTATCACACACAAGACTTTGTCTTTTTTGTTAAGGGAATGGAATTGAGGAAGAAAAACAACGTGGGAGGATAGACTGAACATGAAGAAATTTGGGGTTATTTTTATCTTTATCATGCATTTTCTGTGGGCCTCAGGGCACAGATAAACTTCAGCAGCTCTACTGTGGCTGCCCAGGTACATCCTTGCACAGTAACAAATACAAGGTTACTTGAGATAGTGGGAAACCTTTCAAGGTGAGAAACTCTGAGAGGTCTTCTTTCCACCCACATTAACTATACTCCTGTGTAAGCTAGTTTGTGGAAAATTATAGTTATCAAGTGCTGGGTAAATTTGTTCCAGATTTATGGATTTAAAGTCATATCTCAGCATTAAAACAGATTTATATAAGTCCTTGAAATTAACCTTATCTTTTAAATTTTTCAGTGTTATTCTTACAAACAAAGTGTAATTGTAACTGTAACTGTAAATTCAATAGGCTGTACTGGTATGAGTACTCCTATGTATGATAATCTGTTGTTTATGTAAATAGAAAAGAGATTTCATAGCTTATTTTTAATCTGCCCTTTAAAGCAGAGATAAAAGTAATCATTTTAGGGGTTCTGAATTTACTCACTTAAGCACAAGGATATCCTGTGATGCCTGTGATGTGAATAGCCTTTCTTGAAAATGGGAAAAGCTATAGAAGATTCTGGCCTTTTTTCAATAACGTTTCTGATCAAGCATGCTAGGGATTCAGTAGTGCAAAAAGAAAAGAACATGTCTGCAATTATCCCATAATGAATTCATCATGAGCATTATAATCTGAAATCTCACTTTTCAGTGTGAAACAACTGTACCTGCTGCTAGACACCACACACACCCTGCAAACTGGTGTTTAAGCACATCGCAAACAGTGGTTTTGCATCTTGCTTCCATCTGAAATAGTCCAGCTAAAGGAAAAAAGAAGTGACATAACACCTCGAGTCCTTCTTACATGCACACAACAGTGAGTTACCAGAGGACTGATCTTTGAGATAGATTCCTTCAAGCCTTTGTAACCAAAGATCTTGTATTGTTCACAGAGTGCCAACTGCAGACTCCTTTGCAGGAAAGTTGAAGGGCAATGCCCTGTGAAAACCCACAGGCCAATGGGGTAATGTCACATTAAATTAAATGACATCACAAACATAATTAATACCCACACCCCCTAAAGCCATCAAGATACTGATAATTTAGGAAAACCAGAAGTTAGTCAGTTCTGCTGAACTTTCAAGTTCTTATTTCTGATTATGGCAAGATACTAAATAAAAAATTTTGAGAGTATCTGGATTATTTCATGAGGATCATGTAGGTATGAAACATGCTATATATAATTAGATATTCATCCCTAATTGCAGAAGAGAAAATATGATAAACCTGTGGATACACAGACTCTGGGAGGAGTGCATTAACTCATCCCTTCACCTCTCAGTGCAAGGCCACCTGGATTTTCCAACCCATCAGCAAATATCGCTGCACTATTGCACATCCTTTGCAAGTTCCAAAGGCTAAATCCAAGGAATAAATGTGAAACTGCCTTAATGATATTTCTGCCAGCCTGAGCAGATCCAAGAAATTGAAAGATTTCACATGTTTAAAGCTCAAGCAGGCAGGAATACACATTTCCTCTGGATGCTCAGTTATGAAGCTTTTGCTTTGTATTAATTTATATATGCAGAGTTGCCCAAATGCTACTTCTCAGTGTCTATCAAAATTGAAAAAATGCCTCACAGCTTTGATTTCCTTGGTGAGTTAATTAGCATTTGGAGATTAACAGAGGCATTTAGCAGTGGAACACACTATTGGGGTAAAAAACAGCTATTCCTTTCAGCACAGAGGCAAAGAATGACAGAGAACCTGAGTACATAAGAATGGTAAGTATTATTTCAACCACTCCTAGTAAAATTCTGTAAGAGAAGAATTTCAGAAGAATTTACATCCAGTGGGATGTGTAGCACTCACTTTCAATGTCAACAGATTTGTGTGCCTTAATTAAAAAGTGACAAACCAAGGTCTATGAAGCTTTCTCTTGAGAACATTTCACATTCAGTGGTGCATTTGGGGAATAAATTCGGAGCATGCAGAATGATTTACTGTATGGCTGTCCTCATGTCAGTCTGCACATGGGCAAAAAGAGTGCTAAGCCCACCTTCCTCAGTTGTGTTTAGATGCAATTAGTAAGTAATCCTCACATGCCTAATCTTGTTTTACAAACCTAGTTACTATGAAAACAGGTTTTAACTCAGGAAAATGTTTTGATACTCTCACTCCTGATTGCCATCATTTGTAACTCAAAAAGCAAATCACAAGTAGCGGAAAGAAACATCTGCCCTTATACTGAAGGAAGTTCAAATTTGTCTTCTCAAATCACCATTATCCATCTGGTAAACAAGTAAATTCTGAACAGTCTATCAAATGTATTTAGTAACATCTGTTTGTCGCAGATATGTCTCTGATCTTAAGAAGTTTCAAGCAAGAGTTTGCTCATTCACATTAGCACACTCCTTCCACGTTGGTTAATTTGCCTGGAGGCTTCAGAGTCTCACAAAACTTCAATTGAAGTCAAACAAAAATTTTTCATTACCTCCACTGGAAAATTAATCAGGTACTTGGTCTACAAATAACATGGATCTAGACATAATCAGTCATATTTTTCTTCAAATTGCTATTTACCATGTCCCGTGATTAACTTTTAAATTACTTGTATGAGAAACAATATTTGAAAAGGTTGTGATATAATAAGCCAGACTATTGACACTGTTCTGCAATATAATTTAGAGTATGATCTATACCAGCTCAGTAAACACACTGAGTCACATATGTTTGGAGATTGTTTAAGTAGAATACAGTGAATGCACTACAGAAAGAGTCCTCTTAACACCAAAATGGGTTGCAAAGATTTAAGAGCATCTCTTAGGACCCACCAAATACATACACACAAGCAAATAAGAGCAATGACATAGGTCAGTGATCCAAACTCTTCTTTAAGCAGACATTGTTGCAAATTTACCCTTGCTGCAAATCCACCCTTTCTACCCCTCAGCTCCTTGTGTAACCTGCCAGACACTTCACCATTTCCCACCACCCGAAAAACCAGACAATTCCTGCACCCAGCAACACAACAAAAATTAAATTCTAATGTTTAATGGCTCATTAGTATTTGGCAACTTCATTCATGAAGTGTTGGTGGAACCATGTCCTGAGCCACGTATGGCCCAGGAGGGCTGGAGGGAAGAGAAATGGATATCTGAGGTTTACTACAACAAATCTCTGCTCCACAGATCCTTCATTGGCAGAAGGACATCAAACAGCCATGCCAATCCAGTCAAGCCTTTCCCACTCTGCAGTGCCAAGCTGAGCTCAGGTTCAAGGGACAGCTGAGCCTATAATGCCATCTTCAGAAACAAGGAATACCCAGACAAAGAAGATAAAGTCATTGGTGAGTACAGCACAAAATAACACTACTTTCTGTCCCATGAAGACCGAAATTTAAATTGTGCTTCTCAGTGTAAGAAATCCTCTGCATAGCAGAGAAGAATATACCTCTACTTCTCCCTGTCAGAGCTGTTTGCAGTCTGGACACCAGCACAGAGGGAGCCAGAGGTAGCATTCCTGGGAAACATCTGTCCTACACGACCGGGCTTGCTGTCCTGTGCAGCCCTTTTGCTGACCAACTGGTTAGCTGCAGTGTGGCATGCATCCATTTCCAAGCTGGAACCTACTAAATGGGATCAATAGCATGCAATCCGTAGCTGTTTGTTGTGGGTAGGAATTTATTTATGTTTTAATATTGGCCATTAAATCATTAACAACAAAAAATATTAAACCATCAAGCATTCCAAGTCAATATTGAAATTCAGAGAAAAATATTGCCTGCTTCTGCAGCTTGTCATTTGGAAAAAATAACACATGATCCACTAACCAAGCAGCGTAACCAGAATTATAAATCAGTAAGACTGAAATCCCCACAGCATCATCTTTCTGTCAGCCTTTCCCCAGGACTTACAGTTGTGAGATGTCTGCCAGAGAACAAACGTAAAATGCTGCAACACAAACAAAATACAGTTATTCCTTCTAAAAGCTCGGATATGTTTTTCTCCTTTCTAAAGTACTGTTCATACGCACACATACATATATATCTCTTGACTCAATACTTCTTAATTTCTTCATTCTGTGTTATCCCCCTGCTCCTTTGCTTTATCTATCTAGGAAAAGTTTCACGGGAAGAAAGGGAATATGCAATTCAGCCACAGACCACAGGTATGCCGTCGATATCTTCCCATAGGCCTTTTCTCAGATGTTAGCTAGAAGGTTTCTGGTCCTGTTTCACACCTGATTACAGAAATTATTTCCCTTGATAGAAATAAAATTGTAAAAAAACCATCATTTTTTATTCTAATGGTTCATTTTCCAAAGCATCCAATTCACATGCAGCTTGTGTATCAGGGCTGAAGAAAGGGAGAGGAAGGATCTATAGACTGACAGCCAATACACAAATGCAAGGAAAAAACTTTTTGCCATTTGTGCAAAGATTAAGTATAGCTCAATAATCTTAATTCTGTAGGGTCTTGAAGAGTGATAGCAGCTGAATGGCTTCTTTTCAAACTCTCTGAATTTTAACTCCGTACTTCCAGAGGCATTATCAGTATTAGATACTGGTTTTGCTAGCAAGCTAAACCAGCAAGTAGCACTTTACTTCTTCCACCTGGCAATAGACTCAGGCCCAGTTCTCTCACTGGCAGGACTTCAGGACAAATATTTGCACGTGTGCAGGAAGTACGTTTCAAACTCGCATTAGTGTTCATCTTTAAACAAAGTGTCTAAGCTCAGAAATCAGCCTTCAATCCTCCACTTACACCAAATTCCCCAAAGTGCATCACACAGAGGTTTTCAAGTCTTTGGAAAGTCAGTGTTAAAGACATAGACCTTAAACAGATCTCAAATGTGGAAAAGAAGGGTGTGTGTATTGTTAACCACAGGACTGTTGGAAAGCTTTTGCAGACAAAATACCTTACTGATGAAGAGACCCCCAAAACAATTCCATGAATAACTGAAATCTCTGTGTCAGTGTAGGGCAGGATTTTGCAAACCTTCTCTCAGTCATTTATTCCCTATCCACCATCTGTGATAATTCTGAAAAGGATTGAATTCACATGGTACTGAATAGCTCTCTGTCCTATAGAAATGTCTGTGGGTTATCTGAAGCAATACAATTACAGTCATTGCAATGAGGAAATAACTCTGTGGTTCTTTATAAATAAAAGAACTTTAACTACAAAACATTCATTGTATTTTTTGTTGTCATTGCAAAAAAGAAAATCAACTTTTACAAACCCCTGTTTTAAATCAAAACCTAACTGCTGTTATTTTTAAAGTTTCAGTTTCTCTCATTTAAAAAATCTGTGGGGTCCATCTCTTATTTTTTAAATGGGAGAAAATGAAACTTTAAAAATGTGCATAACTTTTAAAATGTGCATAATCAGTCATATATCCTTTGCTTTAGTATTGCTGCAAAAATCCATCCTGATTTTTTTTAACATATATGATATTCTGAGGTCTATTCAAGAATTTCTATATTTTTCTTGCTTATGTTTTCCTCAGAGGTTCAGAATTCCCCTGGAGAGTCCTCATGCCGGCTATTCAAAGGAGCAGAAGATGTTCTAGCTGTTGTATTGATATCCCACCTGCAGTAAAGTGGTAGTCACTCAGAATCAGGCGATTAAGAATTGATTGAAAAGTAGAATCCAGGGAATAAACATAATAATGGTCATTTTTTCATGTAAAATCATTGCCAATCAATGGAGACAAGTTGGCTTAACAACAGCTTTCAGAGCCTGGCTCTTTATGAACGGTAAAAATATTTAGTAGCAAACAATAAAAGCTACTCAAACATTTCATGAGGTTAAATCATTAGCTGAATAGCAGCTGCCAACAAAGAGAGATCCACATTGTGCCTGCAATTAGATCAGGTTTTCAGGGACAGCCAAAATAAGAATACAAGCGAAAAAAAGAGAGAATGTTTAAAAATATGCACAGCCATAGCAATTTACAGCTTGTTGCTCTCTCAGATATGGAGCTAGAAGAGTTCACAGTTCATTTGGTAGCTCTGAATGTGCTGGTGAAGTTAAAGACAAACCAAGGCAGAAATATTGAATATAAATTCTTTGCTGTGACCTATAAAAACAACCCATTGCTGTTTGATATTTTCGGTAGTGGAATAATTCAGATCACTCTTTGTAGGCTGAGGTATCAAACAGAAAATGCTAAGATGACTTCTTGTGAAAAGCAATCATCTCTTTCCACTGAAGTAGAAAAATCTAGAGGTTCTTGAAATATTTTATTTAAACTTGTCTTAAAAATAAGGTAGTTTTTATTGCAAAATAGTTTGCAGATAATTGTTTTACGTAGTATAAACTCGTGCTTGCTGGCCTTACAGATCCACAGCAGCTGTGATTCAGAGCTCATAAGGATAAACTGAGTCTGCTTTTGATTAGCACTGTTTTTTATTAAGGAATACTTCAAATCCAAGCAGTTATGTTCACCATATGATTTATCAGATCTTTGTGCCTGCACTTGCCCTGAAAATAAAGATCATCACAGAGACAAAAAATGAGGACTAAAAGATACCCCGAAATCCAGTGCTCCTCCTTCTTCTGTAGTCCAGAAGAGTAGGATGCCCAAAGTCCTCCTCAAAAATCTGTTCACTTATTTTAAGGGTAACATGTGAGTGCTGACAATAGCTCAGTTTATTAGACAGATTACTTTTATCCTCTGAAAAGTTAGTAAGAGGGAAGTTTCCAGCTGGAAAGGACACCAACAGAGCTGGGACTATCTCAGAAAATCTCAAACCAGTGCTCTGTGACACTACAGTGCTTCTTATGCTGGTTTGTCAGTAGGAAGTAAAATCTATTGAAAATCAAACCTTCAGAGTCTTCTTTTGTTCAGCCTATACCTCAACAAATGCAAAGGCAATCAGACAAGGAAATTGTGGTGTTCTGGGATGGGATTTTCTATCCCCTTTCTTACTACAGTAGCCCCATTTTTGGTAGAAAGTTCTCTTGGAAATCTGTGAAATAGATTGATACTCTTCAAAGCGTCATTTTGTGGGGCTCTCATTAGACTCCTGACAGTTTTCTTCCAGGCATTTAGAAACTGAGTGATTGTTGCTAACACCATTTTTTCCCTCAGCCAAATCTGACTGAATTTTCCAGGCAGCAAAGGAAGCAGCATGCTACCAGCTCTCAGGTCATGCTATACACACATTTGTATTTGTAATACTAGCTAGATCTTAAGGGCAAAACTCTGTTCTCCTGTCTGCAATGCAGTGTTTTAGCTGCAGTGCAGATCATTTATATCTATGCTCCGTCCAAGTCTCAGAGAGGTCAGCTGTGATTTTGCGAACATCCCTCTGCAATTTCTTTCCACATTTTAGTGTCTCTTTCACAATTAGAGGGTGTGTATGGCCTGATGGCTCTGCTTTTTCCTATGGCTCCTTAATGCACACTCATTGCTGACCCTCCAGACACTCTCCCAGTCTAAGCAGCTGTAAGGGGGACCTGTGGTCTCTGAGTTCACTTCTTCAGTATTTTGTGGATATCAAATTATTCGTGTTTTATTCTCTGATATGCCTTCGGTTCCCACTTTATAACTAAACCATATGAGGCCAGAAATGAGTTTCTCTCCTGACAGCTGGGGCAGTGCTGCCCAGCTACAGAGTTCCTTCACTTTTTACCTGTCATGTTGAGGACTGCAGAGACAGCAGGAATCTGGATGGAAATTGTTAGAATAGCAGTGACTGGTTACCTCCATGGTAATATGGTGCTTTCATATGAAGTTTACATAAGAAAACTGATTTTTTTGGTGTGTTTTCTCACTTTCATTTCTTCCCTTTCTTCTGTGGAAGTGCAACAAAAAAAAATGGAAGTGCAAACCTGCGTCTAAAATGGTGGAAGACGAGTTTTCCTTGATCAAAGTCCTGGTAAACATCAGCTATTTTTCCCCAAATGTAAATAGACATGGTGAGACAGGGATGCTGTTTGTCCCTCTACTCACTTTCTTAACTTTTTTCCAAAAGAACACTCTGATGAAGAGTCCCTGTCTGCACGTGGACCTGCAGGAGCCCTGTTTATTACTTGGTTTGATTTTTGACTTGGCCATTGATTCACATAATTGAAAAGCAGTGTCTGAAGTGCAGAAGGAACCAATGAATAAAATTGTGCCTTTTCAAGACACTTTTGTATGGATTTATACACATACATAGATGCATGTACACGAGCACATTAGACATACATAGATACATACACACAGGCACAAAGAGTGAGAATCCTTTTACAATCCATTCCAGTCACTGCTGTTCAATACAAGAAGCACAACTCTCCCCCTCCAGGCAGTTTTTGTATGTGCCTATAAAAGATGGCTACACAGTACTTTATTTAAGTACTAGTATTGCTAGGAAAAGTAAAATAGTGGGCATCAGAGTCAGAGAGATTTCTTCCATGAGCAGGCTGGGCCAGAGCTAAATGCTGCATCGCACCAGCTAAAAGAGAGTGCCTTCCTTCTGCCTGAATTTACCCTGTGCTTCTCCACTTCAGACAAGGAAAGAGAGTCTGCAAACATCTAGGATTACAGCCATCACTTATACCTCTGTTCTAGTGCTGTGTGCACAGCACAATTTCATCACCTTAAAAGACTGGTCATCCAAAAAATGGAAAAAGTGCACACATATATCAACTAACTTTTAAAAGGCTTATTTTTATCCATGACATCAGCACTGCTTTAATAAAACTTAACAAATGTCAGGTATTTTCTAATATATCATGCTTCCTGAAGTGAACTCTGTGATCAAATGCTTTGCTAAAAATCTCATTGGCAGCACCAAGTTTTTATTAAATTCTTCCCTAAAGATCAACTAATCAATTTCTTCGGTGAATACTTAGGTATGCAGGATATTTCAATATTTGGAAACTGATCACTGAAGCTATATATTATTGTTTCTTTTTCATGCTTGGTTAAGAATGCAACTGGTATTGGAATGAATTGCTGCTCTTGCAATTTTTAAAGTTTTCCACAGCACTCAGTCAGGGGTGCTAGGAAATCAGCTCCTGTAAATACTAATTTCAGCAGAGTACAACTGCATGAGAACACAAACACAACATAGAAAATAGTGAGAGCCCAGACACAAGTTCATTGTGGAACAACTTCTGCTAATATTACAGAAAGCTTTCTAAAGCATATAGAGAAATTTTGAATCAAAAACTTGAGCCTGTATTTTGCACGTGGTGCAGTAAGAAAAGCGATCTATTTAGTAAAAAGTCCCAGAAAATACATTACAAAGGGACCTTTTATTATTCTCAACAAAGAGAGAAGAAAATTCTTCAGAATTCCACCAAAATGTTCAAAACAAAACCAAAAGAACATGAGCTGAGAGCACCCTCTTCTGATGATTATTTTGTTCTTCAAGTTCTAGGTAAAATATCTTCTGCATATGTTGTAAAATTCCAGTGACCTGCTCTTTATCAGAATCACAAATACATAATCTTCTTGAGAGATGAATACAATAAATTTGTTTCAGCTGCAAACAAATCTTTTTACTTTAGTTGTTCTTTTTTTTTTTTTTTTTAATACAGTTCTTGAAGCCAGTTCTTCCAATATCTCTTCCCCCTTTTATGTTCCAGTTTGATTTCCATAAGGCCACCCAGGGCCAGAGGTGCAGGGGACAGGTTGATTTTTATTTAATTCGTGCCACCAAGAGAGATTTATATCCAGATTTAAAAAAAAAAAAAAGCCAATCTGACTCTAAAAGAGCATGTTTACAAAGATTTACGAAGATGAAAGAAAGACCAGAGAATGGGGGAAGAATAAGAGCAAGAGGAATATTAGGAACATAAATATTTTTCTATAGCTATAGAAGCATCATTTTTACAGTATTCTCTCAGAGACCAAGCTGAAGATGTAAATTTTAACTCCCACTGCAATTTGGAGTAAGAAAAAGGAAAGAGAGCAGTGCCTCTGCCCTTGTACCTAACTTTCAGTCTCTGAGGACTGAAGAAGAGAAGTAACTCATGAATATTAGAGCTAATGAAGCTTGATTTTCTCCAGATTTTTGGTTCAGTGTTGATTGACTCTCATGTCTGGAAGATGTAAATTGTGACTGAAGCTTGTTCTGCATTTGCGGCACTTAGATGTGCCCTCTTCAGTGTGTATCCTCTGGGATTTAAAAAGACTCCAGCTCGTGCTGTAATGTTTTTCTCAGTGGATATCTCTCAGATGTCTCTCTGACCTGGACATCTATTTACATAAATCTTGTAGGAACATTCTGTCTCTGAGAGTTCTATTCTGTTATCGTATATAGTAAAAGTACAACAATGGGTTCAAAAAGTTAGATAGCATGGACTAGTATATATTGATACATTCAACTTCTAATTAAGTCTCTGAAGATTTTCACTAGAGAGCCCTTGATAGGCAGAGGTGTGGGGAGTGGTTCCCCTTGGTGTAGGGAGGCATTCAAATGAGAAGTGAAGCCCAAAGAGGCAAAAGGAGTGATCAGCCAGAGCCAAGAGTCTCCTGCAGTGCAGATGAGGAATTTCGGGGTGAGTGATCCCATCTCTCAGCAGGAGAGGCTGATGTACCAGCATGCACTCCCAGAATCACACAGATTGGAAACCAATAGAAGTGAAGTTGGGAGATACAGGCATAATCCTATTATGTGATAAGGAAACCAGAGTGGATAGAGACAGCACAGAGATAAGAGGGTCATGAAAACTAACAGAGTCATTTGGATCTGAGAAAGTGGATGCACGATTCACCAGATGCACTCAGCCACACCGGATTGCCAGATGAGGCTTGTCCCTGTCAAAATACAATAAATTGTCCTCTTCAGCTTTCTCTACATTTAAGGTTCTGGCATGAACCACTTTAGACAAACATAGATTGATGGCTGGATTATACACAGGAATGACACAGGACCAGGATGATGCTGAAATATCATTAAAATTGATGATTTTGGCTTGTTCGTCTGTCATCTTTAGTTCAGCATGGCACTGCATCTGGAGACGTGACATTCTTGCAGAACAATGTAGAGCCTTCTGGGAAGGGAAATGCTAGAGCTGGAAGACAGGCATATGCAGAGATGCAAAACATCCAGGAACAGCTTTTGATCCTGCTGGTAAAGAGCTGTGTTGGAATTCAAGGTATCTGACAGAAATGAAATCCAGCTGAGGCCATTGCGTGCACTTGCTTACAGAAACAGGAACGTACAGCTGGGCTGTGGAAACAAAGGGTCAGGCACTGTCCAAGTCTCCTTAAAAGGTAATGTGTGGCAACCCGAGGCACATGCAGCTTTGAGTTATTGGCCCAGAAGTGGTAATTTAGAAATTAGGATTTTAGGGTTTTGCAGTAGGAAAAAAGGAATTGGCTCTTCTTCCTTTTGGGTGTTCACAGAATCACAGAATCATAGAACAATTTCCATGAAGGAGGACTTAAAGAGGATAGAATATTCAGTTGGAGCTGCATAGCGGGAATGATCAACCACAGAAAATCTTTACCCCTTACCCAGCAGCTGGAATGTGCTGGAAAGGACAGGAACAGAAGGAGGAGTTTGCACATTTGAGTCTGGCCATTTGTTACACCTGGAATAAGAACAGTAGCATATGTAAGAATATGTGGGTTTGAAATGGTGCAGGGTCAGCCACGTAGTTGGCATCCCTAAGGGGTCCTCTACAAAAATTATGGAAATCTCCAGAGTTATCAGTTCTTATTATCAGGCTTCACAAAATGTGGACCAGCAGTACATGAAAAGGTTGTTCAGAAAAATTAAAATTATCCTGGGGCATAGAAAGCCTCAGACTTCAAAGTTTCTAGTTATTTGCACATACTTTATTTTTTTTCTTTTAATGAAAAAAATTACAAAGTTCTCAGAATGTCTCATTATGAAAAAACCTCAAAAAGTAATGGTACTTGAGCACAATACTTATACAAAGATGATAAAGAATAAAGGGGAAAGATAAAATAATGCTCAATCTCTTATCTTTCTAGTAAAGACAAGGAGAGCAAGGTTTGATTTATATTTACCTAGTTACAAAGTTTCTTCAGACTTAATCTGCTACATTATTACTTTGAGGTCAACACTGTCAATTCTGTTTTCTGAAATACACTAAGGCATTATCAAGGTAAAAAAGGATTGGATTGAATCCCTTCAGCCAACTCATATACTGAGCACAGGCTAGAAGCTTTTCCTATAGATCTTTTCTTCACAAGCATGAAAATACCACCAAAAAACCACCATAAAAAAATGACAGTTGTATTCATTAGATATCATCTAAAACATATTGCTGTAAATGGAAAGCACTTTGATTAGCACTGACTTAGCAACATGCACAACATAGCTCGGCATGTGAGTCTAATGGATCAGCATTCAAATGCATATAATGAACAGATGGTTCCTGGAGAAGAGATTAATGCAGTGGTTTTGGTCACCTTGTACTGGCACTCACTCAAAGCAGGTGCTCGATAAACCAAGACTGGAGCTGGACCAAAAGGAATGGGCTTCTAACAAAACTGGGACATAGAAAAGGAGGAGACAGTCTCTTCTCTTTTCCAAGAATATATGAGTGCTTGCAGTGCCAGCTTTGCCCATGGTGACCAATCTCACAGGCTTGTTACTGTTTCTGAGATGCAACATCATTAACTTTAACATGAGGACCAGCAGCACTGACAAGCTGAGCATATCAATACGTGATTCAACTCTGAACTCCATTTTATACTCTCATGTTAATTTTTTTCTGATTTTGTCAGCTTATTCTGCATCCAAAGTGACCAAGCCTCAACTAGAACCAGAGCTGCTATTCTGAATCCATTCCTGATCTGAGTTTAAAGCAGAAAGATGCCTTTCTCCTTGCCTTTAGGAGAAATCAAATAAACCTGGTATCAAACCACTGTCTAGGTTCCAAAGTTACCTGATGCAGCAAGGAAAGTGACAGACGTGGAGATATTTGTGTGTTTTTACAGACGAAGTTATCCGGTGGTTGAATCTGGATTAAACTTAAATTCAGAGCAGAATTTCAAAATTAATCAGGGTCATGGTTTGTGCGCACATGTGATGGTGCTAAAATCTTCTGGAGTTTCTTGTCTTCTGAAGTTTTGTCTCTGTTTGATCTGGAATAGGAAAACAGGGTCTGTTCCAACTTGGAAAGGAATCCAGAACCCAAATTATATGAGTAAACTCACATCATGAGACTGAAATTCCCCCAAATATTCCCTTATCCTTCTTATTCTGAGGATGGAAAGTTGGACAGTCAGATGGGACTGGGGAAGAAAGATGTCTCCAGATGGAAAATGATGAAAAGCTGTATTTGGCAATATTATTAAAGTGGACCCCTGGCTTTAATTATAAAGTTATAGAAGGAGTGATGGCAAATCCATTACAGACTTTGAATTTATGTTTGTCTAATCTGCTTTAAGAACTGCCAAGCACCCACTACTTACAATAAGAACCCACTCCAGTTTTCAGCTCTCAGGTTGAGATGCCTTGTTCTTGCAGTGATCTGTTAATCAGCCAAGAATACTCTCACAGCTCAGCCTCCCATCTTTTCAACCAACCCTCTTTCAAGGGAAATTTTCCAAAAGATTGAAACTGGCTTTTAAAATTATCTTGACCTTTGTGACAACTGTTAGCAGTGTGCCAGGGAATTACCTGGGAACATTTATTTAGGATTCATAAATCTTTATAGGGAAACTGTTGATAGAGCCACTATTCTGCCTGCTTTGAAATACTGAGGTACTGTAATACTTTGATTTGAAACATTATAACCTGCAGGAGAAAACCTTGATATAAGGATAGAAAATCCATGCTTAAAACACAAGGTATTGCAGTCATGAAGTTACTTTGTGGACTGGCAGAATTTGTTCAATTTCAGTGGCTAAAATGGTGGAAACAACATCAGGGTTTGAGAAGCCTGAACTTCGGTGTGAAAAATAGTCCACCTGACAGTGCTGTCCTGCCTGACTTTAATTAATCTGTCACTACAAACGTGACCTAGTTACCACAGTACAAATGTCAGCTTGTAATAGCTTTTCCCTAGAGACCTCCTTAACCAGCATTTGCCATTTACATTTGCTCATTCAATGATGAAGAGCAGTTAATGAGCTCCATCTACTGCTGCACAGAGTGAATTGTACCAGCAGTGCCAGTTCCCCAGTACCTGCTCTGGCTGCACTGGGAGAGGTGCTCCAGGCACTCTGCTGCACCACCAAGGGCTCTTAGCAGAACATTCACCTCTTTCTGTTTCTTATTCTGCTTTTCTCTCGTCAGCTTTACTGTTACGTGGGTTTTCTTTAAGCTATAATCTTTTAGGTGATTTCATTTTGAATTGCAGGGAGACAATGTGAGGCACCCTGTTTTTCTTTTTGTTTTAATATATTTCCCCATGCAAAAAGGCATAACAGTTCTCTTAAAATAATTAGCACAAAACGCTGAGGCTTACAAAGCAGGAAAGTTTATTTAAGTTACTACTGTACTCTTGATAAACACAGCCACTGTGCTGCAGATGGGTATTCAGATCAACAGATGGATGCCCTTGTCTTATGCTTGCCATATGTGTTGGCTGGAGTATTCAGATGGGATATTTAGTTGTTTATGTCTCAAAAGAAATTATCTGATAGTGGTTTAAAATGTCTTCTTAGTTTGTGAGAGGGTTAATGAATGCCTGTTCTAAAATAATCACCTTCTTTAGTACTTCCATCTTGATTTAGGTGGAATATTTCAAATACTCTCAAAGTATCACACACAGTAAGAAGGCTGCAGGAGATACCTAAAGCATAACTGAATCAGAAAAACACCAGATAATTGATGAAGTGGAAAAGGTATGTCAAAAATCTAAAAAAATAATTAAATATTATGTCTGATTAAATATCTCAGCATAGGACTTTATTTTAGTAATACTTTTCCATTAAAAAAGAAAAAAATATCAAAGATCTTTCTATGGTCAGAGGTGTTTTTCTTGTCTGCACAATGCTTAAACACCTATGAGACACATGCTGAATCAAGCAAAAGATCAGGCTTGGAGACATTCCAAAAGGGAAGGGAAGTTATTCCTCAGGCTGGCTGCTGCCTTCAGATCCATGGAAAGCAGGGCACGTCCTGCTATCAGCAAAGCAAACTACATGAAGATGCCTCATCAGCTCCTGCTGTAACCCCCTTCACCTGCCTCGGGTCCCTCATTGTACTGTCCTCGAGGGATCTCAAGATACAACAAGATATTTCTGAATTATGAGTCTGAGAAGGTCTCTGATTAGAAAACATTAAAATCATAGTAAGAAACTCAATTATCAACCAGAAAATGGTTGCCAAAATCCAAGATCTTTTCATCAGGTATGAAATCAGAAACGTCTTTATTCCCTCAGCCTCAGCTTCAGCCAGCTCCTAGCACTGGAAGAGATTTCCCCCTCTCTACTTCTCCTCTGAGTGCAGCATTCAGTGAATTGTTCGTGAATGCTGCTTCCTCCGAGGAGCCTTTCTGGAAAACTCCGAGGGATTTGGGAGTTTCCAGGAACAGAAACCATGTTTGAACAGGAAAATTCAAATGCTGTTCTTCATTCTTCCTACACCACACTGGAAATCTGTTGGGAACATATTTTACAACAAATGCACCTTGAACCAAGTTTTATTTTTGAAATTACTAATTAATGCAGAATTATGCAAAGCAGAATAACAAAAAACCTGGCTGTGCAGTCAATTCTTTCATGAAAACATGGGGGAGTTCGGTGTATAATGCTGCTTACAGTTAGCACATCAGTGGGAAAACAGACCCTGTTTTCATCTAGTGACCTGTAAATAGTTGCTCAGACCTTCAATAGATTTTAAAAATAATATATAATGTTAAATTTCTCCAAATTAATTAGAAGCTACAAAACTCTAAATGCTCACTGTATGCTTGCTGTAAATGGAAATCCCAAATTTAGTGTTACATGAAAGGTAACTATTTGAAAATATTCAGGAACAACACAAACTTCAAATTTAAGAAACCAAGTATAGAGACTTAACATTTGTCTTCTGTAAATTTTATGGGAGTAGGAACCAGAAAGAAATCTGTGAGTCCAGTTTCACACCTCCAAATATACAACCCGTTCCTGAATAAAGGTTTCAGGGTTAAATATTCAATAGCAGAATGTTAAATAAAAAAACATAATTTTTTTTTGGCTGCTCATTAACACAGGCAGTTTTGGTTTGATTTCTTGAATGTATTTACTTTCCTATTAAAGCCAGAATAGCCACAAGGTACCAAGAGACTGTTCTTGAAGTTGCATTGCCTAAATAAGCCTTGGAAACGGCATTACTAATAACGGCAGAGGAACAAATTTTCAATAGTCAACCTTTAGAAAATAAAAATACTGAGGATATTTTAGTGACCCAGTAATTGTCTACCAGTGTGCAATGATTTTTATGGATTTAGATGGGAGCAAGGGCAAATCTTTCTCTTATTGGTACTTTGCACTCTCTTCCTTATGTAACAGTGTTCTTCAGAGGCAGCACCCTGATGAAAAAGTTTGTCCAAGACTCTCCATGTTAGGGGAGCTTTTTAATGCACTTCTGTGTGTGCAGTGAGTCTGATCATCAGAAATGCCAAGATACACAGTGTATAAAAGCACATTTATACCTATATATGCAACAGACATATATATTATGGTTAGGAAAATGGTATAATAATAAACACATTTAAACTTCCATGCTGCAGTATAGGACACAGGCTTGTAACATCTGTAAGTGAAGTAACCACTTGGAAAGACTTTTAGAGTTTTTCATCACCTATAACCATTCTCCCATGTGGGTCATCATTTTACCTGTGTGAAACTATTCCTATGTCATCAAGAGCTATTGCATATCTAGGGTTTTCTTTTCTATTCAAGAAGTTTTCCTCCTTTATGTGAATTTTTTTTTAACTGCATGTTGTTCAAGAGGATTTACTAAGCTGAAAATTGAGCATATCAAATTTTTCTCTGCATAGTAGTTACCCAAGCAGTTGTGACTGAGCAGAGTACAGAGTATAAACGCCAGGATAAATTACCATATTCCAGTAAGGACTGATGAACACCTAAGCAAGTTCTCACTATGGGAAATACATCTCCCTGGATGTAAACCCTTTGGTTCCAGTTCATTTCTGTAGTCTGCCCTGCACTTACTGAGAAAAGCCACTGATGTCTATGGGAGTTCTGTCTAAAGATGCAGAGGAATCTTAACACATATTTGTGACCTACAAAGATTTAACAGATTGCTTGGTTTGTGTTGGTTGCTCATGTCTTCAAAACTGTTTCCTGCTACATAGAAAAATCACTTTGATTTGCAATTAAGCATTTTCTTATATCATCTGAAAAATTTATACATTATTGACAAAACTAGAAGGAACTGAGTACAGAAAGTGGAAAAGGAAAACATTAAATTTTATTTTTACATTTATTCAATGCAGTTCAGAAACAAGTATAACGTAACTCTTATTTTACAAAGTTGACCATTAAATATTAAAAAAATTACTTACTGGCCTTGGAGAAATAGTTTCATATGAGACATGCATGCTAATAGGAAGCCAGTTTTGGATGACAGACATTTAAAAGCAGAATAGGGAGTTAAAATTTTCAGACACACTTGAAAAGATGGCATGTCCTTTCATATCCCTTTTATTCAAATGTAACCTCCATTTTTCTGCAACTTTGCCTCCCATGTCCACTTTCCAAACTTTAAACTAATTTTACAAAATAAAATATTTAGAAATACAAGTAATACACCCAATAAAGTACATTAATTATGATGAATGATAACGGAAAAGAGAATCTGGCATAGTTGTCTATGTGGTAAGGATTTTTAACATGGAAGCAATCAAAGATACAGAAAAGTCTTTTCATTACTGACATTGCTGAACTACGCACACTGTGTTGACTTCTCTCCCTTTCTCTGTCAGTGCTGGTTTGTCTGCTTTTCTCTGAATTGGTCTTGTTTGTATTGTCAGGGGCACTGCAGCTGTTTGTCACAGCTGCCAGGACTCCATTCTTCTCTTCTTCATCATCATCATCAACAATCTGATAGGGAACAGAACAGAAGGTACTTAAGTGCATGTTTCATCACCTGTTTACTTTTGAGCTGCAGCAAATGAGATTTTTCTTATGACTCCTCCTCAATCTCACTCCTTGCCTTCAAGGACAAGAATGTACCTGCACCACACAGCTCCTTTCAGCTTTCAAAGCCTCCATTTATGGGGAAAACATTGGCTTAAGCAACACCATACAGCAAAGGCTTCTGAGGGACTCAAGCAAATCCAGATTTGTTCAAATATGGACATGGAACTCTACCTAAGATAGCAGCAAATCCCTAAAATGCACAACAGTAAACTGTCTTCTGTTCAGGGCAAATACTGGCAAAGGTTAGTGCCCAGAAAGTGTGAGAGCAAAGCTCCAGCCTGGAGATGGAGAAGGTGGGGGAGCTGCCAGACCAGCCAGCTGAGCTGTTTGCACCCCAAATCAAGCATCCCAGGATACAAGACACTCTCTTTGTGTGCAATTGGCTACTTTATTCTGCTGCTTAGTGATAAAAATCAAGCTACTTTAAAAATAAAGAGCAACAAGCCCCACCCACAGCCGATTTATTACTAAATAGCTTGTGATATTTTCTGTCAAGTCCTGAAACCCCTGCTTTAAGTTCAAAGTTACACTAGAGTTAAGAATATTTTTATGTGCTTCACTGCATCAAGACAGGTCTTTGGAGAATGTTTTATAAGCCTTCTGTTGGGTTTTGTTTCTTTGATTAGAAATGGCTCAGAGCCATAAAGTTCATGTATGAAATCTTCACCCTTTGAAGTCAGAGGGTTTTCTGTTACTGACTCAGAGGACACAGGATTAGACATCAGCTGCAACTTCAGCTCTGAAACTTCCTTGGAATTTCTGGTGTATTTAGTTTGGTTTGGGATATTGCAGAGACATCAGCAGAAACAAGCTACAAAGATTGGCTTCAATTTTGTATCTAAACTAAACCTTATCATGTATACTTGGAGGAGGGGTCATTTTAATTCAGGTAGGCATACATATAATTTTAATTTTCTCCAGATGATTTTGTTACCTCCCAAATCACTAGGTAGCATAAATGCAAGACAAGTCTAAAAAAACTATTTGTGAAATGTAGGATGCAGAATCTCTTTCTTCTGACCAACGTGCTTTTTTCCTTTTGCATCATTAGAAGTAACAGTTTACACAAGGACAAGCTTTCAAAAAGTGAAGATGTACATCCCTATGTGCAGCCAGACAAAAAGTTCATTTAGAAATATCCCAGTTATTAAAGTCAAAGAAAGCTCATTATACCACTTAAGTGGTCTCCATGCCCATACAGAATTGTTCTTCTGCCCAGGATACATGTGTACAGCACGAGCCTTGAGTCTTCCTTCATCTAAAATTACTGACACCCTTGAAAATTAAAGTGGAGTCTGGACAATGTCCTCAAACTGCTGTGAATCAGTGAACCACAACAAATGGACCTAGAAAAGGGATTATTACAGCTTTCCACTTTGGATCAAAAAGAAAAAAAAGAAAAATCCAGGATATTTTATTTGAGAGAGATAAACCTAGCTCAACACATCATCCTAAAAATACACCACCCAAAAAAACCTTGGTCATCCTCCACCCGGCCTCCCACACCTCTGTGCGAAAGGCTGGGATAAAAATCTGCCTATAAAGCATTAAGAGGATTGATTCGTAAAACTCCAGTCTGAACCTTAAATAATCCCCAGGGTAGTACTAAAATTCAAACCTTGAGTTTTTACTTGGGGCCTGACTCTGTTATAAATATCTCTCTTCTCTGCTTCAAAAAGTTCAGGCAGCTGAGAGGAGTGCTGGGGATGGCAGAGGAGCCTTTGTCAGCAGTGCCTGGCACTTGAAATGAGGCACCAGAGCAACAGCCTAATGAATGCACTCAGCACTTCAAAAGTTAATAAAATAAAGGAACCTGACAGAAGAGCCCTGACTTTTTTCTCCTGCTTTCATTTTTCAGAAAGGGGGGGGAAAAAGCAGAAAAACATCTGTACTTCAAAACCATCAGAATTTTGGGCATTGCTCAGTATAAGAGTCTATTTTTCTCTCAGGTAGGGCTGGCTACAAGTTGTTCAGAATTAGTTTTATTTCAGAGCATGAAAGGACATTGTGTACGTGCCATTTTTCCTTTCTCACAACTGCATGTGAGCAATTCCCAGGAGGTTGATGCGTTATGAGGCTGTTCTTGACTCCTTTCAGCTCCCCAAGGGGCAGCTCTTACTTAAGCAGAAAATACTGTCAGTGGTGCATATGTACAGGATTCCATTTGCAGTGCAACAAGGCAGGGCTCTTGCAAAACAGAGGGGAGTTTACAGCAAAAGTATCACACTGCTTGAAAAGGAGAGAGCTAGTCTAGAAGAGAGCCATACCTACTAGTTTATAAAAAATTGCAATCTTCTTATTGAGTGGGTTTATCAAGGGACTTTTCCAGATTGTTATGGAGAACTGAGCATGAGGAAAGATTAAGCTGGTTTACACTATACCAGAAAAAGAAATTGTGTTGTGAGCATTCAGCTGTGACTTCAATTTTAAATGTCATACTAGGATTTTTCGGGATGCCAGCTGTCAATGAGGAAATGGCAGCTGGCACTAAGGGCCCTGTTTGGATACCAAATCAGTACCATCCAGGAAAGGTTCTGTACATCACCCAAAAAGCACTGTATATGGCACCTGCTACTGTGGCTGCTGTTTACACTAAATGAAGTGTTTGCTGACATCCAAGAGCCAGCAGAATTGAGGAAAGTTATTATCCACTTTCACTGGATAATAAAGCTACTCAAGTTTAAAAATATTTCAGCTTAGAGTGTTGCACACGTGGAGCTTATGTGGTGCTCATAAAGACTGCATGAGGCTTGCACAGAAATACCACAGAGGCTGAACACCACACCTGCAAAATTATTTTTCAGTTTTCAAACTGTTCTCCATCCTGCCTTAAAGGTGGAGGTTTAGGTAAAAGACAGAGGAAGCCCAAGGAGGAAGAGGGCACAGTTATTGCCTTTGTACAATAGAGAAGAAACTCAATGGAGTTAAAGCCTCTCCTTTTAAGCAGCCTGTTGTTCTGGAGCTGATGTGAATGGCACATTCTGCCTGACCTTCCCTGCAGCAGGTGGTTCCTCTTGCCATTAGTTTTGAAGCTGTCTCCGTGGGTCCTGTCCCACATGATGTGACACATTGCAAAAGCATGGATATGATGATCTCTTTCACCAGTTTATCTTCTAAACTGGAGATCTCAGGGCCTTCGGAAGGATTTGATATGCCAGTGCCCAACTTTGTTAAAGAGCAAAGTGGAAAGCAAGCGAGTACAACTAATTCCTGTACGAGAGAGGGTGACATTTCCATTTCACCTCCTACATTTATTTACATAATTCTGAGTGCAAATTTTCTATCAGCTCACATATGGGAATAACAAACTGGGAAGTGAGATTTCCAATTAACCTGTGTCCACAAGAGAATACGATAATGAGGACAACACATTTAGAGTGACGATACTCGCACATAAATTGCTAAGTACCTGCTAGACAGTGACATGAGATTTTAGCTGGTACTTTCGTCCTTGTGATGTTTTTGATTTTACAATGAGAAATGAGAAATACAAGTCAGGTGCACTCTCCATGACACCCTGTTCAGTAAGCAGCGCTTGCCCTTGGCTACAGTAGGAAGAGGACATGACAGGCATTTTCCTTATTCTACAGAGTCTAAGCTAATATAGGACCAAACAACACTCCCTTCCCTTATATCCCTATCTTTTTGTGGGCAAGAAGTAGATTGGCTTGCTTGCTCACTCCTGATGCCCAGTAGAAGGCAGAAAACATGCCTGAAATGAAAGGCTATTCCTTTTGGTCATTAAGTTCATCACAGAACTTTCCTTTCTCTTTTTAGGGCTGTACCTCACTTCCATGCACATTTTTGAAGTCTACAAGTTCCCATGCCCACCCCATCTGCAAGCACTAGTAGGTGCTCCAGATGAAAGGGAATCTGACACAGGCAGGTGAAGGCAAGGGCAGAGTAAGAGCCCTTCACAGACCCAAAGGTGCTTAATTGTCCAAGCACTGAAACACTTTACTTTCTCACCCAAACCTCCAGGCTGCTTTTTTTTTTCCTTCTCTGTGAGCAAAATGACAACCACTTACTTCACAAGATGGATATGCTCACAGAGAATTGTCACTGATGTTACCTTGCCAACAAAAATTACTTTCAGGCTTTCCACTCAAATCCTCATTCAAAATGAGTGTTTGCCCATTTGCAGACAATCCCCTGATAGATGTTATCTCATAAAACCCACTGGGTGGCTCAGCTTTGTGTCCACTTTGCAGTCTTTCTCCACACACCTAGACCCAACAACAGCTTTTAACATATTCCTGTGCATTTACAGGACCTATATTTCATCCGAACAGCCAAAATATTGTATTAATTGATGAACTATCTAGACATAAATCTCCCACATTCACACATATTGCCTGATCTTCAAAAGGTTTTGAAGCTCCTCCACTTGAGCTTGAAATATCCTGTTTCTTGGGTCTATTGAGGAGCTTTGCTTAGGCATTTGTGATACTCTGTTCTAATTTGGCTTAAATAGTTAATAATCTTTCTTTTTCTGCACATTTATCCCTACATCACTCAACCAAACTTATTTCTACCTTTCTTTTTTCTGTTATTCTCATTTTCCATGTTTTACTTTTTTCTATTAATCCAGAAATTTCATAAGCTGCTTAAAATTTGCTTTTCTATCATGCATATTAGATTCAGTTCCATAATTAAAAGCTGCAAGACAATCATCTTCCAGCTTCCTTGTGATTTCTTTTTCCTTGCTTATGAAAGCACTGCTATACACTGGAGATGGAAGATGTGACAAAACTTCTTCATGAACCTGTCCTGGTGAATTGAGCAACAACCAGACTCAAAAATACCTATGTTGATTCCATCCATTTTTATTTTAAGTATATTTCACAGTATTTCAGAGTTGTGAGAAACTCTTTAGAGCCACAAAAAGCACTGCTATAACAATGAAGCAGAAGGGAAAATGAATCCCAGTCTGGCTTCAGGTGTTGAAAGAGAAGGTGTGAACAGAAGGCTATGGGGACCTGATACACCCAGCATGTGAAGCCGTCTGCCAGGAGACTGACCCATGTCCCATGCATGTGCAGGTTTCATAAATGCAGCGTGATAAACTTTTTTCTTTTTTTTTCCCATGTTGCAATAGGATCAAGTCACCAAGCTCAGCCTAATTTTTGAACTGTGTGAGTATATGCCATTGCCCAGAAGACAAGAAGTGCCTGTGACTTCTGTGATACATCCAGTGCGTTGATAAATGGCCATAAAGTCCATGCCAAAAGAGAGAAGGAGGGGGGCTTCAGTTTGATCTCTTCCAAATAAGCTCTAGGCATACAAACTTTTTTTTTTCTCAAGATCATTATGTTTCCCTGTCCTAATTCTACAAAAGAAACTTCCTTAAATACATTTACCATTAGTGCTAAGAGAATTCATTCTTTTTAGCAGGTATAATTTAAATCCGGTTTGTAGAACAACAACCAAATAATTAAAATACCTTTGGAAGTTCCTTTGAGCTGAGTTGATGCAGAGTGCAGAAATGAGTCACAGCATACTCTAACAGTGCTCCAAAGATGAAGCTGAAGCAGATACCAAGGTACACATCAATTGCCTTAATAAAGCAATTAGCATTTGGGAGTGAAGTCCGGGCTCCCATCATCAGTGTTGTCATCGTAAGGACTGTGGTGACACCTGTGGAATGCAAAAATACATGTTCTAGTGTAACACAGATGGCAATGAGGGCCTCTACTCCAAGGGCCCTACTGCAGGAGAGTTTTCCCTGGACCTGAAACTCCTAGGATGCCATAGTCTAGGTCATGTTTTAGGAAGAAGAATTTCAAATAAACTCATGATTCTGAAGTTTAATGCTTAAAAAGAGTAACGGAAAATGTTAGCAAAGCTGAGAAGACTGAAAATTAAAATGAGAGAGATTTTAGTGTCATGGAATGTATATTTATGATTAACACATTATTATTGCAAATCTATGCAAAAGCTCCCTTTAAAATACCCAGATATCACTTTGCTCAGTGTAGTTGCCCACTGGCCTCATTCAATGTGAAATCCTTCTTTATTCCCTGTTCTGTAGGAGTGTTTTTTCCATCCCACCTGCAGCATGATCAAACCTGATTTGCATTCTTTCCCTTTCAGAATATCCTTTATTTGAAGTTAATTATATTTAATCTCTTATAATTCTCTTATTATTCATGTGTTAATTAGTATGTATCATTAGACCTCACAAAACCTCACAATTCTGTCTGTGCATGCCACATGTTTGAATAGGTTTAAATTATTTCCAAAACGACAGTTTTTTCCTTTGCTTTCAGCAGCCTCCCCTGCCTATAAGTCTCCTTCCTGTAGCTGCCAAAGGCATTTTTCTGAGTTAAAGAATAGCAAGGCTTTAAGGGGAATCCACAGGATATACCAAGTTCAGAAAACTCAAAAAGCAATTCCATAAAACTCAGGAGTGTTTGCGACATCAGGAAATGGATGCCAAGCATGTACAATAAAGAAGGTATTAATGATTAAAGAAGGTATTAATGATTAAAGATCTTAATGATCCAACCCTTGGCTTGGGCTGGTTTATCAGCTTCTCACCTATGCAGATTCTGGCTGGAACTGATGACTGGCTTATCCAAAACGACACCCAGGAGAGCACAACCAGTAGGATTGATGGTACATATGTCTCTAATATGAAATACAAGATGTTTCTCTTGAGTTCAAAGTGAAACACAAGTTTTGGGTAACGTCCTGTGGAAGGAGCAGGGAAAAAAAACATGAAGGTGCAATTCATGAAGAGATCTTTGAAATAACAACATATATTACTTTGGTGCACTAAAATGCAGTAAAAACCTAACAAACAAGCTTGTAAAAATTAAGCATGGTGCTGAAAAAATCAGATTGAAGACTCTGGACTGAAGGAAACAATAAAATATGTGACACTCTGTCGCCATATCCAGAGTTTTATTAAAGACACCTTGAATTGGAAATTAAATGAGGATTAGTGAAGGTAAAAATAAATCCATCAATGCATGAAGAGGATGTTTCATTATGAAACGCTAGGCAAGGAAATTTGAAATCGCATATGGATTTAGTCGTTGCTATTCATAACAATGAATGAGCTACTACATGAACCAGCGTAGTAAGGATTGTCATTTCTAGAAGTTGGCATGGGTTCTTACTTTCAGCTATCTCACACACCCAGCTTATTTTGCATTTCTTTTCATTTACCATTGCTCAAGATGTGGATTGTGGCTACCTGCTCCGATACTGCTGACATACCTCTTATATTCCACTTAAAACCAAGCAATATCTTTGCATTCTCGCTATCTGTTTTTCCTTTGTATTAATGCATTACAGTGTTTGTGTTGCTTTGAGCAGTGTCACTATTGTGGCACAAATGGTTCGCTTCTAAGTGAGTGATTTCCAGAAGGTGAACTTTTTTTCACAGAGTTAAATACAGAATTGTGTTTCATGAGAGGACAGCACACTTGTAAGCAAAGCCTGGATTTGTTATCCAGCTCACTGAGCAAAATTTGGCTATGTTGAAGCACAGCATCTGCAATTGTCACCAGTTCAATGCATTATGGGAAAGTAAAATCTTGCTTTTTAAATGGGCAAAAAAGACTTCTTGTTCTGAAGTTCCAGGTTCCAAATTAAGTGTTATTAAGTTTTTATAAAGTAATTTTAACAGCATTTGCATGTCAGAGAAATATCAGCGAGACAACAATGCTCTGTATTCACATAGCTTTAGCTTCAGCTATTTCAATGCAAAATCTGTTCTCTGGCACCAATGTTTGTTTCTAATGCTGCCTGCTGTGAGTCAGGACAGAACTACAGAACTGTGAATTCACTTTAGCAGTGACAGTATAAGCACAGACAGGCTATTTGTGCATTTTTCAGGTGTGCTGTGAGACACAAAGAGGAGCACTTTTAAAAGCTTGATGTGAAAGCAATGGATGCCAAGAAATATCTTATTTCTCCCAGACAAGAAAATGGGTGGCTAAACTTCCATTTTTAAAAGCATTGTATATATTGCATCAAGAGAACAATAACAGGATTTTCAAAACCAGAAAAACTTACAAGATTATGTAGTCTGACCCTAATCACAAACAACTAAATTTCCTTAATTATCCCTTGCTTTGAACTCAATCATTTTGGTTGGAATAGAGCCCACCTTTCAAACAGACATGAGGGCTTAGTCTGAGGAAATCTAGACACACAGCATCCACCATTTCTCTCAGTAAATAATTCTGTTTGCTAAGAATGAATGCCTAATTTCTTATATTAATTTGTTTTCAGTTTTCTGCCACTTTTACCGTCTCTTCCCCACTGAACTAAATAGTCCTCTCATAGTCAGTTCTTTCTCCTTCCAAAAGTAAAAATACATTGTATTTAGAGTTCTTCTTTGTAAGTTTGATATATTGAGGTCACCAAGCGACTGACTGAAAGAAAGGGTACAAACATTACACTTAAACTATCTCCATGAGGCAAGAGGTACAAAGGTGTTTTACACCATTATCATTGCTTTTACGTGAAAAGAGGGAACTTCCATCAGTGTACTTCTGCCAAGGCTGTGATTTTTACCAACACAGTTGCTTCAATAAATGTCATTTGGCTCACCAAAACTGATTTTAAGTGTATGCAGACCAAAGTAAAGCACTCAAAAGTTAGGGAGTGAAAAACTTACAGATGACTGTGCAACCTTACTGCCTCTGTCTGCACTCACCCATGCTCTGGAACGAGCACAGTGCTAGGGAAAATCACTGAGCCTGTACAACAAAAGGCTACAGCACAACGCATATTTAGGGAAAGAGAAAAGGATACTCCACAAAAGCTGTTTTTGTTGTGCCTCTGTGCTGACCACAGGGAAGGATGTGTTGCCACATGCCCAGCAAAGAGAAGTGAAGAGACCAGAACACCCTTCCTGCAGAGGGCCACAGGCACCTGGGATTTCCTGTGGTTCAGCCTTAGAAGAACTTGTTGTTAAGAAGGAAAACTCTGAAACAGCCAATACAACCATACAATAACACCCTCTCCTTATTGGTGCCCTACAACTGTATCTCTATTTACCTCAGTATAAAAGTCAAGTGTGTACATGGGAAGTTAGTTCAAAATAACAAACTTAAAAGCCACAGTTTGCCTCTTTGCTGAAATTTCCAAGTGTAGACAAATCCTTTGAATATTCTGGTGTTATTTTTTCTGATGCCAGAAATTTCTGAAGTAATGTGAACACAGAGAAATAGAGATGTAACAGCTTGTAGCTGAGTGGCTTTTTGGGGAACAAAAAGGAGGTATTTCTCTAACCTTAAGGCTTTCTTCTTGCCAGAATCCAAAGACACATCACGGACATGATAATAATAGTGTCAGCATTTCTCTAAAGAGTTCAGAAGAGCTTTTATAATGGAAATTTTGAAGCAACCTATATATAGAATTCATCAGTGCTCCTCCTATAATAAACTGATGGAAGCAGTAGTTGAGAAAAAGTATTCAGTGCGTACTTATCATGCTAAAGAAATGAGCAATGGGATAAAATGAAGATAGGGAAATATTGCAGTCCCTTTTTTATCTACACCACACATGTACCAAAAGTTATCATCTGTAAAAAGAACAGAGTTGCTGCTCCTGCTGCGTGAGCTGCATATGAGAGAGTAATGCTGTATCTCATTGCCTTTGACTGGCACATCTGAGACCATCTGCTGCCATCAGCCAGATCAAAATTGAAACAAGTTCATGTAGTCCTAGTCCTGACTTTACTGGAGTTAACTCAAGTACAGCTCAAATTAACTCCTCAAAACTGTCAAGTTTGCCACTTGCTTGACAACAAAATACTTGCATTAAAATGAAAATATGTTTTTTTCATTCAAGTTTCTAGCCCATGATGAGTGTTGCCTCAGTGGGAGACTGCTCTGATTTAAATTTGCTAACGTGATGGAAATAATTTCTGTGCAGATAGCTAACTGCAGCAAATGTACAGCATTGGCACTTACCAAAGTATTGAATTACTTCAATAATTTACTGAAACTGTGTAACAGTTTCTGAGATGAACCTCAACTTAAATAACTGTCAATATATACACTTTAAACACACCAGAATAGAGAGGTGAGGTATTCTACTTAGGTGACTGCACAGCAAAAGAACATTAAGCTGAGTAATGCAGGCTTTATAGAATTTACCAGAGGGCAGAAGCACGAAACTAGACAGTAGCTCTACCTTGTAGATGAAGAACAAGCAGAGATAGCAGATGACAGCCTCCATACCTACTCTAACCCTCTCTACTGCTAAGTACCCTAAAAAATAGAAAAAATCCAGCTGACCACTTTTATTAGTGTCATAAAAATTATACCAGCACAGGCTCTTTCTCAGTAGCTGAGCAGGTCTGTCAGATCTTTCTGAAGGCAATAAAAACTAGTTTATATAGTTTTATAACTTGCCGTTGAAGTTTGGCTTTTAAAATTGTATTCCAATTTAAAGTTCTGATTATCAAACACTTTGTAAAGTCTTGCCACAGATTATTCTATCAACAGTGACTACTGCAGCACTGCTTCAGAAATATATAAGCCTAAATAAACTTCCTTTTCACCCTAGGTCATTCATTTTCTGATTATCCCATTTTTCTGCAGCATCTGTTCCCAGCTGATGGCAGAATGCTGCCTCTCTGCTCTCTTCTGCACCGTCTCTGACCAGTAAATGGTCCCGGCAGAGGCATCTAAGGAAGGACTAGTTCTCTATAAATGCTGTCAGGAGTTCCTAATTTCCACTCTAAGTGTTTTGGGATGGGACCGTCTTCCCCACAACCTCTTTCTCTGGGCTTTCTGCTGAACTCTACTCCAGTGAAAGATTGCTCCGCATCACTCCTTACGTAAGAAGCACTTTGGTGTCCTGCACAGGGGTGTGCTGCCAGGCACAAAGAGCATCCTTTTCTCTCTCATTAATTATTTATGCTAACCCCTTGGGTGTCTGCTAAAATGTGTGATGTACAACTCACACAAGCACGTCGGTGTAATTCTACCAATGCATCATTTTCTTCTCTCCTTGTGTCTTTTAAGGGCAGAGGACAGGAGAGGTTAGAATAGATCCTACTTGTTTAACTATACAATGAAAATGTAGTTTTCAGTATAAAATTTTGTTATTTCTTGGTTACAACAAACATGGGTAGTGAGAAATCAATATGTCCCCATTTTTACACGATAAATAAGTTGTGCAATTCTCCAACTGTTGCAGGATGCTAAGGGTGCCAATATATATTGCTCATGTGTTATTACAGCTCCTTTGCCCCTCCCTCAGAGAAAAAACAGTCTTCTGTCCTTGATAGTCTAGATCTTATAAAGTACCTCTTTTCTTACTTGCTTTTCAGAGGTGAACTAAAGGAAATGAAAGTTCAGGCGGAGCTTCTCAACATGTGTTTCATCTTCATGAAAATACTTTACAAAAAATAAGTTTGAAATTCAAATTTCCTAAGAATGAAACAAACCCTTTCGTGTAGCGCATGTGTGCATATGTATTTATCCACTTAGCTTACCTATTAAAAAAAAAAATCAAAAAACAAAACAAAACAAAAAAACCCAAACAAACCAACAAACAAGAAAAATAATTATGCTACAGAAAGTTTTCCAAGTGTTCAGTAGAATTAATGACTATGGTAGAAAAAACTTCAGAGTTAATAAAAAATGCCTTCTAATATCCTTGATATTCTTTCCTTTCATTGCATTTCCATATAGGTTTATGCTACCGTAACTGTTTCAAAATTTCCAAAAGTGTTTTCTTTCTAAATTGTTCTATATTGCACAAGTATCTCAGGAAGGACTAATGATGGAAAACTTCTCAGCATCAACTCACATGGAAAACCTTTCTTATAGAGAGGGATGCTATCAGCTCAGACAGGTAAATTGAACATAACATGGTAACCGATAGATATGCATAGGTAATTTTTTGAATCTCAGGTGAGGCTGACTGGCCACTCACGAGGTAAAATTATTACTGAATACAGCTCTGGGATTCTTTGCAAGCCCTATATGGCAAAGAATATGTTCTCAGAAATAACAATTGGAGAGCAATTGCAGACTATAAAAGAATTGATAAAGGGAACGTGGGAAGTTATTCAGTGCAACATACCTCAAAAGAAAAAGTACTGAAAAACCTAGAAAAACTTAGTTATTAACTAAATAATCTCCTGAACCTTGTGAAGTTGCAAATGAGCCTGTAGGACAAAGCAAGGCAGTGCTTCTATTCAGAAAGAGACTGACTGATGTACACTCTAATACAAACGATATAATCTATATATATTTTGTATACATTTTTATTTCAGATCACTAATTGTAAACGACAGTAACTCCACACTGGCTTTGTTGTGATGTTCCCCTGAGAAGCTGATAACCTGCAGTGCCCAGGGAGCCACAGAGCTTCAGCACTGCACAGACACACAAGGGCTGACAGGCCTCTAGCCCAAGGAGGCTAAAGCAGGATTTGAGACAGACATCAAAACCCTGGCAGTGACTGCAGACAAGAAGAGCAGCCAGCTCCCTTTGCAGTCTCTTTAACAGAGCAAATATCTTGTCTTTGTGCATCAAGGAGCAGAGACTTAATTTATGCTTCTGTCTCTTCTTTCCTTCTGTTCTGCCAAAATAATACCATTTGAATATGCCAATTTGTTGACTTGACATTTTCAAAGTGGGGATGTGCACCAAGAGCCCCTGCCTGCCTGTCTCTCCCTGCCTTCTGGGCTGAAGACTCAGCATTACATTAGATTATTAGATTATATTATTAGAGCATTATATCAGACCTGAGCAAGCTAAGCCTCTTCATTTCTGCTGCTGCCGGGGACTTGACAGGAGGGCTGAGTAGTGAGAGCAAGACTTAAGGAAAGATGCTGGAAAAAAAGTTATCAACAACCAATTAGCATGAAGTTTTAAATTATGTTTTTGCATCTTTCTCCAACTAAAAATGGAAATAGAGATTAATTAGCTATTGCTTGCTGTGAAAATAGAAGCATTTATCAAGCAGGAGCACATGAGGTCTGTCCTTTGCCCACAACTGTTCCCATGATGACATACCAAGAGTGTGTTAGGAGTTATGTTAGCACGTTGGAGAACAGGATTAGAGTTCAAAAATATCTCACCAACTATCAAAACCCAAGTAAAACAACGGAGTTCAACAAGTACAAAGTCCTGCACTCAGATGGGAATCACCAGCTCCCAAAGATCAGGGAATATGTGGTTGCAGGACAATAAAGGAGTCAGAGAACTGGGAGGAATCACTAGTTGAACAAGGGAAAAATTGCATGATAATTTTCCGCAAGAAAGGCAAATATCAGCTAGAATGGATAAAGAGGAACAGATTTCATGGAACACATTAAGTAAACCTTTCCATCCTCAGAGGATAGTTAATGGGAATGAGGTACCCATTTTTGGGTGCTGCTTATCAACAAAGAGATGAGAATTCAATGGGAGAACAATAGCAAAGAGTATATCTAGAAAATTGGTTATATGAATTAAAAAAGAGGAAAATTGTTGGTCTAAGAAAAGATATATCAGCCTTGAAACAATGAAAAAGCTGCTGAAAAATATCAGGACGTTTGTCTTCAATATCCACGTAATGGGTTTGAAATGCAGCAAGGGAGATCAAGATTAGACACGAGGAAAATATGCATGTAATAAACACCAGGAAAAAAAATTGTCTAGGGAGGCTGTGAAGCAGACACTTTGGAGGTTTGTCTGACTTACTCCTAGAAACATCTGTCAGGAAGTAGGCTGCAGATATTGATGACCTTGCCTTGTGACATGAGAATAGATTAAATAAAATTTTAAAGAGTATCCCAGCCTTATTTCTATGACTATTTATACAAAAACCTACACTGTAACAGTCCTTCATTGCTTTTATGTTTTTCCAGTAAGAAAAGCAAGCTTTTTCTATTAGTATTTATTACTCTGAGAAGGCAGGTGATGTTGGCTGGACAGCTAACATAAAAACCCAGCACCCACAGATGCAGATAACATGGTTTGGGAGTCTAAGAGTTTATCAGTGTATGAAGAATGAGGATTATAGTTAAAGACATGTAGGGAATGATTCTCACAATTAAATTACCCGTGTCCAAAATGAAATTGTTCTGTACCAAAACAAAATCAACACCAAACCCTAGCCAGCAATCTAGCTAACATTATTCAAAGTGACTTACTATTATGTGATTACAATAATGTGATTACTATTATGAGATACATGCTGTTCTACAAACAAGATTAATCCACAGTGTCCTTTTCTTAAATTTACTGAAGTTACTTATGCAACAATTTTGCTGACTGCATTTTAAATTCGGCTCTGTCAGTGGCTGTACGTGAACTTGGGTTTTGCACTGCTGTACAATATTTCACTTGCACAGCAGCTGTACTGTCTGTTCAAGTTCACAGAGTATCAAACCCTGATTGCTTTTTTTGCTGTGCTAGGAAATACTACTCACAGCTCTTGTCTCATAACTTTAGCTTTAGCCCTTTGAATTGTAGTGGTTATAAATAACTGTTATTTATAATGTAATTGTTATTTATAAAATACTCTCATATCTATTAATGGTGCTGAGGAAATGCAAAGCATCATTTTTCATTTCAAAATTGATTACACAGCTCCATAATCTGGTTGCTTTTTTCTTTTAATATGGCCTACAGTAGGCACTGCTTTCCAAAAAATAATCTGTAGAAAATAGCACCTAGTTCAGAATGCCTTGATAGAAAATTAAGAGGATTAGGAGATTTAATTTTAAAAGTACTGCATAGCACTTGATAATGTGGCTTTCTTGAACAGGAGAACTGAAACAAGCAGGTGTGAGAAATTTTAATCTAATAAGTGGCATGTGTTAAAATGCATAATTTAAACAGAAAGTGGCTTTTGACTTCATACATATGATTCCTTCTAACCCAAATGGAGGAAGACAGCATCATTTACTGAAAGAAGAGTACAATTCATCTGACCGCATTCTCTTTAACTGGAAATTGGTTTTAGTCTGTTCAGTTAAAACAAACAAACAAAACCGAAAACCAACCAACAAAAACCAAACAAAAACCCAAACAAAACAACCAAACTTTTTTTGTCTTTAAAGTCCTGATTCTGTGACAGAATGTGATAGGAATTAAGCAAGTCCCTCTTCCACTTTCCTGTATGGTGAACAGGTCCTAATACCCTTCTGGGCAAAACAGCAGTAAAGGATTATTCTTCTTTGATTGAACCTCATGCTGCTTACCCAGAAGCTGTAAAGAGGAGCAAGGCAAGCAGATGTCACTTACATAAGTAGCAAGAAACTCTGTGATCCTAGAGCCTGCTGGTACGTATTTAATTTCTACTTCTACATCCATTCAGAGAACTTAGATTTTTTTGCCTGAATTAATACCTGAAATTAGATCACAAGTTTCTCTGTGTTGTGTCATTAAAGCAGAAATACCCAATAATAGAATAAAGACGCTATATTTCTGTGATTCAGAATTGGAAACATATCCTCTGGTGAAGCTGCTGTTTTGAAGGATGTGTGTGTCTTGATTTAAAGATCACCCCTTGATTGGGTGTGCTGACCTGAGCAGAAGAGAAACTGGGTACACAGAAAAGAGCAGCAATAAAGGACTTGAGAGTAACTCAAAGGACATAAAGGTTTGGTGGGTCTTGAGCTCTCTGAAATCTCTTTCAAGATCTCCAGAAAACAAACAGGAGCACGCTGTTCCCCAAGGTTAGGCCCTGCAGTTAGAGGAAATTTTCCACAGCCATTTCCTAGGCTCAGCAGATGAGCAGGTCTGTGGAAACCCTGACCTTTCCCTGGGCAGAGGAGCCTCAGGTCGAGCACTCTGCTCCCTGCTGCCCACTAGGATGAGCAGGTGCTGCCACAGAAACAGAACAACTCCTAAAAGCAGCAGCCATGAAACTCAACTTCCTGCAGCTATTAAAGCACCCAGCATATTCTTGGAATTTCTACAGATTAATAGCGGCTTCTGACTTGCCTTATAATGCCAGAATGGCTTATAAAGAATGGCTGATGTGAGCTGGGTTTCCCAAGGTCCCTGGTCTGTCTCCAATTTAAAGGCCCAATTACATGCTCCTCTTCCTTCATGAGAGCTCTCCCTGACACTATATGGAAGGAGCAGTAGTTTCTTATTTATAATTGTTTAATGTGTAGCCTCCAAGAAAATGCTCCAAGTTTACATTTGGTGGGTCTCTGCTTGTAAATATCTGGAAAAGTATTTATGGCTTCAAGAATGTAATTATTAGAACATGAAAATTGTCATCCTAAGAGAAAGTAGTGTGCTCAGTTCCTTGATGCTGCTCTGTTTCCAAAGCCATAGCTCAAACTGCACCTAGAAAGTGCTATAAGGGTGTTTTTACCTGTCTCATACACAGCTTCAGTTACAGAGGTAAAGTGGTCTTCCACTGTGTACTGTGCCAGCTGGAGTGTGTCCAAACCTCGAACTGAATCATTTCCTCTGGTCCAGTAAAATGTGACATCGTTGATGTTATAACCCCCTGTAGTGATACACAAGCCAACAATAGTGTTTATTTTACACAATAATTACTTCGTGTTGAGCACACTCATGGTTCAGCTGTTTCTTATTTCTGTGCCTTAAAGTACAGCTAGACACAAACAGTGACAGATTTTGGCAGGATTTACTGCCTCTTTGCAACAAAATTTCCAATAACATGCAAAGTCTTGTAAGTTAAAAGCTTAATGTCAGTTAAGCTGACGTTACTGGAGGTGGTCTTTCCATATCTTCTATTTCAGTATAGATGACAAACTAATAAAATAGATTAGTACCACCTGGTACTCTAAAGGCAAAAGCTATTAGGCTCTAGGGAAATAGAGCTTTTATGAATTACAGCACTTGCCAGCATTTTGACTACACATTAAATGTGCCGTGTGCTGCATCCCAGGATGCTGTTTCTCAGTGCAGTGTGTTTGGTCCTCATTCCCACAGAGATGAAGGGGTGAGGAGAGCAGCAGAGCTGCTGCTCACTGGTGCTGTGCTCCGACCTGAGCTTGAATCATCACTTGGGACAAGGTTTTGGTTTAGGAGCTCGGATGTTTGCCAATGACACCAGCTCAGAAGCTGATGTTTCTGCAGGCTCAACAGCATGGCATGCTTCAGGGGCCCCAGGAGGTTTCCTCTTAACCTTCAAGAAGTAATTAGGAGCTGGATGAATCATCTATCAGAAGGCAACTGTATTTTGCACACACTTGTCAATGTGCAGCACAATCGTAGCTAAAATACCTCTGTAGCTTTTCCCCATTATATAAAAGGCAGCCCCTTTACTGACTAGTGTATATGATTAATTCAAGATTATGTTAATGTAATTTACATGTTAACCGGGAGCATTTGAACATCTTTTTTCTTTAGCTTTCTTAGATCAATCATTCTTGTATTTGACAGATTTATATTGTGCAAGTTAATAGCTCAGCTTAGGGAACAGAAACATGAGCAGATGATTATTTTTAGACTTCAGTCAACTGTAAGTAAATTACAATAATGCAATACATTGCACAAGGGTATAGGCTGCAAAAAGAATAAAGCTCTGGAATAATAGAAAAAGGAGATGTATTAAAATTTTTTTTAAGTGCCTTTTAATATTTTTAAGTTTTTGGGGTTTTTTCTTGCAATAACAAAACAGAACTGATTTCTCCAGCCATCTCATGTACGAAAAACAGGATTTCAGAAGATTTATTGTAAGGAAACCCTGGGCTGGTTACCTATGAAAATGACAATTTCACCTTAAAATTCTTTTTCTGCTCATTCTTTGAATGTAAATTTTGTTTTCACTATCACTGGCAATTATATGAAAAGTTATTATTATGACCTGGAATCTTTGCTCACATTATCACATTTACAGCAATTAAAGCCGAAACACTTTTGTGTCAAAAGACTAAGCCAAAATCATATGCCTCCAAGCTGAGTTTTCAATTCCCTAAAACCACATGCTGGGAAATTTCCCAGATTTGTGAGATGCAAAATAGAAGTAACATTTTCTATAAACAAGTGATTGCATTGTCCTTAGTCAAAACAAGGAGGTTCATAGAACCAGATTTTATGCATGACTCCAGACATGGATTCATTTTACTTCCTTTTGGTATAAATGAACTGCAGACATTTAAATAAGGTCCAAAGAACTAGAGCGCCACAGTAAATTTGTTTTTATTTTTGTAAGATATTCAACCTTCCAAGTTGCGTGAGATGGGAGAAGTTTTCGGTGCCCAAATGAATGATAACAAGCATATCTTGAAACAGAGGTTATGTTACTTTTGTTCCAAAATATTCTCATTAGCTGAATGATTAGTAGGTTTTGGTGATACTTCCTAAGAAAATTCTTTGGGAATAATAATTCCAAAACTCTTAAGAAGAATTTTTATTCAAAGAGCCTTCCCAATAGTCAGTAAAGTTAAATAGCACAGAGCTCCCTCTGTGCAAAGTTGTTCTTTATTCGGGGGATTAATATTTTACTAATTATAAAGCATTTCAAAAGTTTATAGAGACAAAATCCTTAAGCCCATGTTATTTGGCTTTTGCAAGTAATCTCTATTCTCTTTGTGTGACACTGAGCTCTTATCCCAACTAATTCCTCAAGCCTAGAATGTCTCATTCCTGTACATCCTTGATACAGTATGAGCTGCTAATGTCAACAGGGTTAACTACAGGAATAGTAAATTTGGGATTAAACATTCATAATGCCTAATACAAATTAGATTCTTTACCTTTCTGTTGCTAATTTTAATTTTCACTGATTGTCAAGCACAAGTTAAGTGCCTTCACATGGCTCTTCACTAAATAAATGGTAAAGGACAAGTTGAAAAAGGAAGTAAAATTTCAGAGATGGGTCCAAGACATGAATATGTATTTAGACTGGAGGTCTGTGTGGGGAAATGTGAAGACAAACCCTTCAGCCCAGCAAGGATGAGTGGTGGTGTTCCCTGCCACATGGCAGAGAGCAGGAACCAACTCTCAGCAGCACCAAGACAGGAACCCTCCAGCCTCCCAAACATCACAGCACTCGTATCAACAGAGACTCGGTGGCAATTCTCTGCTTCCTAACATATGCCAGCATTATCTTCCAAAGTGTTGCAATAACAGGGGAAAAAACCAATGGGCATGTTGGCCAAAATGTGTTTTGCTACATAGAAAGTATAATTAAAGTTACTAACGAGCAATAGCAGAATAGTATGTTGTAAAGGTCACTGGGGATGATTTACTGTGTAAAGCCATTACTTCATAGTATCATGACATATTTGTCTTTATATTAATAATCACTTAATAAAAGCTGAACACTTTGTTTCAGCTCAAATATTTGCTATAGATTTTACATTTCATTTATAAACATCAATATTTGTGCAGATGTGTGTGCATGTCTGCATTCACAATTCTTAAACCCGGGTGATGGTCTTGCAAAGGAGTATGCTAGGATGATGACATTATTCATCTGTAAATTAACATATCTTATCACATGGGGAAACAAACCCCATTTCCAACCTACCCAAAAGAAAGGATTGAAGTGCACTGACGAAAAAAGGCCACTCCCCAAGGCACACTCTTTCCTTTTTGTATTTGTTGCTTTTATCTGTTTTCCTCAAACCTAAACACCAATGTAATAGGAGCATTTGTTGTGACACAACCGTGTTTTCCCCTTGGACAGGAGACACTTGTGTGCTGTTGAAAAAGCAGATGGAATCAATCTGAAAAATGCTTGGTTTTAATTATACGGGGAATTCTCCTTTTTATTTTTTTTTAATCCTGTCAAATAAATTGTAAATTCCTGTGGGATATATATTTCATTCTGCAACTAGAGAAAATACTAAATGACTCATTAGGCTGTGCTGTTGATTTAAATCCATATACATTGATTTACCAATGTGATCTTCCGAAGGAAAATAAAGATAAATCCCAATTTCAATTCAAATCACTGTTTGTTAAACAGATCTCTGTTTAACAGTTAAACTGCTTATTCTAGAGGGATGCCTGTGTGAAGAAGGTTTTCAGTTTATTTCCTTTGTGTTTCTGTCTAAAATAAAACTTTGTGGCAAGCTAATTGGTCATTACCAACAAGAGATAAAGGACACACACACACTCCTAAAAAGATACAGAATAAAACTTTACAAGTACTGAAAAGCGTTCCAAAAGATTTTGAGCATGTATTGACATGTATTTTAAATATCTATTTTCATCTTACAGAATCAGTTATCCTTCTATGTTATCCCATGCAAATATCATTTTCTAGAGTCTTGTGATATGAATAATAGCAAACATTTAACTGTAAAATGCGTGTTTGGGTGTTTGCAAAATAATCATGTCTACAAAGTATTAGAGAACCTATTCAAAGAAAATATTTTTTAGTAAAATGAAAAAGTATATTTACTCTTGTCCATCAGTTGACGACATTTTTTTCCCAGGCACTGACACAGAGACAATTAAATAAGTCAGAGCAAGATCTGTTACAATCCAACTCAGAACTGTCCATGCAAAATTTTCTTCAGTATGAAAACAGTAAATTATTAAAGATGAACTATATGCCTTACAAATAAGCCTTATTCTAATTTCTTTCTTTCCTAAAGGAATTGTATCTCAGGGGGGAAAAAATTACATACTCTCTGTAAGGGAAAAAAAAAAATCTCATCTGTGCTAGAAAATGCCTGCTCACAGAACTCCCTCTGAAGACGAAGAGAGTAACTGCAGGATGCTCAGTGAAACCAAGCCTGTGAGAACCTCCCGGGACGGTGCTTAATCACTGATTAACACCGCAGCATTTCAGTTCTGCCATGCTATTTTCAGTGGTGTCATGTGCACATATGTGCACACATCTTTGCACACAGCTACTACTGTAATTCAACAGGGACTGGTCGCACAATGTCCCTTTCCTTCTATGAAAATTCCAACCCATCTGGTAATATCTAGCAGAAAAAAATCACATATATTTTTCTAATTGTATAAAAATAGTAAGGATTAAGTGTCTTACAGCTTTCCAGTTGCAAAGTGCATGTCTGCTTATCCATTGGATATTTAGTCAGATCCATGCTGCATGAAACAGTTGTGGTGATCCTCGGGAAAAAGAAAAAACAGTTTGCTAATTATTAATGGGACAAAATCGTTCATCAATACAAATTTAAAAATGCCACATAGCCTCTCAACATAATATTTGCAGCCTAATATATACTGTGAAGAAAAAAAACCCTATTATTTACTGGTATCTAATGTCAAGAGTAATAGTATCCCAAACAGAAACCACTGCAGAAGAGATGAGTTTAGTGACAATCTAAAAAGACCACCCTTTACTCCCTTCTCATTTACAGTGCACATTTTCATTTGTTATTTGCAACATATTTTAAGACTCTGTTTTATTTATCAAAACCCTTCACAAAGGGTGATCCACAATAAATCATGCAAGTCAATCATCACAGCTCACTTTCCCCTGTGATGTCTTCATTGCAAACTGGAATGGCAGCAGGCAAGTCCTGTCTTTGGTCTACATGAAAGGAAAAGGGTCTCTTAAGGGCAGAAGAGCTATTATTAAATTTGAGAATTCATTCATATTGGTCAAGAATATTACATTTTCATAAAACAACAAGACCATGCAAATTCTGCTTTTAAAAACAGAACCATTTTCTTAAGCAGAACCTGGAAATTTTAAAGCCTAAGTAGACGCAATCATAAAGGCAGATAAGTGTAATTTACATACCTTATGGCATACAAGACTGTTCCATTAGGGTATATCCTTATGAGGCGATTCTCAACAGTGACATCATGAAGAAAGGACCTCTTTGAATCAACTATGAAGGTATCTGGTACCCAAAGCATTTCCACGAGTCGACCATCTAAGCTCAAACTCTTATTACCATCAAAACAAAGCCTCTCATCAGTCCATCGCTGCCTTAGAAATATGGTAGCTGTGTAGTCCTGAAAGAGAAAAAACCAAAATTACCACAGAAAGAGAGCCTGTGTTGTATTCTCTTTTACAGAAGTATATGGAAACAGCTGCTGGGCACGAACTGTGATTCTCCATGTCCCTGGCACTCCGAGAACAGCTGTACTGAATCTCGTTCTGCCAAATTTTCTAGCACTCGACGTGAGGTTGGTAGATTTTGTTCTTATGGTCATTTACAGTAAAAGCTGATGGCCTAAGTCTGGAGCTATAAATAAGCTGAAGTCATCAGAACTTTGCAAGCAGAGAATCTGGCTCTGTAAACCTTTAAGTTTTAGAATGATTTATGTAAGTGGTTCCCAACAACATTTTGTTCACATAAGCTAATAAATGGTTTTTTAAGAACACGTTGGAAAAAGTTGAATAAATTCAGACAGAAAAAAAAAGCCAGGGAAACAGGAAAGGAATCTTTTAGCACAAATTCTCCTTTTAGCATCAAAAAGGAAACAGTGGTACCAAATTTATCAAGACCTTGAACATAGCACTCAGTCCAATTCCCCTTCAATTTAGATATGCCTTGCAGTCCTACATTAAGATCACCTTATTTTTTAACACTTTTAAAGCAACTTTTGATTTTTATGGTGTGTTTTTATCAATATTATAAATTCATCTGAAATTTTAACCTTATTTTCCCTTTCTAATTAGTAATTGCTAATTACTAATACACCCATATTGAATATCTGATAGGTGTTTTTTTCTTTTTATTTCTATGTACCAATGAAGGACCTTTAAGTAGAAAAGTACATTCCATTTCATAGTTTGTTCAAAAACAAATGATACAAATTAAATGAAACACAGCTGGAATAAATTAATGTGTGACAGCAACAATAGAAGAGAAAAACAGTCTGAGTTCAGCTGTGTCTAATCATAGGGAAAGAGAGTGGCTTCAAAGGCACATGAATATATCTTTATTTTTCTGAAATGCATAAGGATTTAGACATTTCAGCTGGAAAATAAATACTGATCCACATGCTTCTCATTAAGATTAATACTCAGTAGCAAATTCCTGTTTGTATCTGTGAGAGGTGGGATTCACAGCTGCATTTCTATGCTTATTATAGGGTTATAAACACTATCTGTAGTGGAAAAAAAAATTAGTGGAAAAGAAAATTCCATCTCCTAACCCACATTGACTTCACAAGGAGACAAGCCCAAAGTCATATTGCCAGCAGCTGTAAGTACAAGACATCAGTTTATCAACAAGCAGAATAAAAAAAGACTACAAAAACTACAATACCATATTTATTTCTGATATTGTATCAATGCTTGCAATATCCATACTCATTCCAACTGATACAGGACCATCTGAAAAAAAAAAGAGAAAGTCAGAATGTAGCTCATAATTTTTTAATACTCACTGTTCAGGAGAACTGGCTACAAAATATTTCATTTTTTTTTCTAAATGTTTAGAATTGATCTTAAATATTCCTCAATCACAGATTATGCAAAATTTTCAACATTCTTAACCAAAATGTCATACTTCTCAAATAAAATTATTTAAGTTTTAAGAAACAGGCTTTATTTCTTCAACTTCCTGGCTTATACAATTTTTTCCCCCCACTAAAAAAGTGCTGGGGAAAATGTTATGCAATGAGGTGTGGAAGGCAAAATCCCCGTGGTACATCACACTCTTCTGCTCTGAGGTGCAGAGCAGTGGAAAGAATTCTTCCAGTTGCAACATCTGGTCCATCAGATGTTGGTGAAATAAGAAGTTTTACCTGGAAATGTCACATGATTAATACCCAGATGGCATAGCTGAGGGACTTTATTTACTGTCCACTTAAGTATTTATGGTATATATTGTATAATTGCAATTTAATATCTTGCTTTTGGCCACTAGCAGGAAACCCTTGATTTAAATACTTGCATTTATAAAGGAAAACTTGTCATAAGCTGAAGGCTTATTCAGTGTGGTTAAACACCTTACCTCAGTAGTTATTATTGTAATGTCAGCATGCTCAGATTCCCATTTCCTCGCAAATGTGCATTTCACACTGTTAGAAGGAAGATCACCAGCTGTGCATTTTAAAATGCAGAATTTGTGAAGGGCTTTGATGGAAACACGACATTATTCCTGGTTGAATTTGTGCAGAATAATTAACAGAGTGTTTGTACAAGGAAATTAATATTAAATCAGTGCATCTTTCCAAGCAATTGAGAAGAAGAGAACACAGTACTGAGAAATGCAGAAATACTTTAGGCAAGGTCTCCGTAGCTGACAGTGCCCCTACCTCACAGGCACACTGCTGAAAGCCCCTCTTGGCTCCTTGCAATACATTTGTACAAATATCCTGTATGGCCCCAAATGGCATCCACAGGAACATAGAGGCTGACTCTACCCCTACCCCCACAAGTAACACTAAAGAAGAAATGTGTCATCATAAGACATATAAGTTTATTAGTATTTTTATTTTTTCCAAAATATTTTCCATCTCTAATGCATGTGTTAAAGTCATGAAACATCTCTTACCCCTGAAAAAATCTGTATGTCCTTTGCTCTGGACGCAGTTGAAAGTTTAAATATAAAGCTCCAGCTTAAAGCAGGACTGCAGGTTTTCAGCCTGCCCTGGTGGTAATATGTGTGTTTATTATATACTATTAAATTATACATTGAGTTTGGAAGCAATTGTTCATATATTGAAAGATGATTTTGGAGGTTAACTTTGGAACAAAATTGACTGATAAGCTCTCAGATCATGGACAGGTTGTTCTTCTGTTTCTTTCCATTCTTTTCATGTTTTGATATTCCAAGAATAAATTTATCTCTTCTCCCTCCAGGATTAAAAACTCAGTCCCTAGGAAACTCAGCCCAGCTACCTGGTGTGCAACCATTAATACTTATACTTAACATTGTACTATATAATTATTGCAGGTACAATATTGCCAGCCTCAAAATATATGTCATACTCTCAAAAATCATTGACTTTTAAAATAATGTGATTTATAATCCATTTTCTGGGGGTTTTTTTGTGTCTTCCTAGAGATTGCCATGTATGACTGTAACAGAGCATATTATTGCCAACTATCACATGATAATTTGGGGAGAACCTCATCCAGCAAGGCACATGCTTAATGATGGACCATCCTAAGGAGAGGACAACGCAGTGCTCATATAATTATGCAGGAATCATGGCTGGGAATAATCAGACTCCTCCTATTATATCATTATTTATTAGTAGAAGCAACACCTGATCCTTGCCTAGCAAGGTGATGCAGACTGGGGGAAGTGTCCATGAGCAGCATTTCATTATCCTCAGTGCTAGGTTGTTACACAGATGAGGGGAAAAGCTGACTTTTCAGAAAGATTACTGAAATTAAGCAGGAGTTAATTTCTCTGGAATCAGACAAACAAGACGTTGTAGATCCTTTTTTCTTTCTATTACTGAGTAACACAACAGCATTGAAGCATTGGGTGACTCCCAAGCACCCCAAGACACCTAGCTCAGGTTAAGATGCACCTCAAGCTCAAACTGAGCGAACACAGACCTGCCCTGGGGTTCAAGTGCCAAGGACTGGCAGCGTGGTCATGGCAAAGCCATCCTGCTCCACTGGCCCCAGCCAACAGCTCTCTCTGCCCAAGTGCACTCAGCCTGTCCAGCCCAGCACCCACCCAAATTCAGCAGAAAATTACATCACCCCAGAAGCAGCAGCGTGCTGTGTGGCAGGAGTTGTGCAGGAAAACAAGATATGGAAAGGATCTTTATTAACACAATACAAGATGCAGAGAACAGCTTTGCTCCAACAGTTAGCTAAATCAGAACAACACTAACAGTTAAATGCTGATTTCTTTTTTGCGTGTGAGGATAAATGTTTATTTAGTAAGGCACCATAAATTGTAAAGTATTAATAACAGAATGAGTCTGCTCATAATTATTCACCAGGGCTTCCTCTGAACTTCCTCTGAAAGGTCTCCTGTTGACAGTGTCAAAAACTGGGCAGCAAACCAGATGAGGCAGTCAGTTCCTACATTTCCATATGTTTGGCAGAAGTTGTATGTATAATGACAACTTCAGAAGAAATCTACCGATCTTCAGAAGAAAACTGGAGTCAGTCTGTCCTGCATTAGTGAAGGGAATCTTCAAAGCATGGCAGAACATCGCCAAAGGGAGTGCCTCGTTACAGCAGTGCCTGCGCAGCCTAAGCAACACACGTTCTAATTTTACTGAAATTTATGTACAGAGACTGCTCCTCTGTGCCCTTTATAGGAATTCATAGTGATCCCAAATGACAAAGCAGACAGAAGAGTGGCAGACAGCATACCTAAAAGTAAAGTTTGGATCACTGCAGTGATCCTAGTCTGTAGCAGCAGAATAAACCACCACAGTGTCGTGTGTGTACCTACTACTGCAATGCATCAGCACTATCAATATCTCCCAGCGCTGAGCTGATAGCATGAGCCCTTTTCCATTTAGCTTAAGAAAACTCAATTCTGACATTCAGAAAGGTCTCAAAAGGAATGGATTTTTGGAAGAATATCTCATCTTTTCAGCAGTACTGGATAAAATATTGCAAGTAAACAGAGAATTGAAAGGAAAATTGTCACTAGAATAATTCATTATAGTTTCCTAAAAACATCATTTTGTCTCCCTGATTGCCAACTTTGCTTTGGAGTATTACAGAACTCTTACATAATGAGATACATTATGCTTACATTTCTTCAGTGCTTTTAACTTCCCACCCCAAGACATCTTTCTTGACAAATAGTTATATGAAGAAAGTGGACAGGTTAAGATAGGCCTTCTGACAGATCTCAACTGTAATTCTTGATTTTAAGGCATCAGAAGACAGACCCATTTCTATCATGAATCAGTTTCAATCCTAGCTGTTCACATCAATAATTTTTAGACAGTGATGTTGCTCTGCTGGTACAGTTTGTGGACAAGACAAAAATTGGTGGGGACCATATTAATGACAGCTTGTTAAAATCATTTGTCAAAACCCCCATATTTCCATACAGCCAAATGCAAGCAATTAATGTGGGGACAAATAAGACAGGCAGCACATACAGGATAGCAAACTATCTTGGCAAGCAGTGCCTTTGAGAAGGATTTAGAGGCTGTCATAGATAATCATTTTAACATGCTCTCTCCATCTTATGCTTTGGCAGCAGCACTATTGCAGTGGGGAGTAATGAACAGAATTAAGTTATCTTGCAATCTATTCTGTATTGGCAAGACTGTTATGAGACGACTGTGACAAGATTTATTTTCCACATTTAAAAAACATGTGCAAACAGCAGACATAGTTTAGTTGACAGAAAGAGAAATATTCCAAAAGATAACAAAATCGAGAAGCTTAATATCAAATCTTGTAATATAAAAATCAAGCATTGTTTACTCAGCTCTTCAAAGAGAAGTCAGAAAGGTGACTTGTCCAGTGTCAGAAAATTTATGTAGTAGTTAGTTATGCATGTGGTTTGGCAAAGCAAAGCAAGGTCCCAATTTATAGAAGCTGGAGATAACAGGAAACTTCAAATAAATTGATCTTTTTACTATCTGAACATAATCACCGTTCATAATTTAGAGTCTCTGGAGATAAGCCTTTGGAGGGGTAGGAGAGGCAGGGGAGAACCCCAAACCAAAACCTGAACTGTCCTACAGGCAGGAAGCTGGGTTTTGTGGCAATCAGATTCTCAGAGTGGCTCTTAGCTCCCTGGCAGAGGAAGGAAAATCTACATTACCATGTATGTGCTGAAATTTCCATGTTCTGGGATTTTTGTTTTTCTGTAAAGGATTAGATGTTGGCCAGTTGGGACTTAAAATAGTCTTTAGATGATTGTTATTTGGCATTGCTTTCTCATGTACCCTGTGAGTTTGCCCCACTAAACCAAAGGGTGTTAGAGACAGCTAACATTCTGAAACCTCCTCATCTCTTTTGTACACTTCTGAAGACCAAAATGCATTCTTGTAATTAAACTTATAGAACTTAATATAAACAACATTAGAGGAAAAAAAACATGATGACTGGTCTTAGACAGAAATTTGGACTCAAAAATTCGATTTTCTTTAAAACTTCAGACTATGAAATGTATTACTCATTATGAAGCTAAGGAAAATAATCTTTTAAATGTGATTTAGAATAACTGATTTAAACATGACACTTTTCTGTACCACTTGAAAGCAGCTTCCATATTCAAATATACTTAGCTGTGACCTTTTCCTAGTCTCTCTTTTTAATTAGAACACTTAAATTATCACATTCAATCACAGAACAAAATCTATTTGTATAAAATTATTTACAAGATTTTATGCATCCCTTAACAACTCTATGAACCTGATCCAAGGCTCACTGAAGTCTGCAGGAATTGCTCATTAATTCAGAAAGTTTGGCACAGCACCTAAAGCTATAAAATTGATCTACATGGTTCCAGCAGAAAACCTGAGGTAGAAATCAACTCGTATTGCTGAGATAAACTGTCAGGGTAATGTAGCATATTTAAGAGAAATAAGTGTTGATTTTTAAATCCCTTATGCCAGCTTTTCTATAAAAGTATTTCATATATATCTGTAAGGGTAGGATAGATATCATTACACTGAGGACTAATATCTGTGAACATTAGTATAGGAGTATTTCATATTCCAGTCCAAAGAATGGCTAAAATCATTCTAGATTAGGAGGCCTTTTTAAACTCTTCATTGCAACTATCTGTTCATTTTATGAAGACTTGCTTGATGAACCAGCTCAAAGAAGGACATTAAAGTGCTGTAGATAAGGAAAGAGAACATTCTTAATAGCAGCACTCAGATGAGGGCAGAGCTAAATAACCAGTCCAGCTGAGACTCCTCTGTACTAATCTGTGTGTAAATTTCATGATCTGGCAACTGGTATGTGCCACCCAGCAGGGACAAACATGAAACTCTCAGTCAGCTTTACCTGTGTGCAAACCCCTGACATGCTAAGACTGGCTGCAACGAGCCCAACTTTGGGCTCCTGATTTAGGTGCTTAGAGATGGGAATGACAGTCTGTGCCATGCATAAATGGCAACATTTGCACAGCAAGGGCCTGGAGGGGAGACCTGTGTGGGGGGAGATGACTAAAGTAAGGTGAGATAAATCCAGGATTAAAATCTGGAGAAGTGGTAGATCCAATGCATGCAAGGAGAGCAGAAGACAGTTTTTATGTTATGCAGTCATTGGATTTAAATTGAAAAGATCTTCATAGTCCCCTTGTTAATGACACTACCCAAGTTGGGGGGTGTGGTTGGGATGTTTCCAGTCATCCGCCAGTCCTAACACAAGGACCAAACACAAATTAATAAGCAAATGGAGTCCTTATTAAACTAAAAATGTATGAGCTGCCATAACTTTTACTTGACTAGTAAATATTTCTGGGTTTTCTGGCTTTAGGACAAAGGAACTGTCATTTCATGAACATTTATTTGCACCTAACTCTTTCTTTTCAGAACGAAAACCTGATTTTGCTAAATATTAAGGAGTTCAGTGTCACTGATTTTGCCAGAGTGTGATTATATCTTGGCAGCAATCATCACTTCAAAAATCCCCATTTCCTGCCTGAATAAAATTTTCAAGGACAAGTAACTTAGAAATTATTTTAAATGAGGTTACTCTAAAATTTAAGCTCACATCTGGCCCTCTCACACTTGATAAAAATCTCATTTCAGAGTTCCATTGTGACTCACTAACATTAAGCTAAAAGCACTGTAGATGCCAACTAATAATACTATCTCGTTTTATGACAAATTTCTTCATGCATATTTATGAGTGTGTATCTAACTGCACAATAAACAGAAATACACATATTTTTGAAAGCAAAGGACTCTTGGCCAAAACTAAAGAAAAAGTAGCCAAGTGTCTTTAAAAGCCTGGCTTTAGCATATTTTAGGTGGATATTTCTGGATATCAACATACACTTACTAAGTTCCCTTTTATACAAATCCTTTCATTCATGACAGCAAACATAGATTGACGGTGCATATCCATCCTTTTCTCTTCACATTTCTAGAAATACAAGTTTCCCTCTCAGAGTATATCAGCACTGATAGATTTCACAATCAGGACTGTGCAGGCTTTTACAGTAGCCAATGACCTCTACCAGAATACCCAGTTTATGTTTTTAACATGCTTTTTTTCATTAGCCTACTCAAGTCTAACCAGCTGTTTGACCTTAAGATTGATCTCTAACTGGTCTGTCTCTCACTATTAACATGCAAATATCATCCCAAAGAAACAGGATCTGGGGGGAACGGTGCAGGGGGAAGCCACAGAAGAACTACCAATGACTAAATTGCTACTCTGGCATCTTTGATAGCTGTGCTGCAGCCATTGATGTTATTCTGAGTAAAGCCTGTTGCATCAAAATCTCTCTAACAAAGAACAGACACAAAGTACACCAGCTGCAGGCAAAAAACCACCATACAAACAAGGAAAGTATTACATGGAACAAAGGTAGCATAGCTGTGGTCACACAGATAAATATATTCCACGGGTTTGTTAAGCTGAGGATTTAGGTGGTTTGCTAGCTCTGCTTCTGAGAAGAGCAATAGCTTCTCTTGGGCCTGAATCTCATGCAAAGTGTAGCCCACCCTGCCAGGAACAGAGAGGGGTCAGGACTGGGCTGAAACCACTCCCCAGCCCAAGCACACATTCTGCTCTAAGTGATCCCAAATGATCTCATAAAAAGCTACAGGTTCAAAAATCAGGAGGAGCATTGCCTGAATTATCCTAACCTGAATTATTCCTACAAAGTAATTTCTCACAAAACCACCAAACCTGCATTTAGAAGTGGCATCAATAAAATGTATTTTTTTCAGAGCATACTCCCATTCCTTCAGCACTAGGGCCAAAAAAGATCCATTAAAGATTTCTGAGGCAGTGTTTGCATGCCTGAGCTGTAGAGAGCATATGCAGCGATGCTGGCACTGTCTGGAGGTGTGAGACTGGTTTTGTGTGTGACACAGACTTGCTCTGTGCCTGAGCTCCTCTAGGATTTCTAGGCAAACAGAGAGAGGCCTTAGCACCCCTCTGAAAAAAATATCCAGGCAAAAAAATAACTATAGCCTTGCTGCAATACAGCTGAGGAAAAAACGGAGAAAAGAAAAGGGAGATTTGTAACTCAAATCTGCTTTACTCTAGGTTTTAATTGGTATCCTCAGATTTTGAAATGAGACTCTGTTGTCTACCAAAGCACATTCATCATGGCAGTGCCAACATATCTCTAGTACTAACATGAGGTAATGAATAAAATATATTAATGGCCACTGAACACATAGTTATTTTACATAATGCATCATCTCCAATGAGAAAGGGTTTGTTTATTTATTAAAGTTCCTTGTATTTTGCTGAAAATTTCCTTAGAGCACTAAATATTTTATAGCAGTTGTATCATCAGCTAAGATAATTAAATAGTTTTCCCTTTTTTTTTCACCCTAAAATACTGGTATATCTTGAAATTGTTATAAATGGATTTGGAAACAGCATGTGATGTGGAGCATCCACATTGAACCAGGTATTTGGATGGCAAGAGGTAACAGTATGGTCTTAGAAACTCATTAGTCAATTATTTTTTAAGCATTATATAAAGAGATATAAAGTATTTCATTTGACATTCATACCTCTAACATTTCTGAACATCTGGCTTAAGAACTATTGCCTAGCACTCACCCTGCAAGTTTATTTTCTGACAGAGACACAGTGCTGAGCTTCTTTTCAACATTCAGAATATGTTCTTGTTCAGTTTTCTGCTGTTTCTCCAGGAAGAGATCTTCATGCCAGTTCCTACCTCCTCAGTATTTCTGATACATACACTAGCCTCACTCAAACAAGGGAGATGTTTTTCACTGAGATTTCAGGTGTCTGACTGCACTGCAGGGCATTAATTCAGCCTTGATGCAGTAGACTATGTGGGTCTTCCAATCTTGTGACCATTGCCTTCTGATGCAGGGAACTGATATTTTTGATTCATTTTCCTCTTTCAATTTATTTTCCCTTCATAATTTTTCAGTAAATCTGTTCAGTGACCTTTAAGACCTGAGGCAAGAATCATTTATTAAATAATTCTCTTGCAATCTTATAGTTGATGCACATAATATTTTGCATAGTAACACGATTTGCCTGTGCTGTTATGAAGAAGCTTGATATATAAAGCTTCCAAATCTTTAATCAAATCTTTTTATAGTTATTATTTAGGAAATTAGAGGAAATTATGCTTTTAAATAGGTAAGATGCTACAGTTTATTTCATGTAGGCACACTTACAATCATAGTGAAGTTTTCTAATGGAGTCTGGAAGTTTAGCTTGCCAATATCTGGAATATACAAGTTTCGCCTTGGGCCACAAAAGCTATTAAACTCTATCTTATTATATCACAGAACATGTATAATCAGATTGGTGGCTGTCAGACATCAGAGGAAAAAAAGAACAGAAAAAACTTTTGCTCTCACTGCTACATTTTAGACACCACATTGTGTTATGACTCAGTCTTATTAAAACAGCTTTTCTACTTACTATCAAAAAATGGACGTAGATACTTGTTGTACCCTTTTATTATTTTTTGTATTGTTGGAGGTAGAATTTCACTTTTTCCTTCAGCTTCAGGAATTTTGATAGACCTAAAAGGAATTGAAAATTAGGATGTTTTAAAAGGACAAATTCGAAAAAAATAAAATCCCATAAAATATCAGATTTCATAATCTGTATTAGTCTCTTATTGGAAAGAAATCACTTTTATACCTTAAAGTCTATTATTTCTTTGAAGTCTATTATTTCTTAACATTCCATCTGAGAAACAATCTACTTTAATACTTTATCTGTAAACAGGGCATTAGGGTTATAATCTAGGAACGTGGAATGGATGCCGATTGTTTATTTCAGCATTTAAAATTAAGCTTCTTTTTACATAATGAAATACACTATATTTAGGTCTCAGAGACAAAAACCAACCTCAGAGACTGGTGCATAAAAACACTCTTGAAATCCTGCTTTCACAACACAATTTTTAAACAGGTTATAGAAATAATCCTGTGGGCAAAAGCAGTGAAGCATAATGAGAATTCATGTACTTCCTTTGTTCAGAAACAGCTGCAAATACAATCCATAGAAGTCATATATAAATTATTGCAACCCCTCTCTGCCTAACCTCGAAGGTAAGCACCCCAAGACCACGAGCAGGGTGTGCTCTTCAGGAATTTAAGCACAGATGGTACCAACTACTCGTTCCCAATGTTTTGAGAAAGGTGGGGTATGAATTATGAAGGTGAGAAGCAAATAACTTGACTCAGTGAAGCCCAGCTGGCTGCAGACAGAGGCACTGTCTCTGCTGGTGGGAGCAGCCACTGATATAACCACCAGGAGAAGGGTTTGTGGCTTTTACCCCTTGCTCTGGGAGTGACTGCTCCCTAAGAGTGACCAACTCTCCTACAGTAGATGCAAGAGCTGTAGCTGTGGTGATTTGCTTCTAGCAGAAGACTCTAAAGACAAACCATTAGGTAAGGGGCTGCCAGTGTTGTGTGGTCTTTCGTTATAGTGCTAAATCCTCACTGAATTTCTGAGTCTCAGGTTTTTTTAGAGCTTGTCCCAAAAACTCTGCTTGCTCTTCTGCATTATACTTTTGGGTCTCTTGTAACTTTCCAAAGCTTGATGCTTTGATTTGAATTTCGCTGTTTCTGAGAAAGCTTGAGTTGTTTTGCCAGGACATTGAGACTTTCATCCACTAGGAATAATCCAGTATCCTAAACTGGCAGATCTTAAACACTAAGATGATCTTACTGAATGCATGTGGCCAAATCACGCTGTGGTTTTACATGTGGTGTCCACTGGCTTCAAAAGCTGCTATTTCTGTATAATTTCTTATTCACCAGACCCTATTGCCACAGAAGTAGTTTTCATTAGCTGCCTTGTAACATATATATCTTAACTATTTGAATAATCTTTTTTTTCCTTTATTTTTTCCTATTTTTTTGTTTCCATATTGCCAGAGAATGATGTTGTTCTTATATTGTTAAGTGTATATATATATATTTCTTATATACTTAAGTACACCCTTGAGTAATGCCAGCATTGAAAGAAGGACAGTTTCTCCTGTAAGTTTTTTCCTAAAGAAACAAATACAGTCATGTTGAGTTGTGACTATAATAAGAAGGCCAGTTTTATGTTGCATAAAAGTGTTAAAATTGGAAATGCATTTTAATGCAATTAATTTCTTAAATACTGTACTTGGAATAGATATCTCTCCTTTTATAATTTACATATAAATTTTAGCTAAGTGTTCAGTGAGCGGCATGAGTTTAATTTCACAGCTTTGCTTGATTGTTCTTGAATAACTTTTACACATTGTGAAATATTAAAGGAAAACTTGTTCCTTTTCTGCTTCAAGGGTATAACATTGTTCTGCTGATCAGTATGCAATTGCAGAGTGGTCTGGTTCATTATCATTAACTCCTATTTTCTAAAATGCATCTTTAAACTTTTATGGAAGTCCTTCCCTTAAATGACCTGTGGTAATTCCTAAGTTTCCTGATTAACACATGGTGTGTAGCCTCATATCACTGATCTTTAGAGTTTTACAGTCAAGTAAGCCTGGGAAAGCTGTTGTACTGTGATTGAGGATGTGAATTAATGAGGCATTGTCCCCTGTGTGCTGTTTGGCCACAAAACCTTAGAAAAGCTCTATTATAGCAAGCCAGTAAGTGAGAGGAGCCTGAGGCCTCCTAAACGTGAGCAATGTTACCAAACTGCCAACTCTGGGGGATACTCAGAGGTAGATTGCCAATGTTGAAAGACAAGGAACCTACAGAAGTTCTGTGCCTTAGGTGGTTTGGGGTTCCTGTGTTTCCCTGTTTCCTTTAGAGTGCTCTTTGACTGACGTGCTCCATTCACAGCTCAGCCACAGGGAGCTCACTCCTGCACACACACGCAAAGGAAAAAGCAGAAGTTGAAACTCATTCCCCTTATGCCTCTGCATCTTCTCAATGCATCTAAGCATCTCTTTTAACCAATATTTGTGTTGTTATATTTAAGTATATGCTTTATAGTTAAAGGAAGCTGCAAGTTAAAGTTCCTCCACTTTCTTAATGTATGTGAAATACCTTGGCATGCATCTAAGTATGGAATTGCCTTGCAACAGGTGTTCCAGCTGAGGAGTGAATTGGCTTTCACAGAACAAAACTGACTTTACAATTATTCTTCTGCTGAGAATATCTACCTGTTCTGGGCTGTCAATTTATAATAAATGCTTAAAATCATCAGGTTCGATGCCCTCTGGTTGCTTTTTCAAAAGCTGAATTATAATTATTTATTTTCCTAAGTTATTCTTATGGCTCAAAATCTGAGAATTTTTGTGGGCTTGGCTAAAGCTTGTTATTTAAGGTACTTTCAAGTCAGTGTCTTAACAGCATGGGGTAACTGGAGGGGAAAAAAGGAACATTTGCCCTAAACAGTAGTATATATCACTGATTTAAGCAAAAGTACAGTCTAGACACATATATGAGAATATTTTTTCTGGCTATTTTTTGTCAGAAGTTATGTATCATGAAAGACACAGAAACACCTTAGAACTGAGAGAAGATAAACAAAATGCCAGATACAGTCTGAACAAGCTTTTGAAACACTCCCCTCAGGAAAACAAGAATAAAAAAAGCTTTTTTTCAGGCAATTCACTGACAGGCAAAGGGCTTACAGATGCAAATAAAGGTGTTATTTCTGGTTTCATACTTGTGCTCCATGATATGGTCTTTGCAGACAAACTGTAGCAAAACCTACTACATCACTGATTAATTCTCTGCTTTGAAACAGACAGTACTGTCGCCATTTTTTTGTTAAATGATGAGATTGAAACTGTAGCATTATGTTACCAGATACAGGAACAAATAGTGAAGTACCATAAACGCTCTTAAGCTCAGCGAAAAAAAAAAATAACATTTCACAGAATTTTCTGTCTCTCACTCCATAAAACCAAGCTAGCATTCTTTATGTTAAAAACACTCTATCCGAAACAAATGGGAGCCCTTCTGCAGACCAAATAGCACACATTTGCTTAAGCTGGTTCCTGATAATGATAAATTTGCCTCAATTTTGTCATTACTAATTTAAAAAAAAAAACTTCTGGGAAGGCAATCATCCAGGCAACTCCCCAGATATGTGATTGTAATGTAATTTAATGTTAAGTGAAGTGAAGAAGTGTCATCAGGCAGGGAGAGATAAAAAGGGAAAAAAAACAACTCCACACCATTATTGATGGTAAAATATTCAGTAGAAGAAACTCTCTTCACATGTCAGGCAAAGCTTATCCAAGTGGAATATCTAAAGCACCACTTGGCAAGAAATCATGGCCCTTGCTTTGGGTACACCTCAGCCCTTGGGTTTTGCTTAGAAGTATTTCTCTGTTTCAGTGCCAAGCAGGACAGTTTTTGTTTAAAACAGCACTTTCACAAACCCCTCCTGATTTTTGCACTGGAAAAACACATTTTTGTGCCCAAACACTGTCTTGTCTGTGAGATAACCAAGGGCCAGAGCTGCTTCTCAGCCTGTGTCAGGACTGGGGTACAACTGGACCACATCAGCTCAGTGCTGGGCCCTTGCATCCAAGCACTTGTACAGGTGCTCTGTGTGCACATAATCCCCGTGGATGCTACCCAGGAATGAACTGCCTGTCCTTCTGGAGAGGATTCACAAAGTTTGTCTGATAATAATGAACTGTGTACAACAGGCTGAGCTCCTGGGGGAATTTTGCCTCCTTGTTACTTAGATGTCTCTGAAATTGTTGGTTCCTTAGCAGTATTTCACCCTTGCTAAGCCATGAGTCATCCACTTATTACAGTGTGGCAAGTCACAGCTGATGAGGAGGGAAGGTGGAATCAGAGCAAGTGTTGTTTTGGACAAAGATCTCTTTACAGGACTGGAGAAGGTGGGGGTGGTGGATGCTTTAAATGCACTTTCAGGGGACTTTTCCACCTGTCCCCACTTCTAAGTGAAGGCTTTATCTAAATGTGTGTTTCCACACCCACTTGAATTAAAGCTCAGACAGAACCTTATAGTGAGGAATTTACTGTGAGATGAAGTAGGTTAGGCAATTCCAGATAGAGAATTGGCTCATAGATTTTAAATACTTCAGTTGAAGGTGCTGTTCAACTGGTCTATGCTTACATTTTCTTATTAGAATTACATAAAGAATATTTTTGCCCATTTTTATGGAAGGACAATATTTTAAGTGCTCCATTTCTATATTTTTTGTCATAGCATCTGCACTCTTAGAAGGGTTACTTGTAGCCAGAGGGGATCATTTTCACTTTCCAGCTCAACCCAACTCAGATTACCTAAAGACTTCACGAGTTCATAACAGAGAATTAAAAAACAGTGTTTCAAATAGGTAATTCTTTTTAAGATGCTCTCCTTTCAGTGCACAACAGTGATTTTACTATCTCAAGCTTGTAGTAAATCTAGGTGGACTGTGTGCTTCTGTCCTTGGGCAAGGCACTGTGCTCCAGGCAAGGACCGTGTGCCTGTCTGAATTTTTTAAGCATCTGATACAAAACTCACTCTGTACCCAGTAATCCTTCATTTGAGGGTTCATATGCTTCATAAATTCCATTCTTTTTCCTTCTACTTCCAATTAAGAAATTCTGTTAATCAAGGCAGCTGAGATTCATGAAGCTCAGTCTTATATTTCTGTTATTAGTACCCAGGTTCTTTAATTTTGGTAAGAGGCAAGATTTAAATGTCAAGAAGATTTTACCTTGTTGCCTGGTCAGATATGTTTCTAATTATAAGTAAGTTTATGATAAACCAACTGATATAACAATATTTTGAAGAAATAATATTTTTAGCAAATACTTCTTACCTATAGAGCAGCAATAGAAAAAGGGGTCTGAGGTTGCAGCACTTAAGACTACACATTGTCACAAGTTCTTTCAGAAGTTCTTGTAGCTCCTAAAGAATAAAAGGTGTAGAGGTAATATGCATTTTAAACACATGAACTTCCAAAGCTTTGAAACACTGAAGATATTGTATCTTGAATAGCTTCTACTATAAATGTATTAGTAAATATCTACATCGATTAAAAAATCTCAAAACTTGAAAAAATAGATGACATCAGGATTAATTTAATTTAAGAACTGAAGCTGTATTCCAGTATACTACAGCTCTTTCATTTTTGCCCCTGTCCTTTAAATATTAGGAAAAGTAATAGCTGTGAAAATTAATGTAATCTTGCACAAGAGAATTGCGAACACTGAGTTTTGTCTCTGCTATTCAAGCTTGTGAGTGCATCTCTGGCATAACAGTGTCTCTTCTTAAGGGACAATACAAGACCCCATCTTAGAACACTGAGCTATTCAAGAGCAACCTCTCTGGTACATGTGTGGCATCAATACCTCTGATATGTAACTCTGGTAATCTTTTTGGTAATGAGAAAAAATGAAATTATAGACTTCTACGTCTAGCTATTAAAAAAAAATTTTCTTTTTACATAAATCATATATAACCATCCACATTCATGAAAAGGTTTGGCTGAGGCAAGATGTCTTTTCTGAATGGGACTTTGCTTTTGTCAGTGTGACTCACATCCATAATGGTTATTTTAAGAAATCTGTCAGCTCTTTAATCCATTTCTGGATTAAAAGAGTATCATTTCATAGTGTAATGCAGTCATGCAATAGATCTGAAATGCAAAGGCTGTGCACACTTTTGCTGTATTTCACCAGAGAACAAAAATCTTATTTGTAAGACTTGATTCAAAACTAAAGAAACCCTACATGTCAGGAATGCTACCTACCCAGGATCTGGAAGACAATTGTTAAATGTTAATAAATGCAAATGAAGTATGTGGTTTAGGTTTCAGGGAAGCGAAATCAAACATAATAGTTTCAGCATCCAGAATGAGTTTTGCAGGAGTATCTTGCATTTTCATTTCCCAATAAATTGCCTATAGTAAATAATTTGAATTTTCACAACCTGAGACTTTGTTTCACTGTTCTTTAGTGACCAATGTAAAATGCCAGCAAGATTTTTAAAAACCAATATAATTTTTCTTTCAGTCTACAGCTCCAGTAAGAGCTAAACTAGTGGTATTTACCTAAATTAATGCCATATGAATGGGATATGACTTTTATGTAACAGTGAAGTGACAAAATAAGTTGTTAATGTCTCCAAAGAAAAAGGAAAGCCATTTCAATGGCTTTTAAAATAAGCGAACATTCTCAGCATCTTGGCTACTTTAAGCATACACCAGCCTGGTAAATATTAATGTCAAAATAAATCATACACTCCTCCTGACTTCCACAGAAAATCATGCATGAGACATTAAGAGAGCCGGTAATAAGAAGAAACAGCACAAATGAGCAGATGGTGTTGTCAGAACATTGCTCTCTACATGCGGATTCTGTAACACTCCTGGTGCAGATCGTGGGATTTCTTTTGCATATCTCATTTTGGGTTTGGACGCTTTCTACATTCATTATCTTTATCTCACAGGAAAATATGCTAAAAATAAAAATCCTCTTACTGACTTTATAAGTACTTCACAAAGCTGCTTTTATATTTAGCTTTTGAATTGCTACTATGAGCTCCTAATATGACTGAAGATCCTTTCTAAACAGATTAAGGAAACCTATGGATATTTCTGTACTTGTTTGGGTTTAGGTTTTACAGTACTGAAGTGGAGTGGGCTTATTACTGATTTCTTTCTAAAGCAACTGGTTTGCCTTCAGTTCTTCACCAATATCCAATGTAGCAATTTTATGGGAGGTTGGGGTGGGGAATTTTGGTCTTTAGCACATGAAAGGTCAAATCCATCCTACTGTACTTATACTTTTGTATGCTCAGGAAAAGAGAGCACGGGAATAAGAGAAGGGAGAAGATGTCTTACTTCTGTGTAAGAAATACCAATCAAGGGATCTAATTGCCATGTCAGCTGGCTTGCCATCACTGCAAAGGGACACTGCATGACAGCCAAGGAACAGAACTGGGTAACTACTGGAGTCTTAAGCAGTTTCACAGATAATACTTAAGCTGGGTGTATAAATCTCTGCTGCATGTGTGTACATGCTTGCATGCACGCACACATTTTCTCGGATGCCCCTTTTTTATGGGGCTTACTGAGCCGGTTTGTTCTGCTGAAAAGCCTGCCTCTTGGCATGTTTGCACATCTGGACCTTTCCTGTCAAGCATTTCTTTATCAAATACTACGCATTCACAGCAGGATTCCTTTCTCCATTCATGCACCTATGGAACTGCTGGTATTTAAAACTAGTTCAGTAGAACTCATAATATTTTCCTCTCACCCTAGAAAAATAAGAATAACCTGTTTTCTGCATAGAATATTGAGCCATTCGGTTTAACTAGACAGACTACATGCTGTCCAAATTATTGTGCATATATTGACACATCTTGTTCTAAACATTTAATTGAGGTGAAGGTAACAAATGTGCCCCAGTTTCTCATATGATGAGACAACAACATTTTTCTACTTTTATTCTGATCAGATTAGGACTACAAAATGCCATCCAATGTTTTGACATTTCTCATGGGAATTCAGTTATTTATTACCTTCAGCATGACAGGAAAAGTGAATTATGCAAGTTTCACAAATCTTTGAGGCTGAAATGGGGTGAGGCAGACAGCTGGCAGAGGTAGTAGCAATATCCAAAGGATTTCACTGAGAGTGAATTTTGTGTGAATGAATGAATTAAAGGATGAGATGCCTATTATGTTGAAGCACCTTATGCACAAGTGGATGCATGGGAAAGACTAGAAATTATTAGATAATACACTTTGTCATATGGCAGTGGCCATATGCCTGAATTCCCATGGCTGCTACTGTAGGCATCTAAAATTGTGTGTAGAATTATCTTAAAATAAAAAGCAGATGGTGAGTTTTAGAATATAAACTGAATTAGCATAACAGTTGCGTTTTACTTCCACATCCAAACTGTTGAATGACAACTCCTTTAAGTGCTTGATTGAAAGGCAGCTGGAAACTCAGGAGGGATTCACCCAGAGTGCCAGAGAAGTACAGCTGCCTCCCCTGCTCTGGATTCTCTGCTGGCATTGTCCACTAGAACTGCAAAGTAACCAGTGAGCTTATCTATTCTTGACTTCATCCTCTGTTAGATCAAAATGAACCAATTGGAGGGGAAACAATGGAAAGCTGGAAACACTAAGGACTTGGTGGGAGAAAAGCAGTGGGTATATGGAAGTTAAGATAAGATTGGGAAGTAGAGGGGATATACCCCTTGGGTCAGTTGGGGTCAGCTGTCCCAGCTGTGTCCCCTCCGGTTTTTCTTGCAACCCCAACCTCCTTGCTGGTGGGGTGGTAGAAGAAGCACAAATGGCCTTGACTCTGTTCTAGCTCTGCTCAGGAATAACTAAAACATCCCTGAAATACCAACACTTGTGTTCACAGCAGAAATCCAAAACACAGCCCCATTCTAGCCACGGTGAAGAAAATTTACTCTACTTCAGCCAAAACCACCACAGCTGGGAAAAGTCAACTGCATACAACAGATTGACAGTAGTCACTGACAAAGCACTTTGTGGAATAAAGTGCCATGGTATCTGTCTTTGGGTTAATCTGAATGCCTGTCTATAATAGCTATAACTTTATGATACTTACTAACACTCCCTGAAAGAGAAAGAAATATGAAATTTTCACACATTCAAATATTTTCTTCATGTTAGGATTAATACTGCAGGGAGTGTAGCTTGAGTGAAAAGTATCAAGAGGGGTTTTTTTCAGTGGGGCAAATTAGAAAGAAGGAATAAAACCCAGTGGCAACAAAACTCCAGGTTTAACTGAGGAACTGACTGATGAAAGTGGACAAATGCAAGTGTCTGCATCCTATTATAAGGGACACCCTCTTATTTGGCTGACAACTGGCTTTTGGCATACCAGCTAGCTTGTTCCTAAACCCTAGGCACATCTGATCTTGCCTAGGATGGGCATAAACCATGCCAGTCTCCTTGGGCAAGTAAACAAAGTTAGATTTACTTGGTCCATAGAAAGCAGCTGTCTTGTCATGTTTTCTCTGCAGAGAGGCAGCACAGGAGCCATCTGCTATGACAGTGTAATGTCAGCCATTGAATGGCTGTTAGGTCTCTACTGCTGCTATATCTGGCAACAGTTCAAAGTGAAACACTGGATCCCAGTTACACAACGATCTTCTGATCAATACTTGTCACATGTGCCAGGTAAGAGAAGTGGCATTTTCTCAGTGAAACACTTCGAAAGTTGTTCCAGCCTGAAAACACTTTCTCAGCTTCTGTAATCTGAGATGTTTTCATCAAAGATACCTTACAACAACATAAGGTCATGCTGTTAAGCAAGTAGAATGAATTTAAGATTCACCAAAAATGAAAATTGCTTCTCTGGTATAGCAAAATGAACTGTAATTGAAACTTCATAATTAGAAATTGTGTATATAGCTATAGGCATTACATGAGTGTCTTTTAAATTATCCCAAATAAATCACTGTCCTCAAAATACACTGGAAGGTTGGAATTGAAGTCAAACAAATCTACTGTTGCAGCCATTAAATTTTTTTTTAGTATCAGCACTTCTGGCCACCAAAGGAGTAGCGACTAGCAGTATGCTGCTAGTACTTACATAATTAAGTATATGAGAGACATTTTGTGCCAAGGATTGAGGTCTTTATTTCTCACCAAGTTCCCTGTATTATCAATTTCATGAACATCAAAGCCTTAGAGTAAGTTATATAACATATGATGGGATTATTTTATATGTTTATCTGTTGTTTCCACTCGGTGCATTTTAAATACAGTACATATTGTAGATTAGCTGCAAAATAACTGGCAGAGATGCTGTTACTGTTATACAGTTTTCCTGGAAAATTAATTTCACATTTCTAACAACTGGGTGCTTAGGACGACAATACAATTCTAGGAGTTACCTTCATGGAGCAAGTGCCAGATATCCTGCTTCCCACCAGCATAACACTGAACTGAAAGGTTTCAACAATGTACAGAAATGGATGTCGTAATAAACAGTCACAGAATAGGTTTTAAGAAATTAATGTGTTCATGTGACTGTTTAAATGTAGTGCTCATTACAAGCTCTGCTTATACCTACTGGGAAATCTACAGAAAATGTGCCCCACAGGCTATTTTCTAGTTTAGAAAGGCAGAGAATTAAGTAACTTATCTCCCCCTCATTCCTAAATACGATTTTAGATAGCTGACACTCAAAAGTCTGGCATATTAGTGGTGTTTGAGTCATGGCTGATGAGTACAGCCATTTGTAATTACCCAAACAAATCAGAGGTTTATGGGGTTATTAATGGTTGGGTTTATGTGCATACAGACTTTTTAAAATCTTTTGCTCTGTACATCTCAGTTCTGCTACCTGGGCAGCTAAACCTCTACATAAGTCTGCAAGTGTTTGGGGCCTCTTGTACCAAAATACAGGTCTCAAATCTGAGACCTTTACTGGCTTTTTAAGATGTTTATCAACACTCCAAGGTCCTCCCACACCCAATCCCACAGAGAACTGGGGATTTATAACTGAATTGGGGACTGGGATCCTGTCATAGCCAAGGCTTTGTACGTAAATCAGTGGTGGTATCAGGGAAAAGCTGGCCATCTAAAACCCACATTCCAGCAGGAAAACCATTCAGTATGATGTGGGTTATTTCCCTTTGTTAGCCCAAGATGCGATTAAGATAAATAGTTGAAAATCCAGAGAGCTGGGCACAATATGCTGGTTCAGACTAAGAAAATAAGAACCTGATTTAAAAAGACAAAAAATCCTGTCTTTGTTGTATCACTTTTAATTACTGTTCCTTATGAAAGTCAGCAGATCTAGAATCTTCCTTAAGATCCTCCTTAACCTGGAGATTCTCCCCATATAAACCCTGTTGACTGTGAGCTTTGCTCAGCATTCTCACGTTGTAGAAACTCTCCAGGACCCAGCTAATGTTCCTGCAGTTTCTCTCCACGCAGCCTCTGGCCTGGGAGAATGAGGGTCTCTCCCTCTGCCACTGAACACCTGTTTGAGCCTGTGAGGGAAAAATAAGAGCCTGCAGCAGCAGATTAGGGTCGGTCATACCCATCTTCTCTCCTCATTGGATATTGTGCGACGTGCCTTTGAGATTTATGACAGAGAACAGCCCCTTGGTGTGCAATTAATTTTGTTGCCAGTTCCAAATTCTTGTTAGTTTGGGGGCAAAGGGGAAGAAGGAAAGGAATATACCCCAGAGATGCCCCCTTTTTTTCCATCCGTGTTATGAATTTGAACCATAGACTTTTCTGGGTCTATGGTCAGAGAAAACTTTATTTTTCTTAGTCACCAACTCAGTTTGGGTCCAAGGTCTTAAGACTCAAATTCTTGATGAATTGTTAAGTGTCCCATAACCAGGTGATTTACAAACTAACCATTCTGAGCAGTGCAACAGGATGAAAGACTGGGAAGGAGAAAATCAGTTTTCGAAGCAGATTAAGTCTCTTTTAAAATCTAGGAAGATTTTGTATTTGAAATTAACTGTACAGATCAATATAATTAAAATTACTCAGTAGAATCACATATTTTAGTAAATGATAATCACAGGGGAAAAAAGCTTTTAATTGTATAACCATACAAAATGTGAATGTTGTCCAAGTTGAGTGTCCTGGGCTTAGCTTCAAGCTTTTGAACCTGATAAGGTTGAAGTCAGAGGAGTTATTCCAACTGAGATGTGGAGCTAAGCTCAAAGTCATCAGGAATTCAGTCTGAGGAAAATCACACCAGGGGCTTTGAAAGCAGGAGGCATTTTTCCAATAAAATAATTATTTCAGATTTTTTCCACGGTTACCACATGGGAAGAGTAGTTAAATCTGTAAGTGTGTGTCTGTTGCAGGATCTTCCTTTTCCTTCAGCACAAATTGCTTCAGCTTTATTCTATGACAGGTCATTAGAATTACCTGGAGTGTTCATGATGGAGAGCAACCTTTAAAAATCCTGTTTATAAAGTTTGAATAGACATTGCAATTGTGTATATAGGAATTAAGGGTTTTTTAATAATTAGAAAAAAAGAGCCTCCTAGAGAAATGAAATGCTCTCATTAAATTAAAATATTCCCTTTCTTCATTACGGAGTGCTCAACAGCAGGTTTAATCAATGTGATCTACTTTAAATTTTGCACACCTTTTTAGGTACTAGCACATTGTTCAGCTATGTATTCATTTAAGGTAAGAAGCAGATTTGATGGGGAATTGGG
>VZRF01006369.1:401651-471762 GCA_013396875.1 Vireo altiloquus
TATTTCTTTTACATTTAGGTGCAAACATGGAGAAAGTATTTCTAACAGGCACTTGTCAGGCTTTCACTAACTAAAATTATGCAAGGAGAATAATAGCAAGAGATAAGTCTCTTACTTGCCACTTATATTGTCTTAAATTCATCCAATTAAAATGTAATACCCACTTCCATCTGCCTTTTGAATATACTGTGTATGAACATAATTATGTAGAAGTATTAACCCATAAGTATTTACACCATAACCTGGTGAGGTTAAAATTTCTACAAGATCATTCAAAGTACATTATGACAATGTTAATTTTTGATTGGAAATACCTCATTGTAAAGCTGTTATATTTGGAGGAAAAATTTACTGCAAAAAAAGAATTTTTACTCTGAGTAACTAGGCACTCAGTATAAGATAAGTGTCCTTTGCTGGGAGTATTACAAGGGGAAATTGGAAGTATCTGGGGAAGTTAGTCATGTGCATTTTCTCATGGCTGCCTCAGCAGGCCTTTGGAGGACACAAGTAAAGTACTCAGCATTAAACACCTCCTGTAGTTTGCAGTAAGCAGGAGGATATAGTCCAGGCAGGGCTGGAGAAACACAACAGTGGCAAAAATCTCAGATCTCTATAAAGAAATGAGTATCCTGATGTTCTGGCCCCCCTCAGGCTGACTCTTGTGTAATGGGTGGAGGTCACAGGTCTCAATGCCTGTGATTTTGACTTTGGAATAGCAGATTACAGAGCTAATTGGCAAGAGAATGAAGTAAATACAGAATATTGAACTAGGTTTTCAGGCCTAAGCCTAAATATCCGTGTCCTAAAAACTTCACAAGAGGCTGAGAAACCTATCATACCTGAACATATCTGCAATGTGGGTTATGAAAAAGATTTTCTTATGCTCCTATTGAAGTCAGAAGTAAAATTCTAATCTGTGCAAGAGCAGACCTTATTTTACAGGAAAAAACCTGCTATCTACATTATTCTGGGGGCTAAAAAGTTTTAAATTGCAAAAATACCCTGTGAGAAGTGTGTGGTAATGCTCAAATCATTTTTCATTTTTCTCAGGAGTGCATGGGGAGTTGTTCTAATTCAAAAGATATAATATAACGTTTCTAGTCTATTAAACTAGAAGAAAAAATAAATCTGAGAAGAGAGAATGCCAAAGGCAGTTCAAGAATTTATATCTATATATGACATGAAAATCTCCTAGCAAAAGTTAATGCAAGTCAACATCGACAGGGGTCTTAAATGCCACATTGATTCAAAATCACACAGTAATTGATGAGATGGGAATGAATTATCTTCAGTGTCTCTTTTAATGAACTCAGCAAAGAATTTTGTTCAAATAATCCTTGGGATATGAAGTTCTGAGGTTCAGAGCCTCATAAACCTACTGGTTTTTTAAAGTGTGTGTGTATGTTTAGAATATTCCAAATGCTAATTTTCCTTATTTTTTCTTGTTGTTCTTATAGCACTGATGCTGCCCTGCATTCTTCTCTTCTGTTCTTCAAATGTATTATACTGATGTCTCGATATTTAGGTTAGAAATCATCCTTTAATACTTGAAGATATGCAATTCTTAATTTCCAGGTCTGATTTGCATTACTTTATGATCAAGCAGAGTAATAAAGTTGTATATAGTCATTCTACAATTTAATTATCAGGCCGGAGGAATACTATGGCCCTGCATTGAAGGAGAAACCTGGAAATCCAATGCAGCTGGGCAAAATGTTCTACCCATGTCTCTGGGCTGACAGTAAACAGCTGGAAAATAAGAATTGCCCCTAATATTTTACTTATGAGGACCAGGACTGTGAGAGCACAGACCCTATATTTGGCCTATGGCTGTAATCTCTGGTGTCTAAAAAGATATCTGGGCTGATGCTTTTTCCTGTGACTGAAGTTTCATCAACTATCAATTGTTTAAGGGCTAGAGCAGGTTTGAGATTCTGCCTTTCTTCTAGAGCAAAGGTAGCTCATTTGGTCTATGCTAAAACATATGCTCTATTTCTATGTTTGTTTGCATGAAAATTTGGTTAATTCAATATATTCGAGAGTAATTATCAAACCTGAAGCAAATTACTGAATGCCCCAATACCTCAAGAAAAATTAGGTGGGAGATAATAGATATCAACAATTAGATAACTTTATTTCCTTAAAGAAGTAGATTGAAAAAAAATTTAAACTTGCAGAATTAGTAAATTTCAACAGTGAAATAGGAGTTAAGGTTTTTGCAACTCTGTAACAGCAGTGTGATAACTTGAATAGCAGAAGTGCTGACATTTTTGAAGAAGCATGAGGTTTATCTCTGAAGTAAAAACTTTTCAGGATTATTATTAAAAATGCAAACAAAGAGAAAGTTATCACTCTTTGTGCAGTTAGAATTCAAAAGAAGAGTAACTTTTTGAATTCTAGCAAAACTGTTCTGCAATAGATGTTCTTCTATAGTTTAGTTATTAAAATATATATCAGTATTAAAATATATATCAATTGCAGGGTTTGATCTTTACAGATGTTGGCACATATTTAAGTGAATGAGAAATCATAGTTGATTCCAAGATATATAATTAAAACTTGTGTCTGCTGAACCACTTTGAGCGTTATCGTAAAAGTAAGATTATCTGTAATATTTAAAGCATACATGATAAGGACTCCTAAAGTGTCCATTTTGTCAGCAGAACATCTAGTGCAATGTTTTATTATCAAATATATACTAACCAAAATTGGCTTTCTTGGATATATGTGTTTCCGTATGTTTATAAAGTGGGAAAATAAGAATAATTCAGTTCTGACTTCTTTTCAATCACTCTGTATCAACAAATAAGACATATCAAAGCTGTTTGTTAGCAATTCAGCCTACTTACTGCTGCAGTTGCTCATCAGTTCCTCCATACCTATTGTCTTCCCACACTCAAGAGGAGCCCGAGGAGAGCGTGACAAACTTTCCCGGCGCCGGCACTTCACGTTTTCACCTCCTAAGAAAAAGTCCTGTTCCTGGCAGTGACCCTGATAGCGGCTGTGAGATGGGATTATCACTCACTGAAAGCAAATTCCTTCTCTTTCGGAAGGTTTGCGGCGAGGACTGTGCTTTGTGGCTGCAGAGGGTGGCACTGTGGCACCATGCTGGAGCTCCGGGAGCGCCTCTGCTGCCCGGCAGCCTCCCGGCTCCGGAGGGCAAGCGCGCACCGCCCTGCGCTGGCCCAGCCCGGGGCTCTCTCCCCCTCCACACCGGTGTAAGAAGCCCTGACCCAGGTGAGGTGCGTGCAGCAGAATCTGTAAATCACCATTTAATTAAAAAAAAAAAGGTTTTTAATGAAAGATTGGCCAACGCAGGTTGTGTGGGCATTTTCATTACCAGGGATGGTCATGCCAACCCCAGAAAAAGCTGAGCTGTGTTAGTTTTTAAAGCAAGCGCCTTTGCCGTGGCGCTGGTGCACGGAAGGGTTTTGGTGGCTCGGTGGCCGTGAGCAGCTGGAGGTGAGCGTGCTGGCACACGGAACCTGCCCAGGCGATGCGCACAGCTCCTACAAACCACCACGCCTGAGCTCAAAATGGTTGATTCACCTGCAGGAGTGCGACAGATATCTGACAAGTCACTGAAGCAAATTTGTTTAATAACTACGGGCTGATGTTGAAAATATGCAGAGCAGTGTAGAACACTGGATCTTTCCCCACAGTTTTGAATGCTGATGTTACAGTGTTACAGGTGTAAAGGCTTGTTTCAGGCACCAGCTTTATGTAATTACAAGTATTTCCTTGTCTTTAGATGTCTCTTACCTAATCAGATCTCTGCATTGCATAAATAATTCTGCTTGTAAGAATGTTGCTGAGTGTTTGGCTAGTTCATAGTGAGATTTCCATCTTTGTAAACACGATAGGAAACTCTGGCTTAGTTATGCCGTACAAGCAGTTAACAGTTGCTAAAACTTTAACTTAGGTTAATTTAACTTAAATTAATTTAATCTCTTTCTGCCTGTAATAATGAAAAGATTGCCTGAGTATGAGGAAAATTAATTCTGTTATTTAGATTTTAATGTCATGTGAAATAAAACTACTAATTACAGAAACTCCACCACAAAATTACCTTTATTTTAGAGTAATTTATTTCCATGATACCTAAGGGCTAAGGGAAATTAGTATAATTAACAAGAGTGGGGAAAATATGACACAGTGAGTATTCAGGGTTTTGTACAGGTCACTATCTTCAGTGATTTAATGTAAGTGAAAATTCAAAGTACCAGAACTGCAGCTTAGAAATACACCAACAACTTCAAGCCATCCAAAGAAACTTACTCATGAAAGTCAGAGGAGCTGTTTATTTGCTCAGATACTGTTAATTAAACATTAATTGAATTTTAAACAACTACTGTTAAATCCTAAACAGATACTTGCTTCGTGTTGCATACATTGTTCAAGACTTTTGCCAAACAGGTATAGATTTGTAACTGTGATTAAAAAAACTCCATGACATATTAATTGAATTCAAACCTAACAGCAGTACTTTGCTGCTATACGTCAAGGCAGGCATGGCATACTGGCACTAAAAAAGAAAGTCTTGTAAGTTGTAAAATAAATATCTTCAGAAGCCAAAGGGAACAGACTGAGAATAAAAAATCAGGGTTAAAAAACTGTTTGTGTGTAATTAATATTTGTTTATAATGTTAGCCTTGAAGCAAGTCTTTAGTAATACTTCTGTATTTGCACACAACATAAGCAAAGTGTTGCACATGACAATGCAGTTTATGCTGACCAGGTCCTGTTTAAATGTTGGAATTATTAATATATTACACGCAGGTAAGAGACTGAAGATCTCAAAGCCATGGTACTGTCAGAGTTGTGCCCAGTGCTGCCATACTGGGACTGCTCTCTGCTGGAAGTGGAAGGGTTTCTAGCCCTCAGAACAAGTTCCTAAAATTACTTGCTAGAGCAAGTGTTTTGATAAACCTCACATTGTTTAACCTAATGTACTGGTGAAATAGGTTTTTTTAAGAGAAATACCACATCTCTGGCTGGCCAGTTTTAACCTATGTCAAGTGATGTACTTCAGTGCAGGTTATTAGAGTGAATTAGACTGAAGCAGCAGCAGACCCAGAGCGTTTCCAGAGCTCCTACAGGACCAGCTTTAACTCAGAAAATGCATATCCAGGAGCAAGAGAGTCATGTCCTCCCTTATGTTGCTGTGGTGACCAGCATGGAGGAAACTCTGCTGCTTCGCCATGGGACTTACAGCAGCAGCTCATCAGAGTGTTTACACATCAAAGCAGGGACAGTTGATTTGGAAGCAGGCAATGGCACAAACTAAGACAGACAATGTCTGTCTCCATGTATTTCTGACCCTGTCACTGCTTGCTTGGCCAGCAGCATGCAGCCTGCAGGGCAGCCCTCAGCCCAGGAGGGCTTTGCAGCGTGGAGATGCCCAAGGACACAGGCCAAACTGCTCCTGGGATGCTTTAAACTCTGCCAAGTCTGGGATGTACCCACAGTGCAGTAAACCAGCGAAATGGCACTGTCTGTTACCCTCCAATGTCCCTGACCAAGGGTGAGGCCTGACTGGAGCCATGTGTTCGTGAGGGACACAGGAGCCACACGGCCCTGGCTGTCCTCGCCAGCACAGCTCAGAGCAGTGCATGGCAGAGCCACAGCTCCTTAGACATACTTGCTCAGCCCCTGCAGCACCTGCTCTCTGAGTTTCTCCCATAAGTGATTTAAATTCTAATGGAACATTTCTTTCTTTCCAAGTAACTGCAAACATAATGCTCATATAACACAGAATTCCACTGCACTAAATGGGACAGGTTTTTTCTTGTATTTTTTTATCTTTCCTGCAGAGAAACTAAAAAAGGCCTATATACACCCTGAATTAGAAGACTAAAGAAAGAAGCAATCAAAAAAACAACTTAATCCTGGTTGGTTTGGGGGTTTTTCTGCTACAGCTAAGAATCTTGATTACAGCAGGGGTTTTTCATTTTGTTTTTTTTTTAATTTTACATAAATGATCCCTTAATGAATCTCACAGCTTCTAAATGCTTGTTTCAGCAGTAATCTGAGCACAGATGCCTAGTCTCCAGTGGCCAAGTGGCAGTACACTTGATGCAATCAGTGTCCTAACATCGTGGTACTCACAGAGGTGGCTGGGCCGACATTTGTTTTGAGTTTCCAGCTCCAGCCTGAATGACCAGTATTATTTTATACCTGTGCTGAATCTTGGCTGAACTCCTAAACTGCTTTTGAACTCAGTTCTTTCTGAATTGGAGTTGAGGGCATTAAGATCAGGAGTCAGGGAGCAGTGCCTGAGGGATGGCTTGGACTGGTTGGCATCAGGATTTGGTGTTGCAGGACTTTTGCTCCTTACCTTACCCTTGCGTTTTGTTTTATAGTCCTGTAACAGTTTCTTAGAGTGCAAGGCAGGCTTATAGATTTCCTTATTAAAGGGGTAATTGAGGGAAGGACTCAAGGAAGATGGTTGATTCAAGAGTAGCTTGGCTGACGGATTCATGAGGATGCTGAAGGTACAGAAGATTACCTGGAAAGAGGTAATGAAAGGAAGTCAAGAAGGTAAAGGAATAGTGAGTCTGGAGAGGTGATACAAATCACTGCTGAGGGCACTTGGCCTTCCCCCCATAAATTAACAGTAAGGTTAAGTTGCCTTTATTAAATCAAACTTAAAGAATGGACCATAAATATCCAACTTCCACTATAAAGATGAAAACTACCTGGAAAAATGCTGGGGGGGGGTCATCATTTATTGGGAGACTTATACAGATGTAGGTTTAAATAAATAATTTTAATGTAAGTACTGCATTCCTGCATTTTTGTATTCCTGTACCCCAGAGAGTAAGCCGGATGTGGAAGCTTTGGATTCACACCTTGGGGTGGAAAAAAAAGGCTGAGGTAAAAAATACGGGGGGAAAAATCAACAGCTGCAATTTTCTTCAAATAAAGATTAATTACTAGTGAGGATTTGACAAATATTCTGTAGCTTAAATGAGTGCAGTTATTAAAATGCTCTCAAATACTCTAAAACCTAAAGATTTTAAGTATCATCTTTCTGCAAGTGACAAATCAAAGTAGCTATTATTTTTCATTATAAATCTTGCTATACAAAAAATGCAGGCAAACAACATTTTCATAAATGGATGCATTGTGCAGTAGATCTTCAGCTTGTCATAGCTGTCCATTGCTGTTACCATTATTATGTTCCAAAAAAATAAATATATTAAATATCTGCAGGACGTTTGCCAGGTCTCTGTTACTTGCAGTCATTAAGAGCAGTGATGACAAACTACTCCATAAATTATGCAACCCTGGTACACAGTATATGCTGTCAAATTTAACTTATTCTTATAGACTACATCTGGAAAAAATTTAAAGGAATCACATTACTGTTTTTCTAAAGTAAAACAATTCTTTGTGCTTTAAACTTAGTTTAGCAGGATTTCATTCAGAATTTCTTAGGCATAAAAGCACACCAATGGGAAGAAATGGAAGAAGCCAAAATCCTCTCCAGAGAAAAGAAACAGATTAAAACCTCAGGTGAAAAAGTCTGATGTAAAAATATGAAAGGAGAAAATATTTTTTAGGAGAAAAGGACTACCAGGAAGAGAGAAGAGAGCACTTAAAGGAGAGTAACCAATAGCTGGGGGAAGGGCGCAAAGGAAAGCGAAACATTCAAAAATCAAAGAAAAAATCTTGCTGAGGCAGAAGCTGAGAGATGAGAATGGGAACTATGCAAAAAAATACTGACAGCCTGAGGTTGGCAGTGTTTGTGTTTGTGTTTGTGCATGCTCATGTAGCCCACCCAGGCCCCCACCCCCTCCTAAATTCCAGGAGCTTGAATTTTAAGTGAAAGGTTACTCTGGGAAAATGCATTTTGCTATTTCATACTGCTAGGCAGGCCTGTGTCACAGCGGTAGGTAATGCTTTTTCCTGGATTCCAGACTGTTCTTTGAAACAGAATATAAAAAAAACAGTAATAATGAAAAGCACTCCGAGCAAAAGAGAAGCAGACTAGACCGGGGCTAATCTGCCAGCACTCAGAGGAAAAAACATTTTTCTCTACCACAAAGAACCCTATTGTTCCCATATTAAGTATTTAATTTTGCCTGCATTTAAACCAAGCTGTCTTAAAGTCTGTTTTCTTACAATTGGGAAGCATGTGCCTGTTACTGCAGCAGTGGCTCCAGAGAGGAGCCGACCTCTGTGATTTCCAGGGCTGATCAATTTTTCTCTTATTTTTCTCTTATCAATTTTTCTGCTTAAATTGATTTTTGGTAGAGGAGTTTGTGTCCTGCCTTTTATGGCTGGGAAATCTCACCACCTGTTCAGCTTGTAAAAGTTGGTGTTACATGAGGGAAAGAAGCCTATGGGAAATCTGAGCACTTTGGGAAACGTTGGGTATAATGACTGATACCCACATATGTCCTTCTGGTAAATCTTATTAATGAACCTTCACCACATACGTTTTCATATAGGCTTTGTCACTGTGTTGAAATGCAAATTTTCATTTGTTCTGAGCTAGGAAATTTTTGTGTGCATTCTTCACATAGCTAACAAAATTCAGGCGAGTATCACTATGCAGTGCATTTCCCTGATAGGGTGTCAAGTCAGGGAGCGTCTCTTTCAATATTAGAAGAAATTCTCCTTTATTTAGCAGAAATGAGGATGCTATTAATATAAGCAAGCTGTTATTAAGAGATAGTTACTCACACAGTACTTTCCATTTTTTCCTCCTACAGTGACATTCACTCACACTCATTACCCAGTGAGGAGATGGAGAGGGTTGGCAGGCTACTGTGTTTGCTCGGGCAGTTTGGCACGTTCATAAGAGAAGAAAAGAAGAGACAAGCATGGGGGGACTATCACTGCACGACCATATTTTTAACAGGACCAAATAATGTGATTGATGTTGCCATAGCACTCTCACACAGCACTACTGCCTGTGGCTACAGCCTGAGGACTTTTAATTCATGAGGAGTTTACAAAAAAGCCATGGCACCCAGAGAAATTACTTCAGTCGTCTTCAAGTTTAGGTCACCACTTGGAACTTCTGCTCTCAATATTGCAAATTATTAAGGCAGTGAACATTGTCTTGAAAGCAAGTGAAAACATCTGGTTTTATTGAGTTTGTAAGGATGGTGTTCTTAAAGTTCCGGCACATTTTGCATGTCTGTGTAATTTCTTTGATCACGCAGACTAAAAATTTGTGGCTAGAAATCATTCCAAAAAAATATAATTTAAACTTAGACCATAAGAGGATAAAACATCTGAAACCTCCAAAGTATATTGACCTGGTATTTTTTAGCACTGTGTGGTATTGCTGCTTGGAGAAGTTCCTTGATGCTAAAAATAATCATTTCTGACACTGTTTTCTATCTCCAGGGTTACTAAATCATTTTAACCTGAGAATAATTAAGATTATACCTACAAAATATATATTTTAGCCTGTTAGATTTTCTCTGATGTAATGTTCTAGTAGACACAGCTGAGTTAGAGGATGTCTGCTCCATAGAGAGAGAACAGCAGAAGTGAAATCAGTAGTTTCTACAGGGGGTTGTTCTTTCTGTGGCTTTTTGCATGGGGACAAAAATTTTGCTTAATGACTCACAGCACTCTAAAGACCAGCAACCAATTTAGAGAAAGAAACTCCATGTAAACCCTCAAGAAATTTGAAATCTGTACTAGGATGTTTGAAATATGACATGTTCTAATGGGTTTGAAGCTAGAAGTATTCACTAGCTTCTCTTTTTTGTTCTATATTCTTGCTCCAGTGTCTTTTAAGAAGGAGACTGAAAAGGAAAAAAAAGTGAATTGAACAGATCTGCCAGTTAGTTCAGATAACTTCAGAGGGCTAAAAACCTCTTTTTTTTTTTTTCTGTATGCTATATTTTAATGTTTAAGTAAGTAATGGATTGGTGACATGAACACCTGCTGAAAGCCTGTGATCCACACAACAGAACTGCTCTCCTAAAAGCCTGACAGCCATCCTGCAGAGTGTTTAAATGAATATGTGCTCAAAAATGACAGCCTTTGGCTGTGGATAGCTATCTGTTCCTCACAGGGCCTTGCTGGGCACAGTGGGACTCGAGCTTCAAGGGCTGAACAGGGGAGCTCTAGCACAGAATTCCTTCCCAAGCCAGGCTGGTCCTGCTCCCACTCCAGCATCCCTCCCCACGTGAGTGTCACCCAGGGCTGTATACAAGCTTTTGCTTCATGAATGCAATTGCTGCCATACAATGAAATCTCTGCTGGAAATATCACCAGGAGGATCTCAGTGTGTGGATAAATCCTTATTCCAAGTGTGGCAAGCACACCTGGGGAAGGGTAGCACCTTACAAATAATAGCAAATCTCTCTGCAAATGAGAACTGATTTCAGAGCCTGCTGATTTGTAAATGAGATGGTTAAGGGATCTCATTTGTGATGGAAAAAAAAAAAAGAGCACTGTGCCAGAAAGAGTGTTGTGCAAAGTCTTTGGAAATGTGACAGTTTCCTTGGAAAAGAAACTTCTGTGAAGGAATTCCTTAAAAAGACAGTCAAGCATATTTGTCTAGTCCTTCACGAATCTTTTCAGCTAGGAATATTTTTTCAGACCTAAATCTTTCCTTTATAGGAAAAGGTATCATAGGTATTTCTGTGAATACCTATCTATATCATTTGGTTCCCTTTGTAACTTTCTTTTTTCCAAAGGATGCTTGGGAGAAATACTGGCATACCTCTTTCACATATACTAAAATAGTGCTGAAAAACACTGAAATAACTATTGTAGGAAATAGCTTGATAAATAGAGAATTGAGTTAATAGAATTTATTTTATTAGCACTGTCAGGTCAGAGCTTTGAAGAGTTAATGATTAAATGACAGAATGAGAGAAACGGGGATATTTAACTTCAGAAAAAATGTTTTCAACTTGAAAAGACTCAGCCATCTGATGATGCTGAGAGATGTAGAAAGGCTATTTCTAGAACCAAGACTGTTGGACAAGAATATACTTACACATTTAAGTAGGTGAAGACACTGCTGAGTTTATATGGGGAAAATACTGACAATACAAATGACAGTTCAAACTGGATGCCAAGTTGGAGATGTGTTCATGGGAAAACGAGATGAAGGATGCTTGCTGCATGCTGAATGATTAAAGCACACATTTAGGTACACAGAACAGCTCAAGGAGAAAATATGCTTTGAAAGGATCAATGTATATTTAGTAAGGAGGCAGATCTGTGAGTACGACACAGTGTTGTAGTTAATAACTTGTATTCAGCGGTAGAAAAAGGGAAAACCACTAAAGGAAATAGAAGGATTGGAAAGCCATTTATATCATGTAGTCAATATATATGAATTTATGGATCTCAAACCAGTCCTCCTTTATCAATACGTGCACAAACACTGTATTTCATAAAGTAAGTTTCTCAATTTAGATTTGAGCATGAAGCTTGACACAACTGGAACTGATCAATCTTAACCTTTTTCCCAAAATTTAGAAATCAATGCAAAGGCTAGAAAATAAATAATTGCTTGCTTTGAACACATAGTTGCTTAATTTTTTCAGCTAATTCAAAGAGAATTGAAATGGGATGAAGAAGATTTTATATAAACCAAAAGTACTAGAATCTGTGGAAGTAATATATCTCAATCACCAGTGAACTTAAGATAAATCATTTCCTAAAATTTGGGACCTCAAAGAGATCTCCTTTCTCAGACCCTTGAAGAGCAAAATCAAAGAGCAGGAAACCTCTCAGAGACTAAATAAAGATGGCCACACTGAAATGCATGTAACTGAAATCATGAAAAATGTACATAAACCCACAGGGAGAAAAATCTGGTAGTGAGAATCCAAAAGCAAGTGTGAAAATATCCAAGAGCTTGCATCTCTATAGATAGTTCTCCACGGTGCTCACGGACATGCGTAAGCCTGGCTCAGGCACACAGGGAACTGAGGTGGGATGCAAAGAGGGCAGCAGGTTTTTACAGTTGGTAAGATTTTGATAAAGGAGAGTAAATAACAAATTCAGTTGTCTCCCAAAGCAAAGCTTACGTTTGAGGCTTTCTTAGAAGGGAGAATATTTTATGCTTCTAGAACACAGGAAAGCAGGTGGGTGATTTATCATGGGTTTATTTATGGCTGTGGTTAACAAACAAATGCAAATTAGAAATGATTGGGGGGTTTAAGATTTCTCCCTTTTTGCCACTTGTCTTCAGATAGTCCCCCTGGATGGACACAGTCAAATTCTCTTCTGCTATTAATTGAATGACATCCGATGGACAATGCACCAACACGCTGCTGCTGGTTTCCTCTGTGGATGCTCACTTAATAGAGATCAAATCACTTAACAGAGGGTGAGTGGGTAGTCAGGCTGAATTCAGACATTTAAAAAGCATTTATTTTAAACTTATTCTTTTTCATTTTATGTATGTTTTCCACATTATGTCTACTTTTATTCATTTGAAGAAATACTAAGGTTGAGTGTCAATCTGGTCTAAAAATGCACAGTTCTTTTTTTGGAAATATCTGCTTCGAGGTGGTTTGTATATTTTTTTTTGCCTTAGCTACCAAGGTGCTGCATGATAAATTCAGATTTAATGAAAAAAAAATTAACTTTGGTCACACAAACATAGAGATGAGCTGGTAATAAAATGGTTTCCTTTCTTCAGTCTTAAGGCAGCAGTTATTCAAGGCCCATATGCATGCTGCTAATTCACATTTTCTTATTTTCTTTCTGTAATTTACTAAGTTTGGGAGGTACTCTGCATGTTAGATGGGGCAACTGGCACTCACTATCTTTCCTTATTAATTCATTATATAGTTATCACTTGTTCTGATACTCTCTATTTTTTTTTTCTTAGAGTTTTGAGGCTATTTTTTCTGTGGTTTTCTTCACTTTTTTTTTTCTTCTACTGGAGTACCTTTTCATAAACCTCACCTATTTCTTTTTATTGTGCTCCTTTCTCTTCTAGATATTGGTGGCCCCATAATATTGAACAGCAGACTAAAGATGTTATTAGTTGCTCCCAAGGGCTTCCTACCCTGGGCGCATCGGAAAGTTGGAAATTTTTGCTTCAGTGAGCCATTATTAGGGATTGTCTGCATTTCCTGCCAGATTAAACAGTAGGAAGATACTAAAAGATGCAAACCATAAGAACAAAAGATCAAGAGACTTGAAAATACCACTAGCACTTGTGTATTTGCAAAAAAAAACAATAATAATAGTTATGCCTAGCTCTGTTTGCAGTTGCCTGGAAGGGAAAACAAGAGCTTTGTTGCCAGGAGGGGAGCACCAATGTGCTGGATAAATACCATGACTAACAATCTGAGAAGCAGATTTTTGGGGCAGGGTGTTGCTTATGATGGGGACTGTGACGGTTTTGTTAAAATTACCAAGCAAACTGAAGACTCTGTAAATTTGGCTCATCATATTTACAGCAGACATGGGTAAAATATCCAGTGCATGAAATAACCTGAGCAGAAAGAGCAACTGGTGTTTTGTTGAGCAGTTAATGAGCAATGACATTTTCCTTTTCAGGACATACTTTTTTTTTTACACTAAGTTGTAGAGCATATAAAGACTAATTATTTTTACTTTTAGTATGTTAATATGTCTTTGTAAGGTTAAATAAAATTAGTAATATAATCTTTAATGATATTATGAGACACTCATATCAAAAGTGTGTTGAACCTATAGAATAAGGAAAGCATGTTAAAGAGTTTCACCCAACAGATAATTTGCTAATGAATATGTAAACGAGGTGGGCAGTTCAAGCTGTTAGAGAGTGGGTCTTTGGTACTGCCCCTTTCAAACCACATGTCAGTGCCCATCATTCATTCTGAGGCTGAGCATAGGAACTTGTCTGCATATTTTGATGAACTTCTGTGAATTTTTAACAATAAGGGTTATTTCATTTATTGTGTAAAAATACAATTTTTCTTCAATAGTTGAGACTGCATAGAAAAATAAACCTAGCAGAATAACTAGAAAATTATTCACCTCTACAAAGTCATGAGAACTTTTTTTGCCAGTTTCAATGAGCTTCATTACTTCTGTTATCAGTTTTGTAGAGATCATACAAACAGTTTAACAGTTGCTCTGCAGATGTCATCTGAGCACTGTTATCCCTCTATCATGAAAATAATAAACAGAGCTAGGAAAATCTCTGTGCAGGGATCAAACCCACAACATTAGTGCTTTTAGTACATGCTCTAACTAGCTGAGCTAATCACAAGGTGTTAAAGGTGATACACAGGTTTTGGGTGACAATGCCCTGAATATTCGTATAAAGACAGCACAGGAATCTTCTCCGAAAGGACAATTACAAATATTTAAACCAAGACAAGGAAGTACAAGGATGGAAAGGAACTTGAATCATTTTAAAAGATAATGTGTTTCAGAAGTTTAAGGCTAAAGAACAATACTTGTTTGCAGCAATATGAAACTGAAGGTCATCTCATCTTTTTACCTAAATAACAAAAGCAGGTTGCTCTTCTTTTCCCAAGAATTGCATTCTTAGAAAATAATGCTCAGTTCACTCAGACAAATACTGTATAGCTCATTGCTTGTTTGTCTGTTTCCTCAGGAGTCATCCAAGAGTTTTGCTTTACACAAAGGAAGTTTTTTTTTGGGAATCTAAATTAAGTATTTGAACTTCAAATATTCAGAAGAACTCAGAGATGTGGGGAGTGTTGTGAAAACTGTCCAGTCTGAGGTGATTGCAATGTGGGATGAGTGAGACAAAGAGCTGGAATCTGTAAAAAAAAAAAAAAAAAAAAAAAAAAAAAAAAATCTGCCACCATAAATGGTTTTGGTTTTTTGTCTTTTTTTAACGCCTGGCCCCTCTTCTCTTTCTTTCCAGAAGGAAGCTGTCCTAATCTCTTGGATTAATGTCCCTTTGCGGAGCATTCTGCTCCCTTGGTCCCAGCAATTCAACATGTTCACTGTTTTTATGGAGGCCCTCATCATTTATCATGTTTCAGAGATTGGGGATGAGGGCCTGTGCACCTTTACAGTCCCTTTTCCCAGGGCTGCTCAGTGGTGACACGAGCCAGCACACTGGGACTAAATGTCTGGGAAAGCCCAAGGACTGTTCAGCCTGTCCCCCCCTCAGTGTTTACATGAGTTTCTTGAAGCTGCCACTCCCCTCTGCTGCTTAAACATACAGAGTGATATGTTGTAATCTAAACAGCACCCTCAGGCCCCTAAGCAAACACAGACTTCAATATTGTGGAGCTTGGTGATGGGATGGTCTGTTTCCATTTAAAATATTTCAGATGTTTTCATACCAATCCTTTCTGTGGCAACAAGCTACTTGTGCTTCTAATGCTTACAGGTTTGTTTTCAGGCTCCCTGATTCTTTTCTCCTGTGGATGTTTCCCTTACCCGTCCCAAAGATGAGAGGTTCTGGCCCTGGATTCCAGCATTGTCATCTCAATCCCATCTCCCGTTTTCTGGAAATGAAGCTAACGTGTCCCAGCATTCAGTCACTCTTGCTCCTTTCCTGAGTCCCAAAGTCAGCATACCTTGTCTGCAAAAGAGCAAATTCTAGATGTCTAGGAAGTTGCATAATTTTAGCCACAAACCAACACACATACAACTTGTGTAAACTTAGAGCAAAAGATTGTAAATAAGTTCTTACTATGGCTAGGAAGAAGATGGATATTTTTTTCCTCAAAATTTCCTCAGGATTCTCCGTTTTGTCCTGGGAGTAGAAAAGTGGCAATCTGGGTTTTTTTGCTATTCTTACCCTCTGCTCAAAATGTGTGGAAACTACATCCTGAGTTCTCTGGTTTCCTCTTTTTATTTGTGCTTCAAGCTTCCTCCTCAGCTGTCTGGAGCCTTATCTGAGTACAAATGCTGGCCTCCAGGGCCGCTCTCTTTTTTCCTCATTTTGTTTTCTTTGTGTATTGCAGTCAGGGGTTTGCCTGAAGGCAAGAGAATCAGCACACAGAACCAAACTGCTCTAGCAAATGTGGATCTGACCCTCTGTGGAAGGGGAACTCATGTGGCATTTAATGTCACATGAGGCTAAAAAGTCCACTCCTCCCTTTAGGCTGTGACAGACGATGGGGAAAGTGTTTCATCACTGTCTCTTACACCTAAACTGAACAGCTCCAGAATAGTGTGTAATATCACCATTCCCTGACCTTGGAGCTGTGGAATACTACTCACAGGTGTATCAGTCCATCACTCGAAGTAGATCATCCTCAACACAGAAATCTGTTCCCTGTGGCTCTGTGAATGACCTAGATACATTTAGGTGTATCCCTGTTCACAGCAATCCTTCCCCATGGGGCCTTCACATTCCAGGTAACAACTTCCTCTTTTGTGAAAACACTGCTGTGTGTTTCATGGTCATTGACTAATAATGTATCATCCTTCCCCATAAAAGTTTCATCTGTCTCAGTTTGAAACCGAACCACCCCAGGGAAAAAAAAAAGCAACAAACAAACACAAAACCTGTCACTGGCAGACTGGTATAAAAAAAGCAAATTGTGATTTGTCAGGTACATACACCATTGTAAAGGACTTGAAATACATGGGTCTGGGTCTAAGAGGTGTTCAACATGGTGTGAGGTCATGTCTATTTTTCTCTGAGAGAGGCTTGCACATATCTTCCACTTGTTAAATTTGGACATCTCAGCCCATAGGTGAGCTCAGCTGACTGAGTTTATTGGATTTCTACACGTAGAGACAGTGAGCCTAAGCACAGCATTTGAAAAATCAGTCCTAAATTCCAACTATTTTTAACAACTGCTGTTCAGTTGAATTTAGTTTATTCAATGCGTGGCATTTGTATATATTTGGTTTATTTCCTGTGATGATACTCTACCAGCAAATATTCTTTAGGGAAGTCAGTGTGTAAGCTGGTACATAAGCACTCATACTTCTAGGAGAGTTTTTTTAATAAAAAAAAGCCGTATGTTTTACTGATATATCTGTGCAGTTGCTGTTTATTACAGTGAATACTTTTAAATTTGCATTTATTAAGTAAGCACTGCATCAACTACACTCTTATTTTTTAAAAAAAATTGATATTCAAGGTGACCAACAAAATTACTTCTGCCATGCTAAACCATCTAAAAATATTGCTGTCTTATCACTGGAAGTAAGATCAGTCCTCTCTTGCACTTCCCAGGCCAATTTTTCTCATGAAGATGACAAACACTCAAAGTTTACCTTCATCTTTATCTCCTGAAATATTCCCCCTTGAGCTTTTGAACCAAAACTGACAGTAATTCACAAATAATCTAATTGCTAAAACCTAAATTATGTACACTGTTTTATTTTGTTGATCCCTATTTTCCTGTTCCCAGGAAGATTATAAATGGGAGTGTTGTCTTACCAGCTGGAGTAATACAGGCCAGGTCAAAGTTTGTTTGTGAAGGAGAAAGAACTGGTCATTGTTTGTGATGGGCTGCAGTAATGGAAGGGATTTAAAACCCCATGCCCAGATGTGGTTCTCCAGGTCCTAGCATCAGGATCCTGCTTTTCCTGTCTCTCCTTGGGGCAAGAACTCTGGAAGTTGGTGGTAGGCACAGAGCTGGATGGTGTCCAGCCACAGAGAGAAAGTAAAAGTAGCAGCTCTGAGAAGGGGAGCAGGTTCTGGCACAGGCAGAGCAGCTGGCTGCAGGTGCTGGTGGCCTGTGCTCCAGCAACTTCTCCCCCTGGATGACCAGCAGGGAAGATGACCAGCTGAGAAGTTGGTGTCCACTGCTCTGAAAAGGAAGTGAAAGAGCCAGGGTGGTTCACAACTTCCTTTGCAGTGGGAGGCTGACAGCTCTGTAGGCAGTGGCGTGGAGGCACTTGAGGTTCCTGGAATGGGACTAATGTTACAAGCTGTGGAGAAAAGTTGCTGAGACTCCTCCAGCACTACTCGGTGTTTCTTATTTGTGGTGAGTCAGGGATAGAAAGTGGTGGAGGGTGGGATCCCTTCCAGGCAAGAAGTCTAAAATTGGCTTTTCATGAAGCTCTCCAGGAGATGCAGCCAGAGGTGTGAGCTCATTTTATGGGACAGGTAGGTGCAGGAAATTACTTTTCACCTTGAACTTCTTGCTCAGTACCAGATGGAAGCAGTTATTGCAACTCTGTCCCTCTTTGATGACTTGTTTGAATTTTTTTTCCTGTGGGCTGGACCTGAGATCTAGAAACAAGGAAGGTCATCTCTTCTCTGGACACTTCCTTTCGTGTACCTCGCTGGTATGGAGGGTATGTGCTCAGGCTCGTGAGACTTAAGAAAAGGCAAACAAAAACCACCAAAAAACCCTACACTAACAAAATGCTTTCTCTCTGTAGCCACAATGCCCTTCTGCCCCCCGAGCCAGGGATGCGGTCCTGCTCCAGAGCACCGGTTCCCTCGGGTAGCCCCAGGCACGCACCGCAGCCCCCGGCCGAGCGGGACCCTCCGGCCCGGTGGAGAAGTCCGAGGCGCCTGGTAACGCGGCAGCTCCGAGGCGATCCGCGCTCTGAGAAAAACAGGAGGTCAGCCTGCAAGTTACACGAATTGAGTCATGTCGAGTTTAACCCCTCCCACAAGGGGACCACTAAAGCTCCTCTTTTCATGAGCACCTCTCACTAAGGCAGCTCGGAGCCGGCAGAGGCTGAGAGAGGAAGGAGGGGGGAGCGCGGGAGGAGGGAGCGAGCACCGGCACTGATGGACGAGCCAAAGGGTAAGGACAGAAGCGAGCGGCCGCTCTCCGAAGGCAGTCCTCATCCCCGGCGAGGGGCGCGGGGCTCGGCGGGGAGCCCCCGGGGTGGTGGCATCCCGCGGCCGGCGCTCGGGGGAAGGCTGTGCATATTCATGAGGAGCTCCTTCGCGATGTGCCAGTCAGGCGGGAGCTGCGGCTGCGGCATCCCCGGGCGGCGCGTCCCTCCCTCCGCGCCCGCGGAGCGCTGCCGGCGGTGGGCGAGGGCTCCGCGGCGGGGGCTCGCCGGGGTGGGCGCAGCCTTGCCGCAGTCCGCCCCCGGCTGACATCATCTTCCAGCCCTCGGACTCCCGGTCGCTCCTGAAGGGACAATGCCGAGTTGTGGCCGGGGAGCCCGGGCGGGGGGCCGCGGCTGCTCGGGGGGAGCGGCGGCGGCCGCGGGCTGGCGGTGCCCGGGCGGTGCAGAGGGACGGGCGGGAGCTCCGGGGGCTCCGCGCCGGCGGCTGCCAGAAGTTTGTCCGCGTCAGTGCGAGGGATTCCCTCCGAGTGCCGGCTGCCGCCCGCGCTGTCCCCGGGGCCGGCGCCGCGCTCCAAGGGCGAAGGGGGCGGGGAGCGGAGAGCACAAACTCGGTGGAAGTGTTGGCTGTTAGACCTCGGTGGGAAACAAGAGCTCTGAGGCTGGAAGCAGTGCGGTGCCGGCTGCGAGGTGCTCTCGGAGCACAGGCTCGGAAGAGGAGGATTCCCCACTCGGCAGCCTGGTAGCCCTCTGGCCTTAACTGCGGTCCTGAGGATGGGGCAGGGACCCGGCAATAGCTGCAGATGCTTATTGCACCGTGATTTTTCTACAAGATGCATGTCTTGTACTTGGCTTTGCCTTTTATAATCAGCTGACACGGTGCACGTAGCAGCACTAGTCACAACGTTTGGCAGAAACATTTCCTAGTTTAGTATCAGCTTTTTTCTCTCTGGGTGCCTTACCCTCTGTTTACAGCTCCTTCTGCAACACGGTCCGTCTTTCCGTGCTGCTGACAGCACTGCGTTCTGTGCGGGGCTTTCAAACACGAAGCAGGAACTCGGGCAAATACGCAAGAGGCAGTAAACAGAGAAAATATTTGGGCAGATAGTTTCTTGTTCAGCACCAAGTGGAAGTCTCTCATTTATCATTGTTATGACAACGGGGAAACAAAATGTGATTTCTTTTTCCCCCTAGAATAAACAAAATGGTAAACTAGACCTTTCCAACATTTTTTCTTCGCAGAACGTTATAAATGGCAATTGAGGGGAAGAAGCATTTTCTCAGTCTGACGTACATCAAAATTTAAAGCAAAGACTGGCAGGAGGAGAAGGTTAGCTCATTAGTTTATGCAGTCATGAGTGAAGCTGGAAATATTTGGAGATAATTTGCCTCTGTTGAGGAGGGAGATAAGAATAGCTTTGAAACCAGTCTTTTAAACGTTTGATTCCAAAAATGAAATATAATTCTTTAACAGAGATGTCTTTTCTAGTGAGTGAGTAATCACGGGGAAGAAACTTAGATAATGAGAACTGATTTAGGAAAAACCACCAAGTAAGCCTTCTTTTAGAAAGTGGAATTTTAAAGAGACAGAAGGAAGCGAAAGGAAACTGGCAGTGCTCAGACCAACTGCAGACAAGGCAATGATGGTGCCATAATGGGCTGACCTGCAGAGTGTGCAAGTCTTGCAAGACCCTAAAGAAAATTAGTGCAATAAATAGCAAGGAATTGCATTTCATTGGGGAAAAGAAAACACCACACAGCATTTCTGAGAATGCCTCTAGCAGTATCTCTTCCAGAGGCGGCAGCCAATGGACTCAGCATGGGGCAGTCTGGGACAGGTGGTATCTATCAGGCAGCAGGAAGGTTCCACCTTGAAATGAGGCACAAATACACACCAAGGACATGCCCTTTCATCAGAAAGGAATTATTAGGAAGGGTTTCAGTAAGGCACCTGTTTCTTGTGAAACACCTTTGTCCCCAAGGACTATAATAAATGCGTTTGGAACAGTACTCTTCTGTTTTAGGAAGCCTATTTTTAAATATTGGTATTGTCAACACTGCTTTGAAATTTGGATCAAAACGCTAACATGGCCAAGATGTTTGGGATGCTACAGATCAACAGGTTATATCATTGATCAGTGTGAACACTTTGTTGGGCAGAAAGCTTGAGAGCCTGAAAAATACATGTTACTGGAGGATACATGGGTGTGGCAAGAGCATGACACTTGTAGAGAGAAGTGAAAATCAATAAACCTTCCAAAATTTATATATTTTAACATAAAAATGTACTCATGTAGTAACTCTGATTTGGAGGTCTCTATATACACAGAGGTGAATTAATCACTGTCAGATGACTGCTCTCTATAGATTGTTCCAGCATGGAACAGTAATAAAGCAAATCTGATGGGGAAAAAAAGTAAAGGAATGTTAATGGAAAATCACAAATTTAAAGAAGACGTATTGAGCAGCACATCAAAACCAAGAATGAAGATGATTTTGATTTTTTCATTCAGACAGTGAAGACAGCAAATAAAAGTTAAAACAAGTTAATGGAAAGGAAGTGGAGAAAGAGGAAGTGGAGAACATCTGATGAAAAAGACGGACTCTGAATTGGGGAAGATTATTTAGAGAAAGTAAAGATGTCAGGGGAAAATCTAAATTTATCGGGACCAGGCACAATTCAAAAGAGGAATTTAGTGTGCCTTAGGAACAAAATATATATGTAGATCAATTGCATGAACATTATGGAGGTGGACAGGGCAAGATTTTAATGATGATGCAGGAAAAAAATAGAAAAGTGTTAGTTAAATACTTTTCCAAATTTGGGGGGGAAGGGAGGAAATGAGTTCTGATATGAAGGAGTATTTCATGGATGTTCATGGAAGTAGCTTGTTTTGTAGATTAACATTTTGGGGGCAATCAAGTTTTACAACAATTTGAAATAAATGTGCCAAACACTTACTGAGAAGATCTATATGCAATGATGTTTATTTTCAGCTAACTGGAACACTATGGATATCCCAGGCAATGGGAAGAATGCTTTTGTTCACCCAATATCCCAGCAGTATGATGATGGGTATCCTGGAGAGCTATTGCCAATTTGTTTTGACATCAGTTTTATATAAATTACTGAATAGATCTCCTCAGCAACCAAGTTTTAATAGCTAGTTTGATTATATTCTTTTGGCTTCGTAGAGGATAAGACTTATCAAAGTAACTTGCAGAACAGTGTTGTAGAAATGGGTAACATTGTCAGAATGGATAACAGAATGAATGCATCGAGAAGGAAATTACTCATCCCAGATAGAAGCAAACTTATGAGTTCCTGTGGCCCCTCAAGTAAGCATATTGGTCTGCATCCTAGAATGGAGACAGTCCCACTTACAAGAGTCTGCAGCAAGAACTCTGCAGCAAATTCCCTGTATATCAAGGAATATATTACTTTTGGGTTTGGAGCTTGGCTGTAGAATGCACTTATAAGAAGGAGTGGTGGGAAGTATTTCAGGTACTGGTAGATCTTTTAATTTGGTTTTGCTTTCTTGAAGGATCTTTTGTTTACAGAGTAAGTCAGCTGACTTTAAAAAATAGATGTCACACAAGCCTGGTGTGATTCCCATTTGGAAAAAAAACAGGCCTCATTTTGTCTTATGCATGTTATCACTCATCAAAGTCCTAGGAAAAAAATAAGTATTCTTAAAAGCTGAGTGGCTGTTGAATAAATCTGGGCTGTAAGTTAAGGGACTTCTAAAGCCTGACTCTCCTGAGAGTTGAGAACCACTACACAAAAGGGGAACTGGAAGAACCGATTTCCCTGGCTGGTATTTGACAGGCACAGTCTGGATTATAAGTGTAGGACTGGGAAGGCGCTGGTCCTTTATTTTCCAACTAATTACTTGCACTTGTTTTATTTTCCAGAGACAAAAATGTGGTTGAAAAAAGTAAATATGAATACCTTCCATGTTTAAACTTCTTCACAATAAATGCACTTTTGATGTTGTTCTGGTTACAAAAGTCTCCCTATGACTCTCTAGCAAAGAATGAACTAATGGATTAAGACCTGGATAACAATAGACCTCAAAAATAGTTATCAAAGGAAATAATCATGAAACAGCTGTGTTTTCAGAGGTATTCTGCAAGAGGCCTGATGGCATTAGACATTTCCAATAATAATCTAAAAAGCATAAAATCATTGCTGATTTGCAGATGGAGTTTGTCAATGCTAGGAGGACCAGTACAAATACCAATTAAGTCAGAGGAAAAAGTCTAAAGAAGCCAAGAGTGGTTGGAAAGATAAAGAGCAAATAAAAGGCTTTAAGCCAAGCTTGCAAAAGCACAGCTGATGTGACTTTGGGAGGAAAATTGGACATTCAAACACTGAATAGACCAGAAAGATTTCCAGACAATGTTGTTCAGAAAAAAATATGTAGAGGTATATCTATGTATGTCTATAAATATATATATGTCTGGGACAGCCATAACTCAGAGGTTTTGGTTTCTTCTCACAGAGAGAGAAGGTTATCCTCTGATCACTGCAATCTGTTTGCCTCTTAACTTGTAATTACCAGAAACATACAGAAAACACTTAAGGAATTTGTAGAGGAGAAAGAATAAATTGAAGAGGCTGAACAGCTGAAAAGCAAAGGGTTATAGGAGCTATAATAATTTATAAATCTTTTTGGTTTTAGAAAGTTGCATAACTGGCTTCGTGTGGTGTGAAGGTATCATGCTTAGTCACATTCCTTCTTTTCCTAAGACATCTTTGTACCTGTGGGTTTGAGAGCCGTTAGGAAATGAAACTTTTGGGTTAATTCCCTCTGGGTGGGCATTTCATACCTTCTTACTGGCTCAGTGCCCAGTAACAGTGTTCCACAGAGCTGGATCTGGTTGGAAGTGTGTTGAGACAGGAGCTAAGTGTTCTCAGCTTAGAAATTATCTGTTCAAGGTGGTTAGGATGTGGTTAAAGACAGAAGTGTTTAGGCTGAACTTTGGGTTGAAGTAGGTGATACTGAAATTACTTTGGGGAGCCACTTCATAAGGGATTAGCATCGCTTGAGACTGATCAAACTTAAATGGTAAAATTTTAGATCACATTCACAAGAGAAGCATCCCAATAGGCTTTCTGAAAGATGAGTTAGACAGGACTACTTATAAATTTGTTTGTTTGTTTGTTTTTTGTCATCTAGGTGTGAGAATTTGCTTTATGTTTCAACTCAGTGGAAACCTCCCTTCCCTGAGCAGAGCTGAAAGCTTATGGCAGGCATTTCTATCAGTGTCTCTTAGTCACAGAGCTGTTGCCAGAATGCTCACATGTAGAACAGAAGAGCCTAAGGGTGAGCATCTAGAATGGTGTCATTGGACATAAATCTCGGTACTGAAACAGAAAAGGCGCATGTTCTTGTCTCTAGCCTTGTTCTTTTTATTCTGTGATAACTTTCAGCTTGTCAAACTTGAAAGTCAACATCAGCCCAAGTGAGAGAACAGAAGGAAGGTAAAAGTCCCTTTGATGAAAGTTGTTGGGCAGTGCAGGGGGAAAATCTTCACTGCAACGCAAGGAGAGACACAAAACAAGCCTTGTGCTCTGAAACACTGCTGCATTAGCAGTACAAATTAAGAAATTAGTTAAGGGGGAAAGTGAGAGACCAGATGGAAGAGAACAGAGTCGGCTAAGTGTACATTGAAAAAATTCATCTGCTCACATCATCTCATGCATTCTCTGTCCCCAACTGTGGAAAATGCTGGAAAGTGCTGTTTCCCAGCCTGCTCTTTGGGCTCCTTGTCCCTCTGTCCCTAGTGCTGCACTGGCTGTTCACACTCGAGGGTGATGCAGGCAGTGTAATGGTCAGTGCTGTCACTGTTCTCTTGGTGTTTAGCCACCACCAGCAATGCCACAACTCTGCCTATTACGGTCCTTGTCTGAACCCTTCGGGACTCATAGTCCATTCCACCTTTGGAAGAGCTTTCTGTGAGGATCTGCAGAGTCTTTTGCTGTCTTCTTTCACATTGCCTTTCAAATTTCCTTTGTGCTGCCAACACAGGGATTAAGTTTCTAGTATGAGGAGACGTGTGTCCATCAGTCTGACCCACGCTATCCCATGCTGCCTTGTGACCTTCATCCAGCTGAATGCTACATTTCTTCCGACCAAAAAGTAACCCTTACAGGCTGGCTGACTGATTTACAGGCTGGGACTTGTACATTTGAGCAAACATTATTATTTTGCTTAACTAAAAGTTAAAGGCTCTTAGTTTGATTTGTATTCTCCCCTTTGTTTCTGATCCTCCTGAGAATCTTGGCCCTGATCGCAAATCATGGTGTGCTCTTGATGGAGAGGATGCAAAGAAAATGGACCCATTTTTACAAAGAAAAGAGATTTAGTTTGTTTTTTCATTAACTGTCTGCAACCTTTCAGCCGAAGCTCAAACCATCCCTGGCCTTTGAGCTCTGCATGCTGACTGGAAAAGATGAGTCAGCAGCTCAGGACTCAGAAACCACTTCAACCACTCATTTGGTTCTCAGCACTGTCACAATCTGCTCGTAGGGCTCCCGAGACACTGGAGAGGCAGGAGAGGCTGGTTCAGCTGCTGTGAACGCTTCTAACGTCCACCCTGGGCTTAGCAAGAGGGGGTAGACTCCTCCAAAAGTGAGGGCTGGAGGGAATTAGGAGTCCCTTCAGTACAGCTAATGGGATGGAAACACCCAGAGTGCATGCCAGAGCCGAGGCATGCAGTGGGAGGAAAGGTGGAGCTGCTTTGTGGAGGGTGGGTTTGGTGGTGGGGACAGGTAACGGAGTGGGACTTGTTCCTCTGCTGGAAACTGTCCCTCCCTGCTACCTGCTCTTTGCCAGAATGCAAGTGGGCAGCTCTTGCCAGGGAAAACATCTGCTCCTCGCCACAATCAGCCCCTAGCTGCTGGCTCCAGCTTCTTTTGGGAAATGCACTGGAAATCTGCAATTTTGTCTTGAATTGAATGTGCCAAATAAGTTGATCTAAAGCTTCTATATATTTAGTCTCACTTCACTGAAATAATATGGGATGCTTGCTCTTTGTCAGCTTTGTTTGAGACTGCAGTAAACACGAAAACAGCGGAAGCAAAAAGAACTTTATTCTGGTAAATCAGTGGTCAGGCTCTTGTTTACAATACTGAGAAATACTGCTGTGACCAAAAACATGAAAGCTATATAGAAAAGAAGAAAAGAATGTTCCAGCAAGGTTCTTTAGAACTTATTCTGTCATTAACTAAAAAGAATTAGGAACATATTTAAAAGGTGGAACTATGGCATAAGACAGAGGTAGGATAGTCCCTTTTTGTGGCAGACCAAACAGAGCAGTTAAGCAAACTGAAACGAAACCTCTGCGCTTCATCTTAAAAATAGTCATTTACAATAGAACCTGGCCCCATTCTATGATCTCCTTGTTAAATACAGTAATTTCACAACTGCTTTTTAAGTTACAAAGCGTGTCTCAGCTACAGAGACTAGTAATTTCTCTACCAATTTAAGAACCTTCAGTGCTGTGGCCACTTGGCACCTAAGAAAGTTAACTGAATCCCATAGGCCTTGCTGGGAATAGATGCCCTTCTGTAAATATGGATTTGGAGAAATTCTTTTGCCCCTCTATTTCTCAGGAGACTGTAACCATAAATTTACACATCTTGAGAATTTTTGGTGTGGTGTAGCAGTTAGTCTTTAGTTTATTGGCATCTTTATAATGTAGTAATGAATTCTTTTAACTCCACTGGTTTCTCCTTCCTCTGTCCCTAAAGTTAGTCTGCAGGAAGGAGACACAGGGAATGCCTTCATTCCTCCACGGGACTCTGATGCCTATGTTTCTCTTTTCCAGCATGTTTCTTCTAACCTAAATGACATTTTCAGTTTTCATTCAGTTTTTAAAGTTGCAGCAGAATTGCACAGAAATTTTAGCATGAGTCATGTGTACTTTACTGGACCATTAATCTCCAAATTGTTGTTAGTCTGGCAGAACATCAGAGACTATATCAAAATGATGGAAGATGCATTTAAGAGTAGTTGAAGCCAAAGTGTGCTGCTCTTTCCCCGGACCTTAGGAATTCTGCCTCTCTGCAGGAGAGAGTGTGCTGCAACTCCCGGCCCATGAGAGCCACCCAGACAAGGGGATGAGGTGGTCCACAAGGCAGAGCATTGGGATGTCTGCTGCTCTCTTATGCTTTTTCACCAGCTGGGGAAGTAAGGCTAATGGTGCTGACCTCTGCAAACTCCTTGGCAATATATGGGTGAAAAGCTCTGTGTCAAATTTAAGTGTTGTGATTTTTTTATTAGGGAAAGGCTGACAAAAGTACAGTGGAGGGCTCCAGCATTACCTGTTTTGTATTAGTTTCCCATAGAATGCAGGCAGACAGTACTGCTGAGAGCTGGAGTCAGCTGTGAAAGCCACAGAGTCAAGGTGAGCCTGGCAATACTGGGAAAGCATTGAGAGATGTGGCCTTGCTTGGTGTCTATGAGCTGGGAGAAGGCTGGACTCATAAGACTGACATGAGAAAATATGCTGCACAAAAGCCTCCTTGTGAGTGTTGTGGTTCTGCTCTGGGATAGCTGCAGCTGTCCTGTCTCACAGGAGCTTTATGGGAGAAGCTGAGGTTAATGCCAGCCTTGCCCTGCAAGCCTGGATATAGGAACAGCACCAGGTGTCTGCTGCACTGGTGACAATGGTCTCACCCTCAATCACAATCCTCAGTCACAGGGAGCTGCTTGGCCTGTGACAGGCTGAAAACAGCTCCAGCTCTAACATTGTCGGTGAGACCTTGGTGGTAAACTATTTAAAATCTGCTGTGGTGAGTCTGCTAGTGACACCCAGGGACAGGCTTCATTGTTGCTCTCCATGATTTCAGCATCCTCTAACTTCCCAAAGACTGCTGCTGCGCTCATGGGTGCTGTGCCACAAGCTCTGAGCAGGAGACCTGGCTACATCTGAGCAGCAGAGCTGCATGGTTGCCCCAGCAGCCCTAAAACCTACTTCCTTTGCTGTTGTCATCACCTAATCAAACCAAGGAGACCTTTTCCCAAATGCAGTGATGGCCTGTGAAAACAAGGTCCTAGCACACCATGCCTAAGTTAGGTGTGCAGCTGGAGGAGCAGAAATACTACAGCTGGCCTGGAAGAAATGAGAATGGAAGTGTGTGTGTGAGAGAGAGAGGAGTAGAAGAAGCAACAGATCAAGGAGTAAAAGAATGATAACCAAGGACGTAACTGGCTGCACTAAAACTGGGTAAGTGCTGAAAAATGTGTTTGCGACAAGTCCGGCCGCCTGTGCCCTGATAAGCCTCATGTGGAGGGCTTGTCAGGAAAAGGCCTGGGTGCTGATAACGCTGCTGTGCAGGCGAGTCCTTGGGGAACAAAACTGCTCAAGTAACCGACGGATCACAGTAAACTCACAGCACATCCTCCGTGCAAGTTGTCCTCCTCCTCTCCTGGCAAGCAGACAGACAGGAGGAGCTAAGGTACCCAAAATGGGGGGAGGAAAAAAGGCACTTAGCAGCCACCCATCCTAGATAAAGGGGATTTCCAGGCAAAAGGATCACCTTGTGGTAACCATTAACTCCTGAAGACAGCAAAAGACCTGCTCAAGAATTTGTAGCTTGTCGCTGAAGAGGAACCCAAGAGGTGCAGTGAGGATTTGGCATTTGGCACCCTTGGTCTCATCTTCACACAGGATCCTGCCAGAGCACCTGGGTGAGCTTAGTGCCTGTGAGTATGGGGGGAGGGAGCATGGGTGAGAAAATGGGACCAAAACGATTTTTCAAAATGAACATCATCTTCCTGTTTCGTAAGGTCATGCGCTGTTGCTGCATTAACTTTCTGTATCATAGCTACATTAAAAACTTCTCCATTCTTAAAAAAAGCTTTCATATCTTTTTTCATTTATAACTGGTAAGACATCAGAGTTTAAGAGGCTTCTGTTTTGATGTAATCAATGATGCAAAAATATAATCAGGTCCAAATTGAGCTGTAAGAGGCTCTAAGGGCTGAAAAATACTGGATAAAAATATCAGACAAAACAGAAGGGCAAGGAAAGTTCTCACATGCTTTCAGTCATGGAAAGTGAAAAACTGAAACTACTCCCAAGCACTTTGACAGCCATTCCCACCCAAAGTAAGTCAACTTCCCACATGCCTGCATAAAGGCTGCACAGGTCGTGGCCCAGGAAGAGAGCTACTGCTGAGAGTCATCGGAATGAGACTGCTGTGGGAGCCCAGCCAGGTTATAAATGGATTGAAGGGTAGGGTTCCCACATCTTCTCTGAGGATAGAGCCCCAGAGTTACTGTACAGTTCCTATTTGTCCTTCAGCTGCTAGCCTTCATTTCCATATTTCACATCTCTTTAAGTGAGCCCTATCTCTTTGGGATCAAATCCTTCTTTCAATTAATGTTGTTGGCCTTACAAGCATCCGAAGTTTGAGTTGTTCTTCTTTTGTTTGTCTTTTTCTGATTTTTATTGTTTCCCCTGTAAGATATGGTTTCCATAGATACCTTGGACATTATTTATTTTTCCTTCCTGGACATACAGTTCTTTCCAATGACTTACAGAACAATTTGCCACTTCTGCTTGAGGCCTTGGTTCCTTCATCCCTATCACTGCTATACTGAGCATTTTAACACTGTTGTTCTAACAAGTCATCTTGATAAGCTGCTTTGTTCTCTTTATATGGCTTTCAATCCACATGACGGAACTCCTGCCCAGCCAGTTTTAAATTCAAAAATTGCATGTCTATTTTAGGATTTTGTACTGATAATTGTTGGAAACTTTAGCTCAGCTTTTCTCTGCTATGGGTAACTGTTAAACAGAACAGTGTTTTGTTATTTTTGTTCTCCTTCCCCCCGCCACCCCCCTCCCCCCGTCTTGAGAAATGTTATCAAAGGACAAAGTCTGGCAAAGTATTCGGGATTGGTATGCTCCTAAATGGGAGCTCAGATAGCAATGACATTGTTCTTTCAGACAGCTCTGGTGTGAGTTTTCTCTCTTTATCCTGTCTCCACCTTGTCCCAGAGGAAAGTATATGTCCTGGATTGCAGAGGTAGATGCTAACGTGAGTCACTGCTTGGCATGTAGTGGTGAAATTTGAGCACTATCAGTATCCCCAAATCCTAACAGAAGCAAAATCTGGACAAGGTGAAAGTTAGTGCTTTCTTGGGTCTATTCTGCTCTTATCAATCTGTTCAATGCACAAGGGGGGCTGTTCTGCTGATTCAGCATCACAAGAAATTATGCCAGAGCAGCTCCAGGCCACACTTAAGGAATTACAAAGGAGACCATTAGAGTCACAAGTTTTCTCTTTAGCTGATTTATAAATGGATTTGTTTTCTTTCTTGCTCATTTGTCCCAGAGCTGTTAATAAATAACCTTTTCAATGTCCCTGCTCCTGCAGATGTGAGGGAAATACGTACTCATGTGAACTTGCTGCAAGCTCTGCAGCTGGGCTGGAGATCCTATGGCTGGAAGGTGAGCTCCAGCTCAAGCTTGGAACCTCCCATCCCAAGTCAGAGGAAGAGTGATGCTGAAAGAGGCTGGGAAACACAGTGGCCCTGGGAAAGCAGCAGATCTGTAACTCCTTTTTGCATGGGCCCAGGGTTGCTGGACAGCAGGGTGGGCTGCTGTGACTGTCCCCCTGTACCCATTCTGCATTATCCAAAATATTTCATGCTTGTATTTTGAAATATTTGAGGCAAGAATAGTAGGGGGAGTGGGGGAAGATTAATGGAGACATAAAAATTGAAGGCCAAACTATGGCTTGAATATAAATGGGTTTCTTTTTCTGAGCCTAATTCTCCTCTCAGGATTCACTGCACATCCCAGTAATAGGTAATTTGAACTTTTAGAGATTAATAGCATCACGTGCCAGCCCATTCACCCAGCAAAACTCCTTTGCTGTTTTGTTACATGTCAGCATGAAGCTCCAGCCTGTTCAAAGTGCTCCTCTGACCATGAAAATTTAGATTCGTATTTTCCTTATTACCTGTGTAATTTCCAAGAAGTATTTCTTCTCTTACGCTCAGGAACTTTGTCAAGGCCTGTGCCCCGCCATAGCCTTTGATCCCATGTTCCTTCCCATTGGTTGTCACTAAAAATACCACAGGGTAATTAGTTTCCTGCTATTTGAAATGGAAATTGTAGCAGCATGAGGAATAGAGAATTATATTCATGCCAAATATCATGAGCTGAATTCTCCTAATGGTTTGTGGGAATCCTAGTTATTAAAGCTGACCTCTGAGAGATCAGTATATTTTTCCACAATGACAGTGGATGTGCTCCTCAGCCAGAGAAAAGAACTATTCCAGCTGTTCCTTCTCCTGTGCTCTGCAATGAGGAATGGAGATAGTGCTGGCAGCTGGATGTAAAGGGTGAGTTGGGAAGTGTTTAAGCAGGGTGCTATCTTTTTTTATGCATGCAGTCCTAACCCTGCCCTGCTGAAATGAGGCAGCAGCACTGCTGCTCTGCCTGCATAGCAAGGGGTCTTTGCTTCATCTGCTAGAATGAGTTGCAAAGGGAAGGTGCCTACAGTGTTCTCTGCTGCCAATGGGGTGCTATGCATGTTAAGGGAGGAAAAACTGGGTACCTTATAGGACTGAGAAATGCTCCTCTAAGACAGCAAATACACGTGCTGGAAATCACAGTATTAAGGGGTGGCACAACTTGAACATAGGCAAAATCTCAGGCACAGTTAGGCACTGCAGCTTGTGGGACTGCTGTGGAATGGGCATCATCCCCCGGGGGCCTTGCAGTGGCTCTGCTGATGCTGCACCAGTTTGGAACAGTGTTTGTGTGTCTGTGATCAGTCTCCAATGGTTTTGGGTCCTGAATGGGAAGTGAAACTTCAGGAGAAAAGCTGGTTGCTTTGCTGTGCAGAAATCCTCAGGCAGCACAGGCAGTGGCTTCTCTTGCTGGCATGTGGCACTTTGGGCAGCTGTGCTGTTTATTTTGGAAAGCAGGGAAGTGAGCCCCTGAAAGCAGTAATGCTGTTCAACACACTAGGTGATCCCAGGAATCTACAGTTCAGAAAAATATCCTTGAGGTGTGGTGAGAGGCTTGGTGGCCTCAGCCACTTCAAGGCAGGAAAGGTTATCAGTAGAGAGGGAATACAGGAAAACTGGTGACTGCTGGGGTTGTATTTTGACACCACTGGGAATCAAACTGTGCTGGGTGCAGAGCATGCTGTGGGTGACAGAGTGTTTGGATCTGTTTCCTCTGCAGTCATTCCCCGTCAGAACCTCCTGTGGGCTGTTGCAGCCTTTACAAAGCACAGGACATTTTGTTCTCCAGGAAGTTTCTGAACTTGCTGGCCCAACATGAGTGTTGAGGAGGGGAGTGGTTGTTCTGGAGGCTGTTTCCTCTCTTTTTTTCGTATACATCCCCCTCATGTGTGGGTGGTTGATAGGACACAGGGAAGGCTGGGCCGTACTGGTTGGTGATGTAACTCACACATCACCCATCTTCCAGTGTAAGCAGTGGTCCTGCTGTCGTTAGCAGCAACAATAATTAAATAGTTGTACACAATAGCTGCCTGGGGCTGAACTGGGAGCAAATGACCAAAGCAACTGAGGGTTAGTGCCTATTGCCAGCCAGGATGCTGGGGACAGAGAAGGGCATGGCTGTCTACACAGGGTTGAGAAAAGCTGATATGATGGTGGATTTTAGTGAAAGACAAGGCAGATCCTCAAAACTGAGGGTCTTTTTGCAATGCATTACTTCTGACTCAAGAGAAATGTATGTTGACCACTGTCTCAACAGAAAGAGAGGAATTTCTATGGGAGTTTTGAATTATTATAGAAGAAATCCACATTTATTCTGTGTCAACAATGTCTAGTAGCTCTTAAAAGAAATAACATCACAAAATAACAAATACTTGAGCTGAATCAGCAGAGTATTTAAAATGCAGAAATAGGAATTCTAATAAGAAACAGCCCATTCCCTTCTTGTTTTATCCCACAAAAGCCATAACCCAACTGTTGGAAGTTATGTTAATTTGAAAATAATAAAATCTCTTAAAGATGCATATTCAGAAGCAAAAAGGCAGATAAAATTAGTGCAAATTTAAAGTTGTAAAGTGTAAAAGGTGGTCGGTCAAAAGAAGCATAAGGAAAAAATCATGGCCAGAAAGTTAAGAAGAGCAAAGAATGTGAGGATCTTGAGCACAAGAGGAAGCCTGGCAGCACCATTGGGCCATTGCAACTCAGTGTATTTGAACTATCAGTAATGACAAAGCTGAAAAGGTGTCAGTGCTTGATGCATCCTTTTTCCCCTCAGAAAGACAAAAAAAATGCCTTCACATCATGTGATAGTCAAGCATATTCAAGCAATAATTTAGCTGGTAAGCTGGGGAGGAGGGAAAGCCCCCTTGAGCTCACTGGATATATTCTGATGAAACTTCAAGCTTTGAGGGTAATGGCAATAAATCTTCTGCAGTTAAAATACAGCTTTGATGGCTGGTAGGAAATTAATGCCAGAGGTTTCCTGACAGGAAAGTGATGTAACTGATAGCAGTTTTCTCTTCTGATTTGAAAAACCTCTTTGATGTGAGAACCCTGAAGAAATTAGTATGAGAACAAGGAGGATACAGGCTTAGAAGTCCAGTAAACACCACATAAATATGAAAAATAACTGTCTAAAGGTCATTGTGCCAGCAGCATCCTGCCACTTGCTGGTTGTGTTTAAGAATACTGAGTATCTGGGTTTGAGTACTGCAATGTAAGCCAGAAAAAAGGTCTTCCTGCAGAGAGACTATTTAAAGAGCAGGCATTGGGAGAACTGGGTGGGGATGGTGTATAACACCAGGGAGGTGGGGTGTGAGTGCCTTGCAGAGGCAGAGGGGCTGAGCAGCTCCCCCAGCACTGCCCCGTGGGAAGGTCCCTGACAGGGGGAGCCTGCTTTGTGCACAGGTGAATGGGGCACTTGTTGGTGTGGCAGCCTGGGTCACTGGGGCTCGTGCCCAGAACCCCTGGGCATCACCTCTCCAGCAGTAAATCTGCACTGCAGGGCCACAGGGCTGCCCGAGCACAAAGCCCCTCTGTGCTATGGGCAGCTGTGGAAGGGAGACAAGGGCCTGTGTGCTGCCTGCTCCTTTTTACCTGTCTCTTGCTGCCATTGCTCAGCTTTTCTCCCTCCAGCACCCACCAGCTCTCCAGGATTTCCACGTGCTTTTCTTTTTTCCAGGAAAAGAGGGTTCATTCAATGTGTGTTGTGCAATTTCCCAGGGTTGTATCCCAGCCACAACACTAAAAGCAGCGAAAGGATGAGGTACTCCCACACCAAGCAGTGCTGTACACACGGATAGTATACAGCAGGGTGGTTGCCATGGCTGAATTATCTCTGAACAAAAGCTGGAGCTTTGCTGGGCAAAGGAGGGAGCACCTTTGTACAGCTGTGTCTGTATCCCGCAGGGAGACCGTATGACTGCAGTGGCTTTTGCTGACAGCATAGCTTATGAGTGCATTGTCCCTTTTTTGCTGACTCCCTGCCTTCTGAACCAAGGAAACAGAACTGGGAGAAAATCCAGGAGCCACCCTCATCCTGAGGCAGGATCAGCTACAACAGTGCTGGCAGATAGAAATGCCATTTGTCTGAAGGCAGCTAATGAGCCTCCTTTGCTCTTCTCTTTTGCAAACTTAGCAATTCAATTCCTTCAATCTTTCCTCATAGGTCAAGTTTTTAGGCTTGCGATCTTTCTTGTTCTCTCCTGGAGTTTTTCCAAGTGGTCTACATCTTTCCTGAAAGACAGTGTCCAAAATTGGTCATAGAACCTCACAGGAGGATTTACCAGCTCTAGATGGAGGGAAAGATTACTATGAACTGCTGTAGCTGCAATAATGTTTTATCTGGAAAAGCTACTCAAGAGACTGCTCATGACCCTGTCTTTGGGTTATGACTCCTGTCTAAATGTCATATTTGCTTTTGTCCTTAAATGAGTTAGATGTTTTCACCAGCCTCTCACCTATTTGTCAAATTTATTTTCAATTTCAGTCCTATGTGTCAGTGCGCTTTGCTCCCAGCTTGGTGTTATCTCAGATGCTCTTTATCTTCCAGCTCCCCAATGCACAGCTATGTGTGCACATGGGACAGTTCAAGCTGCCAAGCTCTATAGCCTAAATTCATAATAGTCTGTGGGTTTTGAGACATGTAGGGCTGCATGACTTCAGTATCAAATGTCTCTGAAAGACAGCATCCAAAAAACCCATTATACTGTTTGGATTATAAGTTTCACTGACACTTCAATGTTTGTACTTCAGCACTTACAAGTATTTCATCTGGAAAAATATAACCCAGTAAAAGTGTATTTATTATTCTACATAGCACTACAAGGAGGGGCAGAGATCACACCAGTATTTAGGCCACAATATTTGCCTTATGAATAATTAAACTTGGAGCAGAGTCTCCCACACTGTTTCACATAGGAGTTGTAAGAAGTGATGTAAAATCCTGATATGGAGCTTGAATTCTAATTTCAACATGCTGAATGTCTTGCCCTGATATTTTGAAATAAATCCCCTTAAACCAAAGCCATTGACTTACTGTATTTGTGCTTGTATGTAAATTCTAAGACAAACCTGAGCCTCTTGACAGCCTGAGAAAAGACTTTTCCAACATGCTGGCCTGGAACAAGTGGTTTACATTACTTCGCAGCAAAGTCTTCCTAGGTAACTTGGATACAACATGTTTAAACTAAAAAGGCAGATGAAGAATGAGTAAGAAGTCAGCTGGGGACAAGGAAAATTTCATAAAAGGGCTGATAAATGAAGCAGTATGGATTTCTGAGTGTTTATGCACTCAGATGATTGGCTGTGGTGAGTCTGAAGACAGGAGTGCCTTTTGGGTCTTGTGCACCAAATCCTGATGCAAGTTCAGCAACCTCACGGAGTAATCAGTGAGTTTTTCAGGCAATTCATCCTGAAAAACTTCATGACCACTGAAATCTCATTTTCACTCACCAGGAGGATGAGCTGTGTGTCCCTCTCCATGTAGAACAGCAGGACTGACTGCTCCCATGCCCTTTCCCTGCCAGCAGAACTCCACAGACATGAACTCCTGAAGTCAGAAAATGTGCACAGACTGCATTACCAGAGCCCCTCTCTCCTGGGTGGGTTTGCTGAGATTGCATGAGTGATGCTGGGTTGACTTAGCACTGCCTGGGATGGTGAATTATCCTGTTTCTGAGGTAATGCAAGTCCCCACCTCACTTCATTTAGGCTGGGAGTGTATTATCTCCTGTGGAATGGGTTCACTCATGTGCAAGGCCAGCCTCTTAGCAGCTCTGGTCAGAATGCTCAAGAAAAATATAAGCAAGTAATTCTATATGTAGAGAAGTGATGTTGGACTCTTCGGGTAGACAGAAAAGGCTGGAAAAGAAAAAACTCCAGAAAGGATAATTTCTTACAAGTTGACTAAGAGGATAAATTCCTGAAGGATTGAGCGTTGCAGAAGTTGTAAGGTAGAAGTGGAAGACAGGAAGAGGGAATAGACTGGCAATAAATAAATTAAGGTTGAAAATTGGAACATTTCTGACCACACAGAGAAGTGCTGAAGGGATAAAGGTGACGGTGGGAACTGTCTCTGTCAGTGTGGCACTTGTGTAGTAGAAGAGGGATGGCCTTGCAGTGCAGCCTCTTGTGATCCCTTCTGTAACTGACTGAGTATGAACATCCAAATGAAAGATCAGACACCAGTCTTATCTGTTATCCTAAGTCAGAGCTTAGAAAAATATTTGTATTTATTAGAGATGATGGGTCATAGTGAGATGGTACCACTGAACCAAGCATGGCTTTGGTCTATGCACAGCATCTTTTCTTTTCTGCTTGACATTCCTAATGTCACTCCTTAAACAAGCCATAGTCTCTCCTTATTGCATGTCTAAAAGCAGGTGGTTGCCTGATTCCTTTTAACTTTTGTTACTAATCTTGTTTGGTGAGGAGGGAGTTGAGGGTGGGCACCTTGCCTGTGAGTGACATCTCCTGGCACACAGAGGTGGCAGTGACTTAATGTAGCATTGGTTGGAGGGGCCATTTCCTATTTGTCTGGAGCTCTGGAAGACACAAGAGTCAGATCTGCTTCCTTACCGTCACACAGAGCTGCCTCCCAGGCTGGTGTGGTCCTTCCTGGTTATTCACTAAGAGCAACAGGGTTTTCGCAGCAAAATTGCTGCTACCTGGAGTGACTGACAACATCCTCACACTTCTCTGTCTAGGAGACAGAAAGGATGTTAGATCTGTTTATGTTTTGGGGCCAGCACTGGATGGAACCAGTGGTAGCCCCTATAAAAAAGCAAAGAGACCAAAATTGGAAACAGACAGAGATGCCTGAGCAGCTGGGCTGTGCTCCAGCATCTGGAGAGTGCTCAGTGCCCGTGCAGCCGGGCAGGGCTCCAGCACCAAGCGGCTCTGAGCTCTGAGAGAAGAAAAGCAGTATCATTCCTATGCCTACTTAAGCCCTACAGGATGTTTTAGTCACTGCACACAGTGGGCAGTATGAGAGAAAGAGTAGAGATCTGTCTCTGCTTGGATTCTGACTGGGCACAGGGACAGAAGATCATGTCTGCTTAATCTTTAGCTGAGGAAAACTGCTAGTGGAAGGAAAATCCTGGGGCCTGGCAGTCAGTCAAGTACTTCTCCACTTGGTGGACACTGAAGAGTGCTTGCATGGCATTCACCAGAGTGAGTGTGAAATTCAAAGGAGCTGGAGGAAGATGGAATAACTTAATTCTTTAGCCCCTGCAGAACCTGCAATTACACATAGAGCTTATGGAGTTAACCAAGTGCACAGCAAAAGGAATTTATTGAAATACCTCACCTTTCTGAAAAAATGAAAAGTGAATTTTAACTGCTTTGAATTCTTTAGATGGATTTGCACTGTTGCTTTTTTAGTTTGGTTTTTGTTTGAATTTTTTAAAATAAGTTTGTCTTTTTTAAAAAAGTCTTTCAAGTATTCAAGTCTGTACACTTTGTGTGCTCTTTGGAAGGTTATTAGTTTTTTATGCTACCTTCTGGATTATGCTTATCATCTTGAACTTTTTCTTGTATGAAACATTTCAATAAAATGCTCCTTGGTAGCATTAGAGTTGACAGAGCTGGATGGTCTGATATGGGATACAGCAATGAAGTCACCTCTCTGCAAACCCCAGAGTCTTGAAAAGTGCTCATGATACTGAACTAAAATTCAGGCAAAACTCATATTCAGGGTTAAGAAAACAATGAGTCTTGGCAAAAAAAATTACTCATCTCAGGCTGCAAGTGAGAGGCAGACAATTATCATTATGCCCCTGCCTTCAGACAAGGGATTTCTAGCTGATAACTGGGATGGTCCATTACAGTGAGAAAAATGTTCCTGCTTTGCTGCCAATTGCTGGTACTTTGAGAGTGTGGCTGCTGAAAAGATAAAGCAGGCTGACAATACCCCTCAATACAGGAAGTTTGAAAATCTTAGAACTTGTGCAAAGTCACACATCCTTCATGCCTATGACAGCAAACACATTAACAAATTCGTTCATGGTTTCCTCCAGGCAAGATCTCAGAGTAAGAGTGGCAATAATTACATGGATGTGCTGTGCAACTGTCAGCAGCAGCTTCAGTTTTCAAGCACGCTAACTTCAGATCTACACTCTATATATAATGCATAATTTTACATCATAGCATCTGTTTTTATTCATTTTTCTAGGGTTAAAATAATTTTTAATGTCAACAGACATGCTCAGTGCTATCATAACCTGAGCCAACTACTCTCTCCAATAAGAAGAAAGGTCTCCCAGCCATCATGCTCTGCTCTTTCTAATCACTTCAAGCCCTGAGTTCTGGGCATTTTTGAATAGAGTTGGATAAAATACATTCTTACTTCCTACTGTCTGGTATGCACACTAGACTATTTTTTTAAGCTGCATTCTTGGAGATATTGGCAAGCATGCTGAGCCTCTAAAAGGCACTCACAAAATGCAAGCGTTACAAGCTTCCAAATTTCACAGTTAACCTCGGCAGATTTACACGTGAGAGGGAGCACAGAGCTCCAGGTCAGTGGTACATTCCCAATGGGCCTGTCTGCAGCATCTTCAAAGCCAGCCCTCCTGGCACTTTTAGGTTCCACTTTCTCTAAGAAGGTAAGAAGCTGTTATTTGTCCATAGTTAGAGATTTCCAGAGGTGTGTTGCTTCTTTTCACTTAGGCTAACTTCTGAAAATAACTTGAGGGTTTAGGGCCATTTGTAAGGCCAGGTAACACTAAATAGTTCTGGAACCTGGGACCACCTCTCACATAAAGCCAGAGCAGTTAGAAGCTGACCCTGATCAGAACTTGAATGCTTTTCACGTTTGCATGTATGACATGAAGTTCCAGGATGGATTTGGAGCATTGATCTGGGTCTGGAAGTCTGGAAACCTCTGGAACCAAAGTTCTGGCATGCAGAGCAGGGTCAGTCACCTTCTCAGAGAGTGACAGTAGTTGATGTGGTTGCCTGTACCAAGGTATTGCTGTGCTGAATGACCTGTAATGTACTTCTAAACATCTCCTGGATTATTTGTGCATAAGGAGAAGAGAAACTAGCTCCCCTGCAAGTCAGATGATCAGTGCTTTTGAGTATGGAGCATCACTGTTGGTGGAAACGGGTTTCATGTCTTAGTGGGAGCAAGTATGTCCCCTAGAATTATTTGTTTGTTGTAAGCGTTGAATTTACATCAAAGTTATAAATCTGGAAAATACACTGATACCCTTTCTAGAGCTCCATGGAGTAAGATGGCATTTTATTAAACAGTTGCAAAACCAGCCAAGTCTAAGTTGTGAAATGAGGTTTTGACTGTGGGACACATGAACAATTATCCAAAGCAGACAAATATGAAAGACAGCATCATGCTAGCCACTAACAAGTGCAGGTATATGTATATTGGCTCTGAAAGCTCAAATGACATATTGGTTGTGAATGATTTTCATCAGCCATAAGCGGCCTTTTTTACAGAATTCTATTGCCAACCATGTATATTAAGCCACAAAAATCTTAATTTGTTAGATAGGTTATCCCAAATATGCCTGTAGCATTTAAGGAATTAGAGTGGTACAAGTTCTGCAAAGTGTGTTATTTATAGCCATATTGTGCCCACTCTGCAAACACAGGCCACTCATAACCTGAAGGGCAAAGGCAGATACTTCACAGTGCAAAGGGACTGCAGGAACGTGCCAAAACACATGCCTGAGTGGTGTGAGGTAAGCTGGGCTACTGGGACACTAACATCCTTTTTTCTGCTCTAGTCACAGGTACCAAACCAAAGATGTCCTCGACAAGAATGATTCTACTCATACTGGGATTCCTCTCTACTTTGGCTGTAATTGCTTTAATTGCCGTAGCAGTCACCCAAAACAAGCCACTTCCGAAGAATATTAAGGTATGACAAGCTGGTACCCTTAGAGGAAAACAAGCTGAGGGGTTAAGTGTCCATAGTGCTCACAGACACATCACTGCCCTTGCTGGCTCTGGCTAACCTCTTTTTCTGGCTCCATGCACCTCAACATCTTGTTTTACATCTTTGTTGTAAAACCAGTTACAGCTTCACAGGGAATCATCTCTTAAGTAACTAGTCCCAACTTTGAGTTTTCGCTGCTCCTGTTTCCTTTGACGGGAGTTTTGCACTGAAGCTCTGCCGAGGAGAGCAACCACACACATTCCCACAGCTGCCAGACAGATGGGCTGTGTGTGCCAGGTCCCCCACGTGTGGAGGCCAGCACACCCTGGGTCTGGTTTGCTGCCCAGGTGTGGTAGCAGCTCTGTTTCCCCCACAGTATGGGATCGTGCTGGATGCAGGATCGTCCCACACTAACCTCTACGTGTACGAGTGGCCAGCAGAGAAGGAGAACGACACTGGGGTGGTGAAGCAGGTGGAGGTGTGTAAAGTTGAAGGTAAGAGGAGAAAAAGGGGCTGGGGAAGGGGTGTGGGTTGAAGAAGAGATCACATAATAAGAGGGCGAGGGAGGAGAAATCTAGAGGAAGAGGCCAAGAGTAAGAACAGTGTCACATAATGTGAGATAATGTATATCCCACTGCTTCCCATGAGGAGCTGTGTGTGCCTGGCCTTTGTGGGGAGAAAAATAGATCCACTTTTTCCTTTGTTTTTAGGATGCTTGGAATTAATTGCTTTTTGGAAAGAACTACACCAAGGAATGTACTTAAATAAGTAAAATGTCTGCAGGCTGAAGACTTGTGTCTTGCTGAAGTGCTGATGAAAGCAATGAGAGGGGAGACCATGGTTTGCTCTTTTTCAAGGCTTCTGTGCAAGCTGTGCACAGGGCTTGTGGCTCAAGGCTGCTCAACTTATGCATCTCATGGCTTATTTTTTTATTCTATTTAATTGCTGCATAGATAACTGTACGGTTTAGGAAGGCATAAATGAAGCCCAGGGGTTCACACAACAAGGAACAGCACAGACCATCATGGGTAGCTGCATTCTGGGGATCAGAGGAGTTGTCAGAGCTGCCTGGGGTCTTTTCAGGCCTCTGCAGTGCAGGGGAGAGCCCTGCTGTTATCAAGCCTCTGGGATAGCTGCTCAGCACTGCAGCATCCCACGTCATGAGCAGCACGCTCAGCATACAGCACCCTGGAGCAAATGGGGCTTCACTGCTGCCATGCAGGCCCTGCTCCTGGGGCAGTCCAGGGAACCAGGGGACACATGGCAGTGAGGGACACTGATCTTTTTCCTTGGGTCAGCATAAGAGGCAATAGCTGCAAAACACCCAGTGTTGTAGTGTGAGTATAAAGTACACAAACAAATGACAGCATCTGCCCCCGGAGGAACCAGCATAGAAGGGTCAGGGATTTTCAGGCACAGATCCAGGGTACACCCAGACTCAGAGAAGAGATTGCAGATGTTCAGGGCATGCTAAAAAAATGGTTTGTCTCAGCCCTAGTTCATAGCCTGCTTTGCTATGAAAAGAGAAAGGGTGGCAGATGCTGGGCACTGTGACCCCCCACCACATGCACTGGGCTTAGCTGGTGCTGTAGGATTTCTAAAGCTCCTCAGGAATGGGGTGGTTGAATCTGATCCTGCTGCCTGTGATATGGTTTAACACATCTGCTCATGACAGCATTCTGGGGTTATGCTTGGAGTACGAACAATAGAGTGTCTGTACTTCTTGCAGGCCCTGGGATCTCAGGTTACTCCCATGCCACAGAGGAGGCAGGTCCCTCTCTGGCACAGTGCCTACAACAAGCAAAAGAGGTGATTCCCTCAGCACAGCACAAAGAGACACCCGTCTACCTCGGAGCAACTGCTGGCATGCGGCTTCTCAGGTACTGCTTGTCCCCATCTCCCACAGCACTGCACCGGGAATCGCCATGGATGCGCAGCAGGGGCCTCTTGGGAACAGCCCTTGGACACACCGTCAGCCCACACTGAGCCCAGACACCTTCCTCTGCTGCTGACCTTTCTGAGCCCTGAGTCCCCTGGACTTTCCTATCGCTCACCCACTCACTCCAACCCTCCATCATCTCCTGCATCCACATGCAGCACAGAGACACCAGGAGATCAGCAGTGCCCAAGCTGAGTATCCAAGTGCCCCAGCCAAGCACCCACAATAAAGGGACGCTCAAATATCCCCAAAGTCTGGTATTAGGCCTAATCCAGGATTTTTTGAGCCCAAACATGTTGCAGCTCCCCAAGAGGGTCATCAGAGCCTAAGGTAACTTCATAATTACATCCTCCTTTAATTACAATTTGTGATTTTCATGAGGGTGACCCAGACCTCTCCTGGCTAGGACAGGGAACTGATCTGAGGTATATATTGCCTGGGAAATCTTCCTGGAGATACCTTCTAGATTTCTTCTCTAATGGTGACAGTAAAGGGTGAGAGGAGTCTCCACAGTGCAATTCCTATCAGGACACAGGCTATAGAACAAGAGCTCTGGTGTCTGCTCCTAGTACCTACCACTCTCAGCCGCAGGGTCTGTAAGTGTCAGAGCTGGTGGCAGCTGTCAAAGTGTGACAGAGAGGAGCATGGCCAGTTAGAGCTGGATGACCCAAATGAATGACTGTTCTCTCATAATTGACACTTGGTGGGGATTTGCAGCCTGCCTACTCAGAACAAAGCACATAGGCTACTGAGAGCTGTCAGCCAGAGTCACTCCATCCTTTCTTCCATTCATCCAGGTTGCAGAACAAAAGTGCAGCTGACAAAGTCTTGTCCTCAGTAGAAAACACACTACGCTTAGCTCCCTTCAACTTCCAGGGTGCCAGAATCATCACTGGTCAGGAAGAAGGAGCCTATGGATGGATCACCATTAACTACCTTCTGGGCAATTTCAAGCAGGTAGTATATCTATAGCAAGTACATCTGAATCATTGTCTTGCAGCAGTTTGTAAGTCATGCCTTGCAAGAGGGTGTCACAGGCACTATCTTGCCTTTTAAGTCATTTACCAGGGATCAGGGAGCTGAACATCTTGCCTCAGCCGTTGCTGTGAGTACATCCTGATAGTGGTATCAGGATGCACCTCTATAGTCAGGCTTCAAGCACTGAAATAAAACACCAGCATCTTCAATAATTTTGCTTGTGTACTGCATCCTTCTCACTTCCTGATCTAAAATATTTCTGTTTCTGAAAAGTTTGATGATGGTTCTTTCCTGTTGAGCTTATAAAGCTTCTGAGACCTGAAACAGTAAGTGGACTGTTTTCTCTCATAACAGTGGTATTAGGTTTCATATTCTTTGCCCTCCTGCAAACACTTGGACATGATCCATCTTCTGTATTTACAAACTTGCATTTTTCTTATGTCTTGTTCCAGTTCTCATCTCATGCCCCCTCCAGGACTTCCCATGTTTCCTGTGTTCTGTGTTTCTGCTTGTCTCCTCATAGTTCTTTCTCATTTTCATTTCTCCAGAATAAATCTTCTCCATGCCCAATATATCTGGTTTACTTTGATTTTTTTTTTTCCCAAGTCTGGCTGGAAAAAGCTTCTACACTCCCTGACATCCTCAAGTGAGACATCAGGAGCGCTAGACCTTGGAGGAGCCTCCACACAGATTACCTTTGTATCAAAGGACCTCTCTTTGGAGTCCCCAGAGAACCAGCTCTACTTCCGTCTCTATGGCAAGGATTACCAAGTGTACACGCACAGCTTCCTCTGCTACGGGAAGGACCAGGCTCTGCAACAGAAACTGGCCAGGGACCTACAGGCAAGTACATCCACACCTGTAATTGAACGTGGACATCCTGGACCCTCCCAGATGGGATACAGGTGCTGTAAATTTGCTGTGACCCAGCTCACCTCTTAGTCTGAATTAGGGATACATCATTGTTCTCCACACAGGCTGGGCATCAGGTGCACAAAGAGGTGACGTCAATACTTTCAAAAGTCATACCAATTTAATTTGCCTTGATTCTTGAGCACGGCATAGCAAGAGAACTGCATTTAACTGAAGTACTCAGCAGAGGTGACATTTTACCATCTCTGAGAAACCCAAATCAACAGCACAGCTTCACAAACTGTGACTTAAAGTAATTTGCCCAGGGTCCTACAGGGAGGCTGTTGGCAGTACCCACATCTTCCCCTGCACGGCCAGTGCCTTAAGCCATCCTCATCTCTTTGACCTGATGTGTGCACTTTGATGTGATCTACTGTGACAAGTGCCACCCTTCCTTGTGGTTCTTTCCCAGGGTTTCTATTTCCCCAGGTTACTCTAGAGCAAAGTGTAACAGCTTGGATTGATTTTTGCTTTCAGACCGTGAAGAGCAGCAGTGTCCTTGACCCATGCTTTCACCAGGGTTATCAGAGGATAATAGATATAAGTGACTTCTTCAAAAACCCTTGCACATCAGACAGGAAAAAGGAATTACCTTTCAGCCAGCTGTACATAGAAGGAGAGGGGGACTATCAAAAGTGCCGAGAAAACATCCAGACACTCTTCAACAAAACCAATTGTCCTTACTCCAGTTGCTCCTTCAATGGGATATACCTACCTCCATTACAAGGGAATTTTGGGGTGAGTCTTCACTCATTCTTCAACTCTCTATAATCCAGAATGTCAGAAGAGCAGAAATTCAGAGAAATGCTAGAGTGTGTTCTTCATGACTGAGGCAGGGAATCATTTACAAGATGGCTTTTTGGACATGTAACTACAAAAGTAGTGCTGCACTTGCTATGAGGAGAGACATGTTAAAAGCTACTCCAGTAAATACTGGCCTACCAGTACTGCACTCTTCCCATTCTAACCCATATCCTTGGGGTGCTCTATTTACTCACTTTTTAAGCTGTCCTTTCTGACGTCCAGCACCAGAGGCAGGAGAACGTGCTGCAGGCAGGAACACTGCTCCTGCAAACCTTGCCTCCTGAGGTCAGCGGTGGTGCCAAATCTGAAACTGACCCAGCAGTGTCTGAGTGCTACTGAAACCAGCCAGCTTCCCTGTCTGCTTCCCAGACAGGATGAGGAGAGAGTGCACACTCTGAACACACATTATGTGTGATACCATGCTGACCATCAGTCCTAGAGCTGCAAGACCTCAGTGATTGTGAGGCTTTCCAGGGAACTGTTAATACACCCTTGCCCCGTTCATGAGCTGCCTCCTACCTATCCGCTACTGGCCATGGTCAGAGATGGGGTTTCTGGACTTTGAATTATAGGATAGGGCTCTGTACAGTCCTTTCAGACCATCACCTCTGCTCTTTGTGGTGATGTTGGTTGCACACTCATCTCACTCTCAGTTGCCAAAATGGGATCACGGTTGTGATGGCAATCAGCATTCAACGTGTGCCACTGGCACACAGAAAGGAGAGAGCTCACAGAAGTTCTTCAGGATATCAGGATATATATAGAACAATTCCTACTTCCATCTCTCAGCAGCTCTGAGATGTATGTCTCAAAATAATATCACTCTTGAAAACATTCCTGCTCTTGTGTGTGTGATGTTGCTTTTCGTATTTCTCTATCTATAAATAAAATAATTTTCTTTTATGGGATTTGTAGCCTAGTCAGATTAAAAGAATCTTTTTCCTTCAGGCTTTTTCTGCTTTCTATTTTGTGATGAACTTTTTGAACCTGACCAGTGAACCAAACCCCCTTGCCCTGAACAAAGTGACCAGCACCATTGAGAGCTTCTGTGCCAGGCCTTGGCAAGAGGTGAGCAGTGCTCATTGCAGTAGACTGGGGCTGCTGATACTTTTCTGTAGGCTAAAAGGCTGGGGTTAATTTCCAGAGCAAGATGGGGAAGATCCCGCAGCACCTGCAGTGGCTGCTCAGGCACAAGCTGGAGCAGTGGGAAGATGTGTTTAACAATCTGGTGGTTGCCTCCTTCCCTAGGTGAAGACAGAATATCACCACATCAAAGAAAAGTACCTGAGTGAATATTGCTTCTCTGGAGCTTACATCCTCTCTCTCCTGGAAAATGGCTATGAGTTCACTGAAAATAACTGGCAAATGATCCACTTCCTTGGAAAGGTGTGTTTCCTGGTGGGGAGGGCTCCACGCCAGCAGTTCTCTGCAGCCTCTGCTGCACAGCCTGGCCCTTCATCCCCAGGGGTGCCACTGCCCCAGCAATGCCACAGGCAGCTTCCCAGCACTCATTCTGCTCTTCTCCTGTTTCAGATCGGCAGCAGTGATGCAGGCTGGACCCTGGGCTACATGCTGAACCTGACCAACATGATCCCTGCAGAGGAGCCAGCTGAGCCCCCTCTCTCCCACGGCAGCTACGTGGGGCTGATGGTGCTGTGCTCCCTTGTGCTGGTGTCCGTGCTCCTGTTCGCCTGGCTTCTCTTCCACAAGCCCAAGTGCCTGCAGAAGGGGATTGTTTAGGAAGAACTTGAAGGGGAGAGGAGCCATGTCATCCTGGCTGCTCAGGGCTAGGAGACCCCAGCAGAGCAGGGTGTACTGCAGAGTCCCTCTCACTGAAGCTACTGACTGTAGAACAAGGGCATTTATTTCTTCTGAATCACACTTGCACTGACAGATGCTGGGACATCAGGCTCGCCACCTTCTCTGCCAAGGACAGACAAGCTGGTGTCCCCTTCTTGAATGGGTCGTACTTTCATTCAATGAAACTTTGCTGCTTGTTGGTTTCTGCCTTGTGCACAGCATTATGAAGAGAAAAGTGGCAGCAATCTTTGGGAGCCAGTGCTCCTGCAAGTGTTATCTCAGGGTCACACATCCCACTGAGCTCTTGGGAGCTATCCCATACAGGGTGATGCCACTCCTTCTCCGCCGAAGCTGTTCCCAAGAGCCCTTTCTGCACCAGCACACCTCTGCTCACCTCCCTGCGCCCTGAGCTCTCACAGCCCTACAGTTGGGTACAGCACTTGCACCTGGTTGGCCCCTGAAGATGGGCCAGGCTCCCAAATGCCACTCTGGGAAAAGAAGGGATGAGGATGAAGAAACTGAGCGTGCTTGTGGTTATCAGCCCTTAGCTGGGTTCTGTCGGCTGTCAGCTCCTTTTGCAGGTGGCAAAACATCTTTTTCCCACGTCTTCCTGATGTTGTTGCTGGACCAAAGCTGGCTCACTGTTGCACTGAGCCATTCCCACGTCCCTAAGGCACATCAAGCCACAAATTCCCAGCCAGGCATTGCTGGCTTTTGTAGGAACAGCTTGTATTGGCACAGGTTCCTTGACCAGTAGTGAATGTTTATGCCTGCAGGGACTCTGGTGTGACCAGTGTGCCCTCAGGTACAGACCCACTAAAGCAATCCAGGGTCACTGTGCTGATAACACAGCAGCCTCCAATCTAGGAAAAGTGTTTATTAGCTAATGATCCTACAGGCAGCTGGCAGCAGTTAACCAGCATGAGTATGCACAGACTGAGCCACTCTTTCCAACAGCAAAATTAGTGAAGATCTGCATTCCCTTCCTTCATGGCATAGGCTTATCCTATGGCCAAAAGACCCAGGGCTTGTGAGTGCACATACTGCAGCCCATCTTCTAGCTCACAACTTGGACAATGCCACCGACTGAGTTTATTGATCGCTTTCTTCCATTTTTCCATTTCTTGTCCAAAAAAATTGGAGAGGTAAGTCAGAAACCCATTTTTGTAAAACACTCAGAAACCACTGGTGCCTGTCTACCTCCCACAAAATCTCAGAAATCTCTTCTCCTAATGACCTGTAAATGTGGAGGCCAAAAGGAAGCATATATTGTAGAGAGGAAGGCATAGCAAACACACACCTGTTTCCCCAAGCAAAGGTGTAAGCAGTGTGGAGGGGGTCAGGATGTGCAACCCCAATAATGCCTTCTCCTTTAGGCAAGCACAGTCACAGAGTTCTCCCAGACTGTCCCTCTGCACAGTCCAGGCTGGAAAACGTCACCCAGTTGTTTCTACTTCATGCCTGGAAGTAGAAGCCCTACTATATTGAAGGACCCAAAGGTAAGGGAAAAATTTACTCTGTCCTGTATTAAGATCTTTGGGCAGATCATTGTCCTTCCAAAAATCTGTGTCTTATTTTTGCTCTGAATCAGCTGGCTTCAACTTCTGTTGGATCTTGTTCTGCCCATTTCCAAAAGACTGAGTAACTCTGCTATTAAAATCCTTTTTCCTTGTTGGTGCTTGCAAGTTGTCATTATATCATATTAAATAGACTGGTTTTCAATCTGTAAAGTGCTCTGTGTTGACCTCACTTGTAGCTCTCGACTCCACTTCTTTTAAAAGTTTTACATCTTTCTGAAACTTGGATACCAAAGTTTTCAGCAGTGAGTGGTAGTAGAGTCACTAATAGTGTATATATCTGGTTTTGATCTATACTCCATGTTCCCCACTCATATATCTCTGGTCCAGGACTGCTCACTTAACAGGAAGCTTTTAGGCTGTTGGGTCCAGATGGACAATTGCAACTTGGTCTTTTTTCCCAGTCACTGCATTTCAGAACAGCTTTTGTCTCACATCCCACATCACTGTCTCTCAATAGGAGCCATTTTGCCCTCCGTGGGGCTCCACTGAAACATGTGCTATTCAAAAAATATTCCCCCAAGCAGGTTACCCAGTTCAATCCACAAACGACCCTTCATCAGCTGTGAGTCTATTGACCAGTTTTTGTTTCATCTGCAAATGCACTGTGATGTCAGAATTCAGCCAGGGATGAGCTCTTCCTTCTGTTGTTCGCAGCACAGATAGGTAGGTGAGAGATGAACAGAAGATTTTGGCCATGGCTGGAAGGTATGCAGGAGAAACGTGATCAAAACTGCTTCTGCTGCCCAGAGAGTCTCATCTGCAACACACCTCATTGCAAATGGCTCGTGCCACCTTCCTTGCAGAGTCTTTGTAGCAGAGCAGATGCCCTGGAGAAGCTCCCCAGGTGAGCTGGGGCATCTGTCCTTCCCGTGAACAGCATGGAAAGCTGCAGAATGGCAATTCCTCTCCTGAGACCTCCTTGGGGATCTGGCAGCTGCTCAGTTGTGTCCATGATGAGAACAGGCAGATCCATTAGGACATGTCAGAAATTGATTCAAAAACTCCATGTAGAAGTTGGTGTGGAAAGAAAGCTTGTGCCAGTCTGCTCTTCTTGTTCCTGCTAAGGATTTATGTCAAAGGAAAATGTCAAATACCTGGGAAAATAACTTTTACTATGTTTTGTATCTTCATTGCAAGTCCCATAGCATTAATATTGTTAGGTCCTGATTTGGGAGCCAGATGAGCAGCTGGCATCTTCACTTGCTCCTCCTGTCTTAATTATCTTACTTTTTGGCTTGAGTTTTGGAGTGTTTTAAAGCTTTAAATGTGACTTGAGCACAACTTAAAGGCCCCAAGCTAAGATAAATACAAAATACATCACAAAATTTTTAAACCTTATAACTTTTAGATGGCCTCTCATAAATCAATCTCTCCAGGATCAGGAGTTCTAAGGTGAAAACGGACATGCCACTTGAGCAGGCTGAGGCTCCAGGAATTGGTTTACTGAAGGCATCCTGTCACTGTCTGTATGTGAACATTCACAGAGCAGCCTATGATTGTTTTCTCCCCATTTCTTTTGTTATTGCAGGAATTTATTCATGGAGGCTATTCAAAATCCTTGGTCAAAGAGTTCGAGTTTATGAACATTTATTTCTTTGCTTCTGTGTTGCATCTGATCCAGCTGTATTCAACTCAAATGTATGTTCCAGAGCCACCCAACATGTAAATGGAGATCATTAATGACAGTGAAGGGAGTTTCCAAATCTGTCAGTAATAATGTATCATTTCTCTTGTTAATACAGTTGATCTGCCTCACTGATAATTATCTGTGCCTTATTTCTAATTTGATAGCTTCTGGCTTTAGTTTCTAGACACTGCCTGCTGTACCTTTTGCTTTTCCTGGGTAAGGCATCTTTTAACATCACATGCTCTTGTCTAGCAAATATTTACTCACTATTCAGCCCTGCTGTGCTGCCAAGACTCCAGACCTCGGTCACTCCTAGAAGAGAGAGCTCTCACGGGCTCCTAGGAAGCTCTGAGATGTGCTGCAGCAAGGTGGGATGAGTGTCTCTGGTTTGGGTTCAAATGTGGATTGGTCCATATTTGGGGAGGTTTCTTGCAGATTCAATAGCTTTGCAGGGTGCAACAGCAGCCTGCTCTCGCTGGGACTGATGACCTCTATGAGCTCTGCCATGTTCAGCCAAGTGTCAAGTGTGGGCAAAGCAATCGGAACTTGGCAGAAGAGAGAGCCTGGGTACCTGCAGCACCCTCCCCTCTGGCAGGAAAGCTGTTCCCCACCACAGGCTCTAAGTATCTTTCACTCTCCTCCCTGATAAAGCTGCCTTTCCTCTGTGCACAGGCTACAGCTGATATCCCCAGCCCTACAGCAAAGCACAGTGGGGCCTCCACTGGGAAGAAAGCTCTCAGAAGTGGGGCCTTCACCTCTGCAGTGGGAGGCTGATTTGAAATGTTGGCACTGGTCAGGGCTTTCCATTTTCTCCAAGAGCAGCTCTGGGCCGGACGTGTGCCCCTTCATTCTCCACCCCAGTTCTTCCCATGCTCTGTGCCAGGCAGGATGTGCAGGCTCTGCAGGGCTGCCAGCTTTGTCCCAGGCTCAACAGCCTATTCTGGGGGGACTGGGGAGGACACACTGAGGACAACAGTCTCTGCCACCCAGCCCATGTGTTTTCTTTCCATGGCCCAGCCCTGAAGAAATGGATCTTTGTTTTGATGCACACACAAGTCTCTGTATGCTTATCATAATAAAGACTGCTGAACTGATGCCAGAAAAGTTTTCATGCTGTTTTCCAGGAGATGGGAGTTTGCCAGTAGTGGAATGGAGCTTCTGGCACTAAACATGGAAAAGTCCTGAGATGTGATTTCCTCTCCTGCCAGTTCCTTGATGCTCTCCTGGGCCAGCTCTGAGGTTCCAAGCGGATGGGTAGCATCCCCTCCTGGTGGAGAAAGGCACTGTGGTCTCTCCCAGATTCTGGGCACTTCACACAGGTTTCCTCTCTCCCAGGAAGGCTGCTAGTGCCTGAACCACATCTTTCCTCGCCTGAGCTTCATCCTGACCTCCTCAAAGCAGTTTGTTCTCCCTTACTACAAACTGGACAGAGGCAGTCCTCTGTTCTCATTTTCCCTCCCCCAGGCAGCCCCATGGCATCATGCTGGCACTGCAGCCCACCTTCCCAGCCCCGCAAACAGGGCAAGGACAGTGGGCCTGTGCCCCTTGCTCACAGGGCTGCGTGTCTCTGTGAGCAGCCACAGCCATAGCTCTGCCAAGGCAAACAATGCTTGTCACAGTTGTTATTCTTCTTCCAGCATGCACTCCCCACAGTTCACTCATTCTTATGGCTATTAGCTTAAACTTTACTCAAATTTTCCAATCTTCCTCTGTTAACAATATGGCCAGAACTAAAATGAACTCATCAGATGGAGCCTTTCCATGGCCAGTTCCAGAGGAATCAGCTCCTTGCCACCTGTGACCATCAGCCATGCAGTGGTGGGCTCGCATTTGCGTCCCTCTCACTCTCACCACAGTGGCACAGAGCATTCCTGCTCCCCCTCTTTCTCCCACTGCCTTAAGGTCTCTCCATTTTTGAACATCTGGGTGGGGGGTGGGGGAGTGTATGATCCATCCCAGCCAGCCACATTTTCCAAATTAAGTCTTTATTTACTTCCTTCACTGTTTCTAATTTCTAACATTTTATATTGTTTGTTTCTGCTTTTATCGGTGTTTTCAAATGTGTCCAGACTTATTGTTGGATTAAAGATTCATCAGGTTGTCATTTTTCTAGAATGTATAAAGGCAATGCTAGGTCAGATCAAACAGGCAGCACACTGGCATTCATCTCCAGCTGTGTGGTGGTCAAGGATTTAGAGGGATAGTTAGGGAAACAGCATAATCCTTCTCTTCTACCCATCAGGAGCTTAGGAAATTTATGATCAAGTGATTGCTTCAAGATCTGATAGCTGTGGGTGCCCCTGTTCTCTACGAATTCATCTTATCCTCTTTTGCACTCATTTAACTTTCAGCTTTGATGATGTAATTTCATTGTGTCTTTTGTGCAAAACTATTTCCTTTTGTATGCTTTCAACCTGCTGCCTGATAACAGGCTGCCTCCATCCCTGTGCTATGGGTAAGGCTGACTAACTCTCAGACCTAACAGTGTGTGAGATGCATTCTCCACCCACATGAGATTTTGCCCATGGCTCCTTTTTAGGTTCTAATGGTCTGGCATTTCTTTTTTTACTGTTGTTTCTCACATCAGTGTTGCTTGTCTCCATAGGAAAGTGAGAGGTTTCCTCATGTGTCCCTTGGCAGCACTGCAGTTCCAACTCTGCCACTGCTGTCCCAAGGCTACTGAAAGCAGCCTAGGAAGGGAAAGGGGAGGGGGGAAACTGGCCAAACATGGGGCTTGTGCTATTTTACTATAGCCCTACCCAGCACTCTCTGGCTGCCAAGTAACACTGGGTAGTGCTGGAAACCTGCCCACAACTCTTTCACATGGCCTTCATTGCTGAAGGCTGGGGAGAGAGCAGCTCCAGGGGAACCCAGCAGCCCTGGGAGCAGTGATGTGAAGGAGGTGAAGGCATTTCCCACTGCTCTGGGGGCTGCCAGCTTTGCAAAATACCACCAGACATGTCTTGCTGTAGAGACAAGAGCTGTCCTCCCATATCCATGCTCGCCACGCCCCAGCTTCAGCTACTTTGCCTTGGTTTATTGCATGTGCTGGGAGAAGCTATCACCTCCAGCACTGATTCTTGTTACCTGGCTACAGATAGGTGCAATGCCATTCCTGCTCCTGAACATGTGTTGCTTTCAGACTGGCTGACAAGCAGGGATGTGATGGGATGAAGCTTAACTAGGAGAAGGTATTAATATGGTTACTGCTATCTCTACATATGTATAATATTTTTGTTTTTCCGGTCATGTCTCCAAAAGGATATTTTTTCAAAAACAGGGGTAAGAGGGAACTGTGCAGACAGGGCAGAAGACCAAGAAGGCAAAGAGTCAAGGATAGAAAGGACCACTAATGTGGGGCTGGGGCAGAAGAAAGTTGAATTTAGGAAAGTCTGAGTAAGCTGAGCCAAGCCATGAGCAGGCATACCATGTGCCTTGCCCACCAGCCTGTGCTGTTTGCATCAGAGGCTATCAACAGCATCTAGAGGCTATAAACAGAGACTCCCTGGTTTTACCACTGCTCTTCCTGGAAAACTGAGATAGAAAGACAGTCAGCAGCCCAAGCAGATGCGGCAAACAGGTAGGAAAGCACTGATGCAGGGCAGCATGGATAGGGAACACTTTGCTGGGTGAAGCAATGCTTGACACAGAAATTAGAGCAATGCAGCACAGACCAACCTCAGGGTTGGAGGGAAAGCAAATGTTTGGCATGGCACTGAGTATCCTGGGCAGCCCATTACTAATGGCCAGAGAAGCTCCTTTCTAGCATGGCCTGGGTAGAGCAGAATCACATGCTCTTGTTACCAAAGGGAGCTTTTCTCTTGGCCTGTCCAGCTGATGGTAAATTTTTCAGCTGTTTGTCCTCACGTTTGGGCTCTGTGTCAGGGTTGTCCTAGTAAATACCTCTGTCAGAGCCACTAGGCTGCGGGAGTTTTAGCCTCGTGGGGCAAGGCTGCAAAGCAAGGCTGCCTCTGGCAGTGGGCAGAGAGCAGGGACCATGAGGCATCTGCTGCCCACTGGGATGAGGGTGGCAGAGGTGGAGAGGAACCAGCCTCCCCTATACCTAGAAACAGTTTGCAACTCTTTGTTAGCAGACAGCAGGACATTTTAACTTGTCTTTACGCAGTTAAGCAATCTCTTGCTGCCCAGTGCCTGTCAGAGCTCTTTCTCACTCCTGCTCCCAGAGCAGGGCGGGGTGATACCAGACTTTCGAGCGGAGCTCTCCGTGATGGTCTCTGCTCAGCAGACAACTCCTGCATCACGTCCCAGGGCTGCTCTGCCCTCCCCCTGCACCGTCTCAGCTCGGCAGTTTGGGCAGGCAGCTGTGGGGAGGGCGATGCGGTCCCTGCCTCTGTTTATCCCGGGAGCAATGGGATCGCCGGGTGAGCAGGGCCGGGCAGAGGGGCCGACTGACCCGCGGAGCCCGCGGTGGTGTCTCCTCTGCTTCCGCAAGAGATAGAGCGGGAGAGGAGGCGCGGCGCAGAGCCGGGACCGTGCGCCGGGGAGGAACGGTGGGAGCTGCCCGTGCGGAGCAGGCACGGGCCGGGCAGGGCTGCGGGAGCCGTGCGGACAGCGAGGCCGCCCCATCCCCCTCGGCTCTTGCCCCATGAGAGGGCTCGGTGACGGGCAAACCCCCGCCCGCTGGCCCCCTCTCCTCTCCTTTCCCCCGCCCGCCGCTCCCCGTGCGCTTGGCAGCCCCGACGCCCTCCGCAGCCAGTTTTCCAGCCCTGCGCTTCTTCTGCGGTGACAGCCAGTGGCTGCGGGGGCCTGTTTGCTGTCCGGTTAATAAGTGAGCTGGAGCGGGGGGAAACTTCTCCGCCGGCGGAGAGCGGGCTCGCCGGCGGCCGGGCGGCCGGGCGGGGGGAGCATTCCTTCGCCGCGGGGCCCCGGCGCGCCCCGCTCCCGCCGCCCCCCGCCCGCAGGTGCAGGGGGCTGGCGCTCGGCAGCTGGAAAGAGCTGGTTGGAGTTTGCACTTTAAGCTCCCGGCGGGGAGGGAGCCGGGGCTGGGAGCTGGTCCGGGCGCCCGGCGCCGCGGGAGATGGCGCGGTGGCTGCGGCCCCTCGTGGGAGCCCTGCTGCTGCTCGAGGGGGCGGCCGCCCTCAGCTTCCTCCACCATCGCTACGAGGAGCTGGTGCAGGCCCTGTTCCGCGTGCAGAGCCAGTGCCCCTACGTCACCCGCATCTACAGCATCGGCCGCAGCGTCGAGGGCCGGCACCTCTACGTGCTGGAGTTCAGCGACCACCCGGGCATCCACGAGCCCCGTGAGTACGGGAAATGGGGACAGCGGCTCGGACAGGACGGGCTTCGTTGCCACACTCCCGCCCAACACAGGCGGCAATGTTGGGGCACTGGGTGGGGGTATCTCCCTTTCCAAGTAGGACTCCTGGCACTGTCCAGATGCCAGGCAGCGCGGTGTCCGGCACGGATCCCGCAGCCAGCCAGGGACGCGCACGCCCAGCCCGCACACATGCAGCGTGCCACGCACTGTGCTTGCCTGAGCTGCAGCGTGGCCCGGGCGCGTACTTTGGACGGAGCTCTGAGTTTTCAGCTCAAGCTGATGCGAGAACGCAGGCGAGTCCATCCCAGCACCCCACCTGCACTGTCACCCTTTCCCTCCCAAAAGAGTGTTGTTCAGGCAAGGAGAGGCAGCATCCACTCTCTGTCCTGTGCTGCTGGGTAGTGACAGGAGAGAAAGTGTTCGGCCCTTCCTCCTCCAGACGGCAAAGCCAGGAGGACAGCAAGCAGGGACCCCGGCAGAGAGGGCGCTGGGCTTCTACAGCCCTCCCAGCCCCGTGGGCTGTGCAGCCCCAGGGACAGGCTGGTCTCAGGGATCTCCACCTGCTGCCACGTGGCCCTGTGGAACCTTGGCAGCAGTGGCCTCTTGAGCTGCTGCCTGTGCAGCCTGGAGATGCTGCCGAGCCAGACCTTACTGGCAGCCAGATGCCCCGGGAGGGCTGAGGAGAGCAGCTGCCTCTGCAGGCTGGGGGGCTGCAAACATCTTTCTGCTTTCTGCAGGATCTTTTGCCTTTTCAAATCCTAGCTGATGTGGCTACACACAGGGGCTGATGTGTGCAGGCAGCCTAGTCATGGAAAAGTGGCAGCAGGGCTGCAGGGGTGAGCAGAACCTGTGCCCGCCTCAGTGGAGCAGCCCTCACAAACCCCACAGCACCCCATGCCTGGCAGCACTGCACTGGGCTCATACTGCTCCACTCCTGTGGCCCAGAGTATCATTTTCAGGGGTGCCAGGAGGTGGGAGGGGGGGTTTCCCACCTTGACTGCTTCTGTGACAACCCTGTTCAGCACAGGGAAACCTTCATGGTGCTGGGGGCATCTGGGGCACCTCCATAGTGCATCAAGGGCTGATTCAAAGCATGGAGTGAGCAAAGGGCACTGGCAGTGCACCACTGGATTTTAGACTTGAAGAACCACATGAAAGCAGCTGGAAAGGCTGTAGGAGACGACTCAGATCTCCCCTGCCCCGGGCAGGCGGCATGGACCCATGGCCCTTCTTGTAGCATGGGCCACTGTCAGGCTGGCACTTTCAGCTTGTAGCACAAAGATTTTGGGAAACTGTGGTTTTCCTTGAAGGACATGAAAAGTAACTCTGAAAAGCAAGCTGAGAGTCAGTGGGCTCACATGCAGTAATTAGAGCTTGTGTGTCCATGTACATAAAGTTTAGGAGTTTGCATACTGAAAAAGGCTGACAAATCCTACTGCAGACGCAAACAAAGCAGAGAATCCAGGCTGAAACCTTATTTTTTTAAAGGCTGCACAAATGCCCAGGATTGTTCTGTATTTTTAATAACTGGATTATCTAACTAAATCAGTTCTCATGTCCCTGAAATCTAACAAGATCAAAATATGTTGCTCACCTCTTGTGTCTTGCACTGAGACACAGCAATCAAAAGACATGGAAAAGCAAAATCTTTAGCTAAAATTAGATNGCACAGGGGCTTTTGCAAGCAGCAGCTCACAGTCTGGAATGTGGTGCCTTTTACCCCAGGGATCCTGAGGGACATCATAGCTGGCAGCAGGGCTGCATGGTGCCACTGCAACTCTGATCCCCTGATCCCTGCTGGTGTCCAGAAAGCTCATAGTACAATGTCTCAAGATCTGTCAAGCCAACATTTGTAACAACGCCCTTTTTTTTTTCTGATGCTTTCATGTGACAGTCAGGCTCCCTTTTTAACTGAATTCCCCTGTTGTCTTTCGTTCTACCCATGCCGGCTCCAGCCTGCAATGTGACATTTTATTTTCCCACAAGTAACTGCTTTAAAAGGCCCTCTGGGAAAGTGCAACCTGTCCCTCATGTGTCCTGCCTCTCCTTCAGCAAAGCAGCAAGTCCTGTTCCAGGCACTGTTTGCCTGTGGTCTCCAAGTCTGTATTTTGAGACCTTATTTTAGAAAAGCCAGTGGCAAGAGACCTTTTTGGTCATACTGGAGCTGCCTGAGGGACAGTTTGATCCATATTCAGCTCGGCTGCTGAGGGTTTCTCCAGGCTCTTTTCCCTTGAGGGTGAGGAGGTCCTTAGCCTTGACCTTGGAGGCAGGTAAAGGGAAAGGAGCAATGCAGAGCTAGGAATGTGCCATGCTGGTGAGAGGCACTGAGAGCAAACGTAGAATAGCAGAGGTGGGAGAAAAGGTCTGTCCCCTCCACTGCCATCCACCAGAGAGCTGTGAAGCCCTGGCAGCCTGGGTCAATCCTGCCAGTGCTCCCTGATCCTTTTGTGCTGCCTTTCACCAACCCAAGACTAAATCACCTGCAAATACTCTTCTTGTGTGCTCCAAAGACCCAAAGCAACCTGGAGGAGAGTCTGAGCTGCTCCCAGGGGGCTGTGGCAAAATGGAGCGGAGCCCATATGAGAACTGTGCCACTCTTCCTTACTGAGGTTTGCATTTTTTAAGGGAAAGTGTTATTTTATACCATTTATTGCGTGTCCCTTGGTCTTGCCTGGGGCCCCCTGTGGTAGGAATTTGCTCTTCCCCCCTTTCCCAGCCCTGTCTGATGGCATCATTCTCTTGCTCTCTCCAGTGGAGCCTGAGTTCAAGTATGTTGGGAACATGCATGGGAACGAGGTGCTGGGCCGTGAGCTGCTGCTGCAGCTCTCCGAGTTCCTGTGCGAGGAGTACCGCCGGGGCAACGAGCGGATCACGCGCCTCATCCATGACACCCGCATCCACATCATGCCCTCCATGAACCCCGACGGGTACGAAGTGGCTGCCAAGCAGGTACCAGGCAGTGATCGCCTCCTCCAGACGGGTAGGGGCAGAAAGCCCTTCAGATCCCTTCCTGGGATCCTCTTCACTGCAGCTAGGAGGAGGGGGAATTCTTTCTCTTCATGCCCTGCCAAATTTTTTCCCTTCAGCTGGTGTCACTGCTTTTCACCTCCCTACCAAGGGCTCATGCTGTGTGTCGTGCCACAGGTGACCTTGGCAGCTGATGGAGGAGACTTCCTATACCTGTCTTACTCTCCTTAGAAGTTATTTGTCACAGGAGGATCACTGCAAATCCCCTGCCCTAGACTGGGAAAATGACAGCTGAATGCCATTGTCATAAGCAGTCAGGGACATTAAAGATGAGGGGGGAAAAATAAGCCCCCTAGTCCTCCCCCCAAAAAATAAACCATTTCTTTGTGCTGCTAGACATCAGGGAGATATATGTGGCTCTTTCAGCTAAAGCAAATTGTTTATTTGTCTTGTGGCTTACTCTAGCATGCTGGAAAATGAAGATATTGTTATTGATTTTCCCAATCAGTACCAATACTCTTTATTGTCCTGCCAGCAATAACACATGTCATTGCTGAAGTGCTCTTACAGCAGCTGCTCTCTGCCTCTCTGACACCCAGCCTGACTGCACCCACCCTTTACTCACCCCTGTGATGCACCTTTGCCCCGCAGGGCCCAGACAGCAATGGGTACTTGACAGGGAGGAACAATGCCAATGGAGTGGACTTGAACCGCAACTTCCCTGACCTCAACACACTCATGTACTACAGCAGGGACATCAGCGGGCCAAATCACCACATCCCACTGCCTGACAACTGGAAAAGCCAGGTACCAGTCTGGGCTGCCATAAGGGCTACAGCATCCTCTTAGAGTGTCTCAGCATGCAAGAAAACACACTGTCCTTTGGCTTGCAGCGTGCTTGTCTCCTTCTCTGAGCCTTCTGCCTGCAGAGCAATGATGCAATCCTGGTCCCATATCACAGCTTGCACCTCTGCCAGGAGAGGCTGACATCACAGCCAGCTTGGGGGAGCAGGTTGCAATGCACGGGGCAGAGGAGGTGGCACATGCTGGCTAATGCCTGTGCCTCGGGTTTTGGAGTGGTGCTGGGGGAGCTGTAGCAGGGTATGCTCAGGAGGAGTCTGCTTTGTGTATCAGGGCAGTCGGTGGAGAACAAAGGAAGCTGCAAGAGCTGCAGCAGGACATTGCAGGACAGGATCTGACATGGCCAATCACACCACAGCCTGGCACGGAGCAGCAGCTGGCACAGAGGTGACTCAGCTCCTCCCTGTCTCCTTCTCTCTTCTCCTTACAGGTGGAGCCAGAGACATTGGCTGTGATCCAGTGGATCAGCAGCTACAACTTTGTGCTCTCGGCCAATCTGCATGGTGGAGCAGTGGTGGCAAATTACCCCTATGACAAGTCCCAGGATCAGAGGTTCAGGAGCCACCGGCGCACAGTCAACACACCCACCCCTGATGATAAGTTGTTTCAGAAGGTGAGCACAGCCACAGTGGGTGAGGACATTCCCTGGCAGGGTGCAGAGTGAGAGCTGGACGGGAGCTCTGATCACTGTGTCATGCAGAAGCTGAGCCAAGAAACGTGCTGGAAATAATCATTAGCAGACTGCAGCATCTCTGCCAGCCACTGGCTCAGGAGCCAGGTCAGGGCAGTCCCACCCTGTAAGCCAGTCCCACCACAGGGACAGGCCAGTCTTAACTCTCAGGAGCCCCCTCCTTGTCTGTACTGTGCTTGGGTTCCCCATAACCCAAATACCACTGGTATTCTCAATAACAACCTGCTCTTCCAAAGCCAGAAAATGCACCCACCTTTGCCACACCATCTGAGCATGCATAGGGGTTTTTTTCCTAGAGAAGTGGCTGGGGGCCTGCCAAGACCAGGATAAGGGACGTGGGTGTCCAGCAGGGGCTTGTGGATGGTGAAGAACAAGAACTACAACCAACAGTGGGAGCTCCAAGAGCATAAGCAGATATCAGGGAATGCATCAGTCCATGCTGTTGATCCTGTTAGTGCTAGCTGTAGCTCGTGGTTTTTATTCATTATCCCAGAAAACAATGCCTTCAGTCGCTGCTTCCCTTAGGAAATACCCAGCACAAGAAAAAAGTAAGTCTGCGTCAGAACAGTTAATGAGAAAAATAAGTCCAAGCTGGAGTTCAGCCTTCTCTGGAAGCAGAATCTGCAGGGGCTTGTCAGGACCTCCTGGGATCACGGCTGTGCTCAGACCCTGATATAAAGAGGCTGCAGTCTGGGGCATAGGCTAATGATACCCACACAGCCTCAGGACTCAGAAATGTAGAGAAGTAACTGTTTTCCTGCTGACAGATTGATATTACACTGGAATCTGAACCGTAATACAAGGATATAGAGTTCGCATTAGAAAATGAAAATGCCAGTCTCTCTTAAACTGTGTCTTACGCAGCCCACTTTTAGCCCTGCCTTCTTATCTAAAAATAAACAGTAATCTTAATAAGGGCAACAAACAAATGGTTGCTAGAACCAGAAGTTGCCCAAACTCTTTCCTAATCCAAATGCCCCTGATACATATCTGGTATTTGCCAGGACTGATACTGGTTAGTTTTCTTCACATCTTTTACCCCTGTTAGTGCCATTTGCTGTGTGGGGCATAGGTCCAGTGCCCTCTGCTCCCCCTCTTTTTAGCATGAGCAGGGCAGAAGCCACTTGTGCCATCAACCAGCTTCCAGCTTGCCAGATTACTGCTCTTCCTCCTCCACCTTTATCTGCCTCCATCTTGTAGAGGTCCTGGGGTGCTGTGTTTTGTGGCAGTAAAATGCAAGAACTGTCTCCTGTCTGACTTCCCTCCCATGCTCCTCAGCAAAGGAGGGAGCATGTTTTGTCCAGAGCCAGGCAGGCTCTCCAGCCATGTGGGGCTGGCACGGTGACCACTGGCTGCTCTCCCTCTAGCTGGCCAAGACCTACTCGTATGCCCACAGCTGGATGCACCGAGGCTGGAACTGCGGGGACTACTTTGCTGATGGCATCACGAATGGGGCATCCTGGTACTCGCTCAGCAAAGGTAAGGGCTGGGCAGGTGAGCACCCCCCACAGCAAAAAGAGGCAAAGGGATAGACAAGAAACCTCAGGACAGAGTGGGTTGGAGAAGGACTGTAGCAATAGGGCTGTGCCCGTTACTAGACACCATTCTGGTTTTTGTATCTCAGACCAGGAAATGGCTTGGGAGTACTTGAAATGTCTTGGGAAAGAGCCACAGAAATAGCCAAGGTCTGCAGAGACCTTTGTCCAGTGTGCTGCTCGACAAAGGAAGCATTAATTGGTTAGTGTATTTGAAAATCCTACAGTGTAATTCCATCCAAACCCAAAACTGTGACCAATGGGAAGGCAGCTTCTAGTTCCTGAAAAATCTGATTAAAAAAGACACAATGAGGAATCTGAAAAATCAACACATAAGACTAGAAAAAAGATTGAAGAGGAACTGGTAAAGATACATAGGCCCTTATGGCACCCAACCTCCCTGTGCTTCTGAAGGCAGGTCCGTGAATGATCCATCTGAAAGAGGGAGCTGGGCAGCCACAAGGGGAGGGCTGCATGGGTGAAGGCTCTGGTCTTGCCATCATGCAGGGAGGAGGCTGCGCCTGTGGTGCAGAGAAGGAGAGTGAGGACTGTTCTGGTCAAAGAGAGATGGGCCAGTATGACTGGGACACAGAAACAGGAAGGAAAAAATGTCCTGGCCATAGGCTATTCTTCTCTTCCAGGCATGCAGGACTTCAATTACCTCTACACCAATTGCTTTGAAATCACCCTGGAGCTGAGCTGCAATAAGTTTCCCCCTGAGGAGGACCTGGAGCGGCAGTGGATGGCCAACCGGGAGGCCCTTGTTGCTTTCATTGAAGAGGTAAGGTCTGCAGGTCCCCATGGGCCTTGGTGGTAGGGGATCAGTAGGCACCAGCAGTAGAAGGAAAGGGAGTTGGTTATGGAGCTCATGGGGTGCTCTTGTTGGTGGCCTTTGGGGAGGCTGACATGTCCTAGACTGGCTCTGCTGGGGATAACCAGGATCACCAAGGGTACAGGGAAAGGTAGGGTTGTCCCCAGAGCTCTGCCCTGCTTGGCAGTACCCTCTTGAGCAAAGGAAGGGCCTTGACTCATCAGTCTGTCTCCCTCCCCACAGGTTCACCAGGGCATCAAAGGGATGGTGTCAGATGAGAATAACAACGGCATTGCAGGAGCAGTGATTTCTGTCCAGGGAATCAGTCATGACATCACCTCTGGTGGGTTGTCAATCCGCTTACATGTCTGGATATGTGGGTGAAGGTTAGCAGGCAAGGCTATAATATGCAAGGCCAGCATGGTTTGCCTCCCGAAGACACGAGCTGGGAGAAATATGCCTTATCCTTATCCTTGACCAGGGAGGGCCTAGGAAAGACAGAGGTGAGAACTGCAATGCAAACCTTATTGTAAAGGACTCCAGAAACTCAGTTCCTATTTTATCTGGGAGGGACAATTGAGCGATAATCTACTCAAGCCTGTAAGTATCTACAAAGAGCTGAAACAAAAGATAGCAAATAACTAGATGAAAAAAGAAAGAATAAGATGAAAGACTGACAGTCCACAGGAGACAAGTTTGGACTGAGAATGAAGCACCACTTTACTTTATCCAAGTTGTGGTTGTTTCTCCCTTGCTGGCCAATTTTAACCTCCTTTCCATGAGCACCCTCCTCCAAGCAGACTGAACATTACAGACTGCCTGCAGAAAATAGCTGATTCTACAGCTCTTCAGAGGTCACACTATGAAATCATCAAAGCTCCCCCTGGCCATAGGTCTGTGACTCAGTAACACTAATATTTGGCACTTATTATGCCAAACTGCATAGGAAAGGGGACTGTGGAAGAAACCACAGAATTGCAGAAGAGCTGGCTGCCAAGGGCCCTCTGAAGTCTCCTGTCCAGAATGAAGGAAGGTTGCCCCCAGCATTGGCTCTGATCAGCCACTGCTCCCTCCAGCCAATTCTCACTGACCCCAAGGATGGACATTTCACAGCCTAACTGCTGTCCTGTGCCAGGGCTCTACCACCTTTGCGGTAAAGGTGCGCTCTCAGATCCACCCTGAAGCAATTTGCAATACCTGTCCAGTTCCATAGATGGGATTATACTGAGATTTCCAAAGTGATCCATAATGTGCTGTTACCTCACTATTGGCCATCTCCTGTCCCTAAGCACACCAGTGCATGGTCTGTCAAGTGCTCTGGGACTTTCTTATGCATGGAATCAGGGAACTAATAAGCAACTAAAACCTGCTAACCTAAATGTGGCAAAATTGTGTATGGCAGCAATTAGATTGTGTTGCACATAAGGAGTCAGACTGGAGCTGTGATTGTCCTTAGGCCTACTGTCATCTGACTGGCGAGTGCTCAGCTTTGCAGCCTCCCTGCACAGGCACAGCCAATGCTGCTGTACAGTCCTCTTTCATGTGGCTTTTACATGCAGACTGTCCTCTCCTCCATGGCACTAATGAGACATCACTTGCAGTGTACCAATGTGAATCCAGCCTTGTGGTAGCCAGTAGATTTGGGAAAAACATTTCTGGGTTTTAAAGGACACATATCCTAGAGGAAGTAACTCAGCAAGAACTAGCGAATGTCTTTTGTTTTGCTCCCTGAGCATCCTGAGTGCTTTCTCTTCCTACCTTGTGTTTCAGGTGATATGGGGGATTATTTCCGGCTGCTGCTGCCTGGCACTTACACTGTCACAGCCTCTGCAGAGGGGTACCAGCCCCTGACGGTGACAACAACAGTCGGCCCAGCTGCACCTTCATTGGTGAGTCAGGCTGCATAGTCATAAGGGTTTCTCAAAATATCTTCACCCCAGGGAGAAAGAAATGTGGTGGGGGATGTCTAGTGAGCAGCAGAGAAAGGAGATGGGATGTAGAGCATTTCAAGTGGCTATAGGTTATCTGTTTTGGCAGACAAGGCTCCACACAGTTCGCAGTGGGGAACAGAGTGAAGACAATGCCATGTGCCTTTCAATTCCTTACTGAGGCCTTGCAGCTGCAGTGGGCTGCCATGCCAGCTCCTGTATCCTTCTGCCTCTTGGCCATGGGGAGAGCTCCTGGCTGGCTGGGACTGCTGCTCTTTAGCTCTGCCTCCATCCTCTTCACTCTCCAGGATGAGATGATGTGGAGACAGCATCTGTTTCCTGAGGTTTAGCTATCCCCTCCAGCTTTGTGGGTTTCAGCACTCTGCTATCATCTACATTCTGCCTGGGACCAAACATGTTATCAAACTCATAGCAAGAGGCTGAAGTCTGCCTTTGTTTTTGCTGAGAGCACCAAAGGCAGAAAGGAACTGAGTGCCAACAAAGAACAGCCAAGCACCTTTGGGAAATGAAGTGCTCTTAACACTGGTGTGTCTCCTACAGTGCCTTTCTGAGGACTGGCTGGACAACTAGAAATTGGTTGTAAAAACAGTGCCCGGTAATCCCTGCTGCTGCTGTTGCCTTGTGAACATGGCAAAATCACAGATGCAGGCTCCTCAAAGGACCAGCAGGACCCCCCATCTGTGGCATCCTGGCACATCATTTGCTTCACTCTATGTACACTGGTCAGGCTCTGCTGTAAATACACTGTGGTTGTCCTCCCACCCTCCATCACTTCACGCCACTCTGCCCAGCCTCTGAAGTTCTTCCAGAGCTGCCCTCTTCTCAGGTTTAGAAAGCTTCTAATTTTCTTACTAAATTTATTTATGGTCAGTTTATGCCTATTTGTTCTTATGCCAATTTTGTGCTTTAAATAGCTCCTCTTCTTCCCTGGTATTTATTCCCTGGTGTATTTATAGGGAGCTGTCAAGCCCAATCCTTTGTTTTGCTAGGTTAAGCACCCAGCTCTTTGGGTTTCCTTTTTAAAACAGATTTTCTTTTTACTGTGTTACTGTAGAAGACTGTTTTGTTCCCTGATGGTCTGATTTTTGCATATCTCCTCTCACAGAAGCCCTACTGTCCCCATTTCTACACCACCTCCCATACCCACTGTTCACCCCATCCCTCCCACAAGAAGCCCATACAGCCCCATTCCAGTTTCACCTTTCTGTAAGGCCGCCCCATTCCCCATTTAGCTGATGCTGTGTTCTGCACACTCTCAGTCCCTTTCTCCCTCTTGTACCTGCTTGTGTGGCTGTAGTGGGTGGAGGTTTCTTCCCTAGAATTTTTTTGCCTAGATCCACTGGAAGTGCTGGTTGCTGAAAGACTGATTAAGCTAACAAGATGCAATTGAAAAAGAGCTGTCTGTCCTAAACCATCCTGTGTATTAAATATTCACAGAGATGCAAAGCAGTGCTATGTCTCTACTCTGGTGAGAAAAGGAGAAGAAAGAACATAGCTCAGTCCCTTGCCTTTCACAGGTCCTCTTCCAAACCATCCTAGGACATCGCATTGCCACTGGAGCAACTCTCTGAACTACAAGAAACATAATTCATTGTTAGTACATTTTCTACAGGAGGAAAAATGTTTACAGCTGCTTTACGAACTGAGTTCCCTTAAGAATGACTGAGACTCCTTATTGTTTGATTTGGCCCCAGAGTCAGCTTCGAAGACAAGTGGCACAGGCAGGTCCCACAGGCCCCTGAGCCAGCAAAGCACACGCACAGTGTTAAATGTAGTCATCTTTGTTCTTTCTCCAGGTGCATTTCCAGCTCAAACAAGAAGTGGTAAGGAAGCCTGTGGAGCGTAAAGCCTCAGGCACACGTATGAACAACAAAGCCCTTCAGAAGAAGGTTGTGCCAAGAGCCACCCGCCGGGGGACCCAAAGATGAGGACAGCCCATTTGGCTGAGAGCTGGGGAAGCCGTTTACATGAGGTCTGGCTGATGACTCCAGCCAGTGAACTTTCCAACAGTCCATCATGAAACTATCCCCAATTATTAGGTTATTAAACGAGGAAGTATTTAATCCCTGATCAAATTGTGTCATTCACAACAAAATGTGCCTGTACTACCATTCTCTGGGCAGTGTGTCTGTGTGTGCTGAGTTCTTCTCTTGTACTTGCACTCTCAGAGAGCTCTGCTCCCTTTACTGTTGCTACAGCCCACATGAAATGCCACTGGTGCATACCAGGGATAATGAATCCAGGCCTTGGTGTATGCTGCACTCACAAACTGGGCACATGAACATTAGTCCTCTGGGTGCAAGTGCCGTGCTTCTCCCCCAGGTAGGGACACTTGCTGCCTGCAGACCCCAAAGTTAGGGGAAGGTCAGTTTTAAAGCAGGCAGTGATATGAGCAGCTCTGAACAGTTTGGACCACACAAACTATTGCTATTGCTGACTGGCAACTCTAAGAGGTGATGGTTCAAGGCCATCTCCTGATATTAATGTGCAGATAGGACTTTCTAGTAGCTGGTTTGATTTTTTTTTAGTTAGACAGGCTTAAATAATACATGCTGGCAAAAGCCAAGTATCATCCTGTCTCCTTATGTCCTCAGACCCAAACCAGACGGCTTGCTGAGGGGTCTGCTCTGTCCAACCCAAACTATTATTCTGAGCACAGAAGCAACTAGGTGAGATCTGACAGCTGGTGATGAGTAGAAGTCCAAGTGAGGTTATATGGATGTTGCTTTGACACAAATACCCTGAACCTTGGTCCCATCAATAGGCAATAGGGAAGCATGGATGCTTGATGCCAGCAGTATGGGGTGCAGGTACAGCACAAGCCATGTGTGTTGTAATTGGGTTAGGAGAGAAAGAATCCATAGTTCAGTGAGATGGGGTACTACAGGCTGAGGCTTAAAATGCTGCTTAGGCTGTGTGGGCAGGTTTGGAGAGGAAGCAAGAGTAGAAACAAAGCTGGTTATTTCCATGGTAAAAACATCTTAAGCAGGAAATACCTTTCTAGCATTCTTCACTGAGGGGTAAACAGTACCACCTATGTGTCCCAGCGATTTCTTTTTTCCTTGGCTGGTTATCCAAATCTCTACCATACAACCACTGCTTACGCTGTTTCTCTCCCTGTTTAAAGCCTGTCCAAAAAGTGTCCTCCAAACATTCCTTTGCTTCTCCTCTTTTGCAAACATCTCTTCCTTTCTTGTAAGCAACCTGTACCACCCTACTGCAGAAGCAACATTCTGCACTTCACCCATCAGCGTCACCTCCTCCTCTGTCTCTGCTACAAGATGCTGGTGGCATTTTCAGCATTAGCTGCACACACACACTCTTGTAGCTCTGCCTGCTAACAGAAGCTCTTTCTCTGTCATGCCTTTCCTTGTAAAGGCAGAGGAAGCTGTCCCTTGCAGGTTAATTATACAGGCTGTTGCAAAATAGTGCCCAGAATGGTAATTCACTTAACTGTGGCTGTGAGTGATTTTGGTCTGCAGAGGCCATTGTGGGCTGGAGACACTGGCCAGTTCAGCAGTCACAGCCAAAGCTGAAATCCAATTCTTTAATTTTTTTTTTAATTAAAAAAAAATTTTCTTTTTTGTTTTTTCCTGTGGCAGAAGAAAATGAAAAAGGGTGGTGAGACTGAGATGTTCAAAATTGTATGTGGTTTAACACCTCTCCCACAGGGTAAGCCCAGCAGCATCACTGCAGATGCTGGACCCTCCTGTTTGAAGCCACATGTCAGTGCACATTCACTTAAGGGATTTCGTGGTGGACATGAAGGCAGGACAAGGGAGGACACCCTGTATCCCACGGCCCAGCCCCATGCAGCACTTAAAAGGGTCTGCTGTCACCAAGTGTCTGTCCCATGTGCAGAAAGACATTGCCACCCCCAACTACGGCACTCTGCTTGCCAAGCTCACCGCTGACCTCTGAGGATGTGTATGAAGCTGAGAGCAAGGAGCAGCCTTCAGCTGCCTAATTCAGCTGGGTGGTCCCTGCACGGGGTGATGCTCAGCCTGCACAGAGCTGCCTGTGCCACCTGCATCCCAGCAGTGTCACAGTGTCACAGGTCGCCTTGCTGAGCCTGCTGGCTGCAGGGTGCTCTCATGTTGCCCTCTTGTGGTCCTAGAAAATGTGAGACCGTCTCAATTTCACTTACTTTCCAAGGCGGAGTCAGAGGAGGGAGATTCCTTCCCTTGAACAGGATAACCAGCCCAGGAGGCCACATCACTCAGCCTCCAAGGCTGCTATGGGATTGGCAGTGCAGCAGAAAAATTGGAGCTTTAGTTGCAAGCGTTTTCCCCTACAAGAGGATTCCTGCAAGATACAGCCCTCTGGAGGTCTCTCTCTCCGGGCTGGGATTTGTCCAGCTCATTCTCCTCCCAGTTCTGAATATTTTTGTGTTGAACAATTTGGTAAAGCTCCACTTGGCCATGGCTGAGCTCTCCACGTGAAAACATGGTTACAAAATGTTTCTGAGGCAGGACTTTTAAGCACGCCCCTCAAAGGCTTGCCATGAACTTCGCCCCCAATGTTGCAAGAAGCGTGGGCTAAAAAGGGCACAACCTTTGGATGTAACATCTGGATAGGACAGGGATTTCTTATGCTTTTGAGGTTTCAGTCGAGTCAAAAAACAGCTACAGGTTTGTGTCAGAAAACACAGCAAACAGTCAATCCTCCCTGTCTTCTCTGGGCCACTCATGATTTTGTAGACCTCTTCCCCACCGTATGTCTTTCTTCCAAGCTGAAGAGTGCCAGCCTACAGGTTTTCAGTGTACAGTCTGTTCTCATGTCTCTGAGCATCCTTATCGCCTGCCTCCAAACCTCCTTCCATTCCCTATTACCCTTTCTGAGATGAAAGAATCAGAACTGTATACAGACCCCGGAAAAACATTTAAGCAAACTGAAGCCAGGCCCAGTAAAATGAACCAAAATTCTTATAAGCAAAACTGTGAGGATCTTGGGAGAACCAGGAGGGCGGATAGAACTCTGGATGCAATGCCTTCTCATTTCTGTATCTGGCATGGAGGAGGCAGAAAAGGGGAAACTACAAATAAGTGAACTCTAAGAAGAGTGAAGCAGCCTTGATGGGGATGTCAGCAGAGGAGAGTCACAGCAGTGACCTGAAAGGCTGCAGGAGATATTGGGATGATGAAAAATGCTCAAAACCTTCTTTGGCAGGCAAGAACAACAGAAATTTTGGGTCAGAGGACATCTAGAGCCCTGAGGCAGGAGCTGGTGTCCATTCTTCAGCACCAGTAAACTGTCTACAAGCATCCATACCTGCAGGGAATAAAGCACCTAGCTCCCTGTGCAGCTTCAGGCCCCCTGCCCACGGCACCGTGCCATGGCAGCAGTGTGGATCCCCACCTCAGGAGAGCAGACGGTAATCAGCACCCAGCCTGTGCACGTACCAACACGACTGTGAGAGCACGCACGCGATGCGTTCGGCACACCCGCTCCTGGCTGGTGGCAAGTCAAGCTGAGATCTGTGTGGTTGCTATGGAGAAGTGTAGCTAAATGCACAAACAAGTGCCAAACAGTGGTAACTGCTCAGGGGGACTTAGAGACTCCAGGCTTTACAACGTGTTGCTGAGGGATGGTATCCCTTGGGGGTTGGAGGCTTTTTTTAGCCTGCCAGGGAATTCAGTGCGGGACCTACTGTACTTAGTATGCCAGATCCTCTGTGATGCACAAACTGGCCCTCTCTGTCATGGATTTCTGCTGGGGAGCTATTTGTTTTTCTTCATCTTGATGCTTTGGCACGATCTTACAAGGTATCTAAGCCGCCAAGGAGGCTGCTAGCGGCAAAGCTGAGACTGCACCAGATGGACAGTGTAGACCCACTCGTCGGCTGCTGCCAAAGCCGAAGCCGACAAGGCAGCGAGATTCCCATAAGGCAGCAGCGGGGAAGGGGAGCCCCGGCAGTGTCTGCGAGGCGGCAGCGCCCTGTGAGGAAGTCGAAGAGGGTTTTCACAGACGGCTGCCTGCCGTGCTCCGCGCCGGGCTCCCGGGTGCTCTGCCAGCAGCCTGGCCCGGAGCATGGCGCACGAGTGCCGCGTCCAGCCTGGAGGCTACGAGGGTGGCTGCACCCCGTGTCCCCGCGTGGGCACCCAGCTGGGTACTGCGTCCCGCGGATCGGTGTCCCTGTGGGCCACCGGGGGAAATGCCTCGCCGCCTGGGGCCGAGCGCTGCTGAACAGGGAGATGTCCCCACGTCACCCGGGGCCCCGGGCTCCCCAGGCTGAGGGCCAGACCCGTGGAGCAGCTCCGCCTTCACGGCGGCACCACGCCGGGCCGGGCCGGGCGGAGGCAGCCGGGCGGCGGGGCGGGCGCTGGGGGCCGGGCCGGCCGGGGCCCGGGCGGGGC